>CAXKVY010000121.1:0-377290 GCA_964058915.1 Tetropium fuscum | reverse complement strand
TTAGAGAATTTCCAGAATAGTGACTACAATTTAATTACAAGTCAAAATATAACAATTGTTGATAATACTGAAGAAAATTTGCCTGTTAAAGTGTTAGTTCTCTTTATACAGGAAATGTGGGATTACACATGATTTATCATAATTATAAAAAAATATAAAATCAACTATAATAATTTAAAATAACTTTTCTATAATGCTGATTCTAATATTATATATTGCCCTTTCGAGTTTCTAACTAAGGAAGACTGGATACGTTATTGTCAGCTTCGTAAAGCATATAGAAAAGCAATCAGAGATACGAAACGTTGTGCTTATTCTGATATGATCGGTAACTCAAACAATAAATCTAAAACCATCTGGAATATTGTCAATTCGGAAAGACCAAATAATTGTGTGACCTTACCAAAGCGTTTGATTGCGCCAACATTGACATCTTGCTGAAAAAACTTTAATACTATGGTATTCGCAACAGTGCATTAAATCTTCTTGGCTTATATCTGGCTGGTACGCAACAGTATGTCAGTGTTGATAATGTTGAATCGCGTATGCTTCCAACCTTTAATTGTGTGGCTCAAGAATCCGTATTGGGTCCGCTACTTTTTCTTATATATATATATATATATATATATATATATATATATATATATATATATATATATATATATATATATATATATATATATATATATATATATATATATATATATATATATATATATATATATATATAATGATTTGCCAGTCAATATTCGAAATAGCAAGTGTATCCTATTGGCTGATGATACCACCTTGTTAACCCGAGGCGACGTGAACTTGAGTATGAGTAATCTAAGCGCAGCTGAAACTTGGTTTTCAGCTAATTTAGTAAAATTAAATGTCTCTAAAACACAAAACCTAACCTTTACCTCGGATAAATGGTCACAATCCAAAACAGTATCTTTACTTGGGGTTAAACTTGATACTCATTTAAACTGGGTATCTCACATTGATAATATCTGCTGTAAACTCTCTTCCCAAATATTTGTTATGAGGCAGATAAGACCTTTCGTTGACAATAACATTATGAAAATAGTATACTTCTCTTTAGTTCACAGTCGCTTGGATTATGGAATTGCCCTGTGGGGTAATTCTAGTACTGCGCGTAGAGCGTTTATTTTACAGAAGGCCGCGATTCGCCTCATAGCTGCGGCTCCTAGAAGCTCTCCATGCAAGGACATATTTATAAAATTCAAGATTTTACCGGTGCCCAGTATATATCTGTTGGAGTCGCTGATGCTCATCCACAAAAATCAGTCTAAATTCATAGTGCACTCTGACATGCATCTCTAAAATACCAGGCAAGCGGGTAATCTTGTAGTACCTTTCTCTGGGTTCTCTAAAACAATTTTAAAAATTATTTTAGAGGTGATGATGTAAATCATATGTCTGACAGAAAATTTCACTTGCAAAAATGTTTACTTGCACAGTGTTTTTATTCTATTGATGATTTTTTGTCTTTTTTTATTTAGTTTACTTTTATATGTACCTACCTTTTTAATTGTATTTTTAAATTGTATTTTTGATAAATTTTATGACCCGAAATGTACAACCATTGTATATCAAAAATGTCAATTAGGCATATTCTATTCTATTCAATTTATTCTCCGTCTTACTACTATACTGAATTATTAGTACTTTTTCATTATTTACGTAGAGAAATAAATATTAGTTCTTATTATTGGAATGGATTAAATAATGGTAGTATCTCAAGTTGGTTGTAAAAAAATAATGATATTTTTAAAATAATTTGATTGAGATTTCTAGAATTGAGTAATAAAAGTGCTAGCGAATGCTACCATCTCCCAGAATAAAATTTGAAACTTTGTTCTGGATAGATCCTATACCATATATATACCTTCTAGACAGTTGCAACTTCTGCATCGATGCAAACAATATCTCGCATAGAAAGTTATTCCGTATGCGTTCTAAAATTTCAGAACTGTCAAAGTTTTTCAATCCTGGAAATAATAACTCCTGGAAGTTAAGGGACATTTGAATTCAAGACTTCTATAAAACGGTTTTATTTGCCGATATTAAAACTTGTATGCGTTCGCGAGGATATCGATAAAATAGCTTCAAAGAGCAGAACTCTTAGTACTAAAGCGGTCATGAAATTACATTGCATATTGTCTATGTAACATAAAAATATCCTGCTGTTGTTAAAGAACATTATACGGCATTAGATTTACCAAATGGTTACAAAATAAATTACCTTTTGCTTATAAAATATGCATGACTCGCGACTATTATCCTGGCATTTTCATTTTTGAATAATAGTATTACGTGTGAATTGATGCAATCACAAACTGAGGGCCCGGATTAAATTGGAAAAGTTTAACGCTTTAGAGGCGCTTTAAAATTAAATAGTCGCTGATCATGATGTATGCAAAATAGACATGTATTCATAATCATGAGGCGCATAATATGCATTCGGTATGGCAACTCGCAAAGTACTACATATTATATACTTTTCCCTAAATTTTCGTCATTATTTTTCAATTGAATGCTGTATTAATAATGTAAGAATTACCATATATGTAGATAAGAATCTAAAGGTCAGCCGATCATGGGCTATGAATACAATTATTAAATTATGGAAATAATCCAAAACTATATGCCAGATCCAAATCCAGAGGCGCGATGTCGGCCAAGTATGCAAAAATGCAAAAAACAAAAAAAATTTTAACTTAAATATTGCATTATTTATAAAGCTGGGTGTCATTTTGAATATCGAGGAGCATCACTTTTAGAAAAAAGGTTTTTTTTTTTACAAAAACTTATATTTCAAGAAAAAAATAACAAATTTTCAAGAAAAAAAGTGCTTTTTGAGCTACCTAGAAGCTATCTACATTTTTATTAAATAACAAATTTGATAGTTGCGTTATAACATTCTTATTTACCTTTTTTCGAATCGAGTCCAGTATATTTTTTTTATTATCGCAAAACCATTTTTTTATTTTACGAATTTCTTAGGTTAAAAAACTGAAATTTCAAGAAAAAAATTCAAAATATTTCAATAAATAAATTGCTTTTTGGGATACCTCTATTTTGACCAAATAACAAATGTGCTAGTTGCTTTAAAAAAAAGAAAATAACAAATTTAAAAAACGTGATTAAAAACGTTTTTTTCCATTTTTATCTACGTTATGTCACCAATCGAAAGATAACTTTAATACCTACAACTTTTTATTTATTTTTTTTGAATAGAGCTCGATTATATTTTTTATTAGCACGAAACCATTTTTTTATTTTATAAATTTTTTAGGTTAATAAACTGAATTTTGAAGAAAAAATTACAAAATTTTTCAACAAAAAAACTACCTCCAGAGCTACCTAAAAGCTACCTATATTTTTACTAAATAACAAATTTGTAAGTTGCGTTAAAAAATGTAATTAATAAATTCAAAAAACGTGATTCTAAACGGTTTCTCCCATTTTTATTTTTGTACACTAACCTATAACTATATTACCTATATAACCTAAATAACCTATATAACCTATAACTATAACTCTATAACTTATAACTTATGATACAGCAATCGAAAGATAACTTTAATACCTAAAACTTTCCTATTTAACTTTTTTCGAATCCAGCTTGATTATTTTGTATTAGCGCAAACCATTTTTGTATTCTACTAATTTTTTTTGGTTGTGTTCGTTCGTTAGCGTAAGTTCGACATTGTCTCCCAGAAGAAGGCTGAATGGCCATTAAATATATAGAAATAATTAAATTGCATTTCCAGATTCCCAAAAAAAATGAAAATATTAACGCCATAAAAATATGAATTTTTGTTACCAGCAACGGCTGTTACTTTGGAATGCTCTACATATTATCCGTACGTTTATAACTGCTGTTTACTTATTGATATCGACAGCGGGAAGATGGCGTGACCTAAATGAGTGACTCGCCATCAAACTGGCATATTGACAGATATCACGCTATGCTTTGTTATTACTCCCTATTTATGTATTTATATTGCCAGACAATCACTGGGCCACGCGTCGCTAATAATTCAACAACTACTTGCTTCCTTCTGTGATACGAATATTATGCATCGGAAATGCCGCTTACTACAATTAAGTTAAACCGTTATGATAAAGATCAATTTCCTCTACAAATTATGTCTTAACAATTTAAATTCTATATCTATGAAATAAACAGAAATATGTCTGAATTTAGGACAGTTTACGAATTAGATTCACCTTACAATAAGCTGTTCAATAAGATTCAGTTAAATAATTACGATAAAGATCAATTTCCTTTACAAAATATTTGTTAACAATTTAAATTCTACATCTATGGACTAAACAGCAAAATGTTTCAATTTTGGATAGTGTACGAATTAGATTCACTTACTTTACAATAAACTGGTAAATTAACTTATTACGATTCAGGTAAACAATTACGATAAAAATCAATTTCTTCTACGAAATATTTCCTAACAATTTAAATTCTATATCTCTACCAACTAAACAGAAATATGCCTGAATTTAGGGCAGTTTACGAATCAGATTCACTTACCTTGCAATAAGCTGGTAAATGAAATAATTACGATGAAGATCATTTTCGCCTACAAAATATTTCTTAACAATTTAAATTCTATATCTATATTAAATAAACAGAAATATGTGTGAATTTAGGACAGTGTACTTACCTTACAATGCTGGTAAATGACACTTAATACGATTCAGGTAAACAATTACAATAAAAAATCAATTTATTCTACGAAATATTTCCTAACAATTTAAATTCTATATCTCTATGAACTAAACAGAAATATGTCTGAATTTAGGACAGTGTACGATTTATATTTACGTACCTTACAATAAGCTGGCAAATGACGCTTATTACGATTAAGTTAAACAATTACGATAAATATCAATTTCCTCTACAAAATATTTCTTAACAATTTCTACAAAGTCTACATCTACGGACTAAACATGGAAGGGGTGGAGCACCCCTTCCACCCCGCCACTGTGCAAGTTTTTGAACATTCTTACCGCTTGTTTTATGCGCCTTAATTAATAGGCATTATCCCCCAAACATGAAAAAATCTAAGCGTTCGTTAATAAGTCATAAAGAAAATTCGAGAAAAAAAAATTATAATAACGACATTACACTGTCAGAGAAACAACGGCCAATATCTCGAAAACTGTCATAGTTACAGCAAAATTACAAGAGATCAAAATTGTTACTAAGGGGCCGTTATTTTAGAAATATGTATAGACAGATAATGTCAGTGGCGTACGAAAAAAAAGTTCCATTATGCAGAATATCCGAAGTACCCGAAAAAAGTAACATCCACTATAGTATTTTCGACAGGAACAATACAACATGTTGATCCTATGCAGGTTAAGATATGTGTAAAATATTTAGTGAATATATCATTCCGTTCAGAAAATATTACACATTAATGTAAAAAAAAAGAAACTTTAACACCTTGTATCTTCCTTAGGAAGCTAGATCGGCCATATATTTATAGGCACTTTTCTTTTTAAAAACGTGCGTTCTATCCCCTGTTAAAGTTTGTCTACAAAAAACTGACTCACCCTGTATATATATATATATATATATATATATATATATATATATATATATATATATATATATATATATATATATATATATATATATATATATATGATGTCTGATTTTAAGACAGTGGACAAATTAGATTCACTTACCTTAAAATAAGCTGGTAAATGACGCTTATTACGATTCAGGTAAACAATTACGATAAAGATCAATTTCCTCTACAAAATATTTCTTAACAATTTAAATTCTATATCTGTATGAACTAAACAGAAATATATCTGAATTTAGGATAGTGTTAGATTTATCGTTATAGATTTATGTTCACGTACCACGCATTATGTTAAACAATTACGTTAAAGATAAATTTCCTCTACAAAATGTTTGCTGACAATTTAAATTCTATGGACTAAACAGCAAAATGTCTGATTTTAGGACAGTATACAAATTAGATTCACTTACCTTACAATAAGTTAGTAAATGACGCTTATTAAGATTCAGGTAAACAATTACGGCAAAAATCAATATCTTCTACGAAATATTTCCTAACAATTTAACTTCTATATCTATATGAACTGAACAGAAATATGTCTGAATTTAGCACAGTGTATGATTTATATTCACATACCTTACAATAAACTGGTAAGTGATGCTTAGTACGATTCTGTTAAAGAATTACGACAAAGATCAACTTCTGCAAAATATTTCTTAACAATTTAAATTCTACATCCATGGACTAAACAGAAATATGTCTGATTTTAGGACAGTGTACGAATTAGATTCACTTACCTTACAATGCTGGTAAATGACGCTTATTACGATTCAGGTAAACAATTACGTAAATATCAATTTCTTCTAGGAAATATTTCCTAACAAATCCTAACTATTTAAATTATATATCTCTATGAACTAAACAGAAATATGGCTGCCTTTAGGACAGTGTACGATTTATATTTACGTACCTTACAATAAGCTGGTAAATTAAGCTTATTTTTCTCTATTAATTTCCTCTACAAAATATTTCTTAACAATTTAAAGTCTACATCTAGGGACTAAACAGAAATATGTCTGATTTTAGTACACTGTACGAATTAGATTTTCTTACCTTACAATAAGCTGGTAAATGACGCTTACTATGATTCAGGTAAATAATTACGATAAAGATCAATTTCTTCTACGAAGTATTTCCTAACAATTTAAATTCTATATCTATATCAACTGAACAGAAATATGTCTGAATTTAGGACAGTATGATTTATATTTACGTACCTTACAATAAGCTCGTAAATGACGATTTTTACGATTCAGTTAAACAATTACGATAAAGATCAATTTCCTCTACAAAATATTTATTAACAATTTAATTCTATATCTATAGACTAAATAGAAATATATCTGAATTTAGGACAGTATGCAACCAGTACACAGTATACAGTTATTCACTTACCTTAGAATAAGCCGGTAATTAGTCTTGACATCATATTTATCTCCTTCGTGACAGCAGGTTACTGTCACAACATTAAATGTGCACCACATTTATTGTTTGACTGTTAAACATTAAAAGTGGATTTTGATATCTTTTATCAATAAAATTGTTAGTCATTTTTATATTGCTCCTATTAAAAAATCGGTAAAAAGTATACAAAATATAGCCTAAGATGAAGTCCAACGTTCATTCAATCGGTAATAAATTAATAATGTAGGTCGATGATCAATTAACTATCGAGCGGTATCCATCTGGTTCCATTGATACACGATCCATCCCGCTTTTTATTCACTTCTTTAATTAACTGTCACATAATGCATCGCTTCCCCGGACCCTGCTCTATCCAGGAAATAAACGACATGTTTTGGTAATATTGTGAGAGGCGAAGAGTGAATTGGCGCCTTTATCATAGGCGCGCAAATCAGTATTCCATATGGTGCATGCAATAAAATGTAGCCGTCAGCAATGGCTGGTTATTTTTCGGTCTGTTTTGGTGGCGCAAATGGCGTGTGTTATCCATCTAGTTGGCCCTGCGAGGGGATTATAAAGCGGCATTCTATGTATGAGTTCAACTGCGCTTATAAATATTGAGACCGAAATGAACGGTACTGAAATAGCTCGAAATGTATACTGCTCAGCTTTTAAATACAATTGATTCCATTCACACAAATCACCTCTTATTTATTGCGACAGCCCGTAATACTCACGTGCTCCCGGGGAATCGTCGGGGTATTTAGATGATTCTTGTCTATTTCTGTTGGCGTTGCTCAGATTTATTTATTAATATTTACAACGGATTGGAGGAAGGCGACATTAAACTGCTTATGTACGGTAATTATACCTTAAACTTTTCAAACATCCCATTAATGAATATACCTCGAGGTTAAGCCGGGCCAAGCTTTTAATACACATTTGGGTCCTTAAGATTCTGATTCTAAAATATCTCATAATGATTGAAAACTTTTATACAATCCGGCCTCTCAAAATTCCACTTGTATTCCCTAAAATTATTCTATACAAAGATTCAGATGTTAAAGGAGGTATACAGTCTTAGAAAGGAGAGCTGTGACTTTAGGAAATTAGGTCTAAAGAAGATGTCAAATCAAGAAATAATTCAGCAACTTTTAGCCTTTGTCGATATGACTATATTTTTTTTGGATGAATTCCAGACTGGCCAGTTACGTCGACTTATCTGACCTGTATCCGAATTGACTAAATTTATCTTTATTTTATAGTCGCACGATTCGATTTTAGTCTATGAACTTATGTGGATCAACGAAAATTGAAAGAAAATTACTGTGTGAATATATATGAGAAGAGATAGAGAAGTTGTTGATTCCAAAGAAGATGACCCCTTCAAACTTCATCGTTTAAGTGGTAAGACATCAATGGTTTTCCAGATGAGTTGAAAGGCGTTTGAAGCGTGTAAATATTTGTCAGTCGACTTGAATCATCTGATTCTGGTGCTAGTCTGCTTATTAATTTTACAAGATATAGGGCAAAGAAATCACTTCAAAGTGGTCAACGGTAGTATGGTAAAATTTATAGAACTGTATCAGAATCATGACTGGCTTTAAAATCATAGAATAGAATATGGAATCATACACATTCAACATGAATTCTTGTAGAGCATTTTACATTTTTATATTACATTTACATACATTAAAATATGTTCCTTTATTTACCTGTAGTCTATTCTGAAATCAAGCATTCAATACCCAATACTATTAACACCAGACAAAGTATTTATTACATATTAAAAACATAATATGTAAAAAAATATTGATTTCTTTACGATAATGTGCTGTAACGAACCTCGACCACTGACACTAATATCGTTTACAAAACTAACTATATAGTGTTTGTTTAATATAAGTTTTGTGTATTAGAAGCCTTTGGCTGTCACGTAAATGATTTTTAATGCTGGTACGAATGTCCAGCTTCTTTTTTGAGATAGAAACTATTGCAGAGCTTCTGAATATATCCAGATTTTTAGGATTGTTTTCGGAGAACTTTCACGGAGAAATTTAGAACAACTTATAATAGTTTAAGTAGCACGGTCCTTTTTAAGTATAAAAAAGAACAGGGGTTACAAAATGAGCCTTGTGGCACCTCGGAAAAATATGATATATATTTCCCATAAGAATTTGATTTTACCTCAAACGAAGTTTGCTTTGAAAAGATTTTACATGAGCCAACTGTCCTTGTTTCTTTATATTCTTAGAGAGCCCATTCAAGTAATTGGTGACATAAACCAAAAAAGTAAAATTAGATACCATGCATGATCTCCCAAATATTGCACCAGTTCAGGGTCTTCTAACAATTTAATAATGTTTACAACTAAATTGTTAATAAAGTAAACCGCGATTCTTGACGATACCGCAATTCCTGCGGTAATTCTTCTTGTTTGACAACTATTAGTAATTAAAAATAGTGACAATAGGTTAGAATTGGATATATATATATATATATATATATATATATATATATATATATATATATATATATATATATATATATATATATATATATATATATATAGAAAAGATACCAGTACGGTCAGATATATCCATAATGAGTCTCACCACTGCTATCAACACAAAATGGCGAGTTTTAATTTTCTGGTCCATCGTTTACTAAGCTTCCCTCTCAGTAATGAGAGGTTTGAAAAAGAAAAAGTAACTGCCAACTTGGAAAACTTGAAAAAGAATGCCAACTTGGTTGGCGAATTGCGCGTCGAACGAAGTAAAAGTGTTTTGGTGTTTGTGGAGACTACTCCAAGTGTTACCATATCATAACAAAATCAAGTACCTTGGTATGACAATAGATGCTAAACTCCGATGGAAAGAGCATATAAAAAAGAAACGATACGAGCTTACTTTAAAATATAAACAATCCGGTCAATATAGACCAATATGAGGATTTTAGCGTGCAAAAATCATGGCAGTTCTAGAAATAGGCTTACTTTATGTTTTTTGGGTCCCTGATTCCAAATTTTTAACTTTCCATCAAAAATTCCATCTGCAACCCCACAAACTTTGAAAAAAATCGTTTTTTTGGAAAAACATTGATTTTTGTTTTATTTTAGGAATTAAATTTTAAATGTAGACAAAATATGCAACAAAAATGGTCCTAAACATTTTGACCTAAGACTAACGTTGGAGGCGCTGGCGTCCCTTAAGGCTTGCTCATTGACGACTCAGGGTCTTCACCCCTTTACCTTTTGTTTTAACATCCTTTCCTTTAATCTTTCTTATTTTTCAGCAACTGGAAGTCCCCCAACCCTCAACTTTTCCACATCTATTTTCAGGCAAGTTGAAATTTACGAACACATCTACATATTTAAAAAATTTAGACTTTTATTACTAATAACTACTAATTACTATAATTAATAACTACTACTAATACTATAACTATTAATTACTACTTTTATTATTACTAATAAACCTTTATAACTACCTAATGAAAATTTGTTACGAAAGAAAAGAAATACTAATAAATATTATAACACATCTGAGCGATAAGTTTAAATTATTATTCTCCGCTTAACTGCAGCTGAGGGTCCAGGTGTATCTGTGTCTGTTTCATACAAGACCGAAACAAAGAAACATTTGTCAGTCAAGCTCAGGCAAGTTCTTGCGCGAAAAAGATATAATTTGTTTCAAAGTCCCGTTTTTAAAGTAGATTGATAGACCATTATAGGAAGGAAGGCAAAAAAGGAAGTTTAGAAACGACTAATTCTTGCGTTTTTTCGGACTTGATCGAGCTTTTCAAACAACAGTTCGTGTTCCACTGCTTGTGGATCCTCTTCATCCAAATCCTTGACGATACCTTCAGGGCTATTATCACATGAATTGTTGCACTCGAGGCACATTATTGAACATTTCAACCCACTTTTCTTGCATCCACATCTTTTTTACACCCGCGGAAGGTAAGCTTTAGAAGTACTGGTGGAGCGAGAGGTTTAATGGTAGCGACAGGAGATAGTCCTAAGCTAGTTTCTTCCCAGGCCAATTTTTATGATTCCATGACATTTCCAAGAAATTCTAAGTTGTCAGTATAGATATAATAAGATTCTAGTTTATAATCAGATTTTCAAACCCATTAGCAACATCAAGTGTATCCAAACGTTTCAAAATAATGTCCTGCGTAACATGGCAAATGCTCCATAGTATCATCGAAACCTTGGTCCCATGGTTCGAGATGAAACAAAAAGATTTGCCGGTAAACATGAAACCGGACTATATCACCATATCAACATTGAGGCTCTTCAGTTGCTGGATAATCAACATCTCGTCCGAAGACCCAAGAGGACTAAACCATTTGAACTGAGTAGTAGTGTAGTGATTTTGTTTGGTGAAAAACAGAGCATAGTGCGAGAGTGAGAAAGCAACAGAACAAACTAAGGGACATCACTGGATGGATTATAGAATAAATTGGTTTCCTTTTCTAGGCTAAGATACATTAAATAATAGCTGATGGTTGATCATATTGGTCAGTTCATATTGATCAAAAAAATTAAATTATCAGAGATACATGTTCCCAAAATTATTCAAAATCTGACAATAAACCGTAATTAAATCGAAATTAAATGTACCGTAGGAACTATAATACAAAAACATAGAGACAGTCAGTTTTTAAAGGAGAAATATTGTACTTTTTAGAGGGTCCTGACAATATGTTTATATATGAAATCAGAGGACACAAACAGCAGTATCACTCGGGATAAAAGGTAAACAAATCAACTGTTCAAACAGTTGACTGCTATGATTTTAACTGCGGCCTGGTATGAATCATGAGAGTGTTATATTATTAAAGTGTCGTCGCACCATGTTTGGTGTAGCGGATGATATGCATATGGCAGCGCAGGCTCTGGTGGATCCCTTGGGGCACAGCTCCCCCATGTCTCCAGATACGTATCACTAGATGGATGTTTGATTTACGGTAATCTGACGTGTCTTGTTTGGTAATATCCAATATATGTAGATATATATATATATATATATATATATATATATATATATATAATATATATATATATATATATATATATATATATATATATATATATATATATATATGTGCATATAAATGCGAAAAAAAAATCACAGACTTTGCATCCTACGGAATTGTCTTGGCGAATTGAAAATACCAGACGCAACATTTTATTTACTGTAGGACATTACTTGATTAGTTACGCAGTTCTTATGTGTCAAAATAAATTTTTTATCGGTTTGTGGTGACGGCTGGTAGAAGTTTATGATGATCATATGCTGAAAATGACGCATTTATTATGCCTAATTGAAATAGTCGCCAGGAGAAAACTTCAGGCAAAACTTGCGAAACTTATTTTTCAAAAGGAGATGTCGAGAATGGTTTGCGCGCATTAACAAAGACTGTTTTATTGATGCACGTATGATCGTCCTCAAAACCGACTAGCGCCTGACTGATGATTGCATGATGCGGTTTTGTAAATTTTGATACACGATATATTCAAGTAATAGTTGTATTAAAATAACTTTAGTATGTGCTGACTAAGTAATATTGGTTGTGGTTGGCGCTGATTGCGAAACGTACATTAGGAAAACAGACAAGAGTCAGTCGTCATTGACATTGTACTCTATGTATTGTAAAAATGAAGATATAAGACCCCAAAGAACCAAAACCAACAAAAAGAAATTATTTAATTTGGAAATAATTAAAATGATACACCTCTTAACGCTTTCAACGCAATTATCAGAATGCCTAATCATATATTTTATGCTTTTTAGTTTAAACACTTCTTAAGTATTTAATGGCACAAATTACACACGTATAAGTAAAACATGGTTATTTCTTGGAGCTCCTGCAATCCTTTGAGTTCCACCGCTCGTGACCGCCATCGATATCAGTTAATATAAACACATCGACTACATATGAGGCATTTTTATTTTCTACACTAAGATAATAATACTTCCTATTTTTATTTTGTTGTAATTGACTGTAGTTACAAACGTGTTGCCAAATAATTATGTTATGATTATGATTTTGATTATGCAATGATAACATTGCTTGTGAAGATCTAATTAATTCATCAATAATTTAAGTACATTATTATGGAACAATCATAATATATGAAATTAAATTTATTTCAAAATGTTTGTTCATAATACTTTTATTTTTCAATGATCTAACAGTTTATCTACTAAAGCTATCATGCTACCCCTACCAGTTTTGAAGGAGCGCAAGGCATCGTTTTAATAAAACATCATTCGATGCCATTAAACAAATTTCAAATTAAATTGCTACCCATGCACCCTACGTACCGACGAGAGTCGATTATGCACAGATAATTGCAGCTCTTACGACATCGCTTATGCTTTATACATAAACATAAGCAGAGATCCGAGCAGGCAGGCATAAAGTAAATGACATGAATTAAGCATTATATCAATTTTGCGCGTGACGGCCCAGATAAAGTGACAGAAGGTCAAATGACGTTCCGGAGACCGTGTCTGGATGAGGGGAGCGCTACCCCCATTATGATGTACAAGTGGGGATGATTTGTTACAGATACAAGAGTATATGTAATTAAACAACTGGTTTTTACAATCGTCAGCAATTGTTTTGCTTGCGATATAATTTTTTCTTGTTTACGATGGAAATTGAAAATTATTTGTAATAAATCGTGTAAATAATGGATGCTTTATTAAAAGTTACCGTCACTTATGGCTCCAAATTTAGCTATAAATATGAGAAAATGGCTCCCGCATTGTTCAGTCCTATTAGCCGGTCTTCCTCAGGGATCAGTTTTAAGTTCTTTTGAACATATTTAGACTGTCAAGGAAATTTTTCCCCAAACCATTTCGGAACCTCCATTAAATGGAGATTAGCCTGATTTCAAGAATGCTAAACTGTTAAGTACGCTAATTTAGCCGTCGGAAAACCGTTACGCGCCTATCAGAGCTGAATAGACAACGCCTGGACGTATCTGAACAAGATTCAATCTTCAAGGGTCCAGTCCACATGCTCTCTGGCGAATCGCAGTCTTGCTCTATGATTTACGTTTAACCGGGGATCTGTTGCCAGAATTGTGAGGCTCAAGTTCTGTTCCGCAAGACGTCTCCCTACAGTGGATATACCTGTTTGGACATTATGAGTTAAGTAGATTAAGTTGTACCTGGAGATTTCATGCTGTTGCGCATCGTTCTCTCAAAGTACTCAATATAATAAAACGATCATGGATCGCTGTTGTTCCTTCTGCTGTTCAACGACAGAAAGGGTATGGAAGACATCATCCGTATCATCCGTATCTACAGAAGAAGTCACAATTGCTGGAGAGCGATTTACGCTCGCATTGTAGAAAGCCACGAAAATCGACTTCTTTAAGTCATGAAAGATTCATTTTCGCTGTCGAACGACGCTGTAATTTTGTCCAGGCTGCCACCAAAACCAGCAGCATTGCAACAACATTGCTATGCAGTGTTTTTACCAAATTCAGTCTTGGCAAGAGAATATGGATCTTACAGAGTGGGGTGGGAAAAATGAAGAACTCCCTATCGCCAGTTAACATCACCGAGGCACCGGTACCAGTTTCCTTTCTTCAGCCGGTGTCTTGCAACTGCAAGAAGGGTTGAGCAAGATAATGCGATTGTGCCAAAGTTGGATTGTGCTGCTCAACTAGATGTTCCATCTGCCATGGGCAAAGATACTTCAGAAGTTGAACTCACTGATGGCCGAATTCAACAATTTTTTCTTTCCTATACGTTTTCTTCGTCCGACGAAAAATGGGATGATTCACCTTCGCAAGAGATGGAAACTTTTCATATCATTATTCCCAATACTTTCGAGAATCATTGATACCTCAAAAATCATTTCTTTATAATTTATTTCTTCTGTTCGCTATATTTTGTCTAATACCTTTAATTTTGTAACATTATATACATGTAATGTTATATCCATGTACCTAACATTACATAAGTGTAATGTTACATTTGTGTAACATTTTCCACTTTTCGTTGATCTCACATGAGATTTATGTAAGATTTAGGTACATAAATACGATGCAGCCCAACTAAAAACTAATACAACTTAAATTGCATAGGGTGGATATATGTAAGACTATCCCAAGACATTCAGTGGGCCGCACGGGTGGCGCGTATCCAATTATAACTTCCCGACGAATTTCTCATTTCGAGACAATTAAGCGGCATATTATAGTCAGCGAAGCGTCTTTGCAATACAGCTACGTCCCGGCCAACTCGTCTCCACAAATTATACTATGGGGAACATTAATTTTCGTGATGGAAGGCGTCTCCCAATTCCACAGGCCACTGCGATCGGCCCTATAGCCCGGCCTTTCGACTGAAAACTGCACAAATTAGATCTTGACTGAACGCCTCTGGGAATAAGTCGAAGACTTTTTAGAGTTATGTATGATAAATATGGCACTGGAGAAGAGAAAGAATCAATAGCCAAGATAGGTTGATATGCGAAGACATTTAGATTGTAAAAAATCGCAATCGAGTGCTGGAACAACGATTTGAAGTTTGCGTAGAGTCAGAATGCCTTACATCTGTAACATTAAAGAAAATTGTAAAAAGTAGGTACAGTAAATTTTTAATATTTCAAAAGATCTTATTAGGAATTATGACAATGACGCCAGTCTCGGTCACATCACTTATTTTTGCCATTTTAGCTTAGTAAGTACAGTGTATCTACACCAAGAATTTGGTGTTAGAGAGTAGTAGTCCAAATGCAGTGCGAAGTTAATCTCTTGAGTATGGTTTTTTTAAATTTTAAATCTACAGTTACAATTTTTGTCTTTTTTGTCTTTATATCTTTTCCAATTTACGAGTTCACATCATATATTTTTAGCCCAGCTTTCCATCGGACCACTTGAGAGACAAAAATATTTGTCAATTAGGACCCGGCACAAAACTTGTGACAAGGTAAAGATTTTACAGATTAGCGAGGTAGGAATGAAAAATATTGAGAATGATGATGTAGTGGATTATAAACTTTATGAAAACTGGGTTAGTAAAACCTTGTAAACCATATGAGGAAGAAACAAACGTAGATGAAGATGATCACATTTGCTGTTTAAAAGACAATAATAAAATTAGTACGACGTCGAGAGACATATGCAGCCGACTGTCGTGAAGTCTCATAACTTACAATTTCTTGCCATAGTTAAGTATCCCGGCAGGACCTACTTCTGGCTCTGCGGAGATCATTCTCTCGTGCCCTTCCCGGGGTTGTCATTGCCGTCACGACCTCGACTGATTGCGGCCACGATTTCATGCTGGACACGTCTTTACAGAAATGCAGCCTCCTACCATGGACCAATAATATACTGTGTACAGTCAACAACTTTCCAGACTTGGCTGAAATATCGGGTGTGGGTGTTTTCAGTGGATACCACACGGGGGGTCGGTGGGGGTTGGAATAGTACAGGTGAACAGGTCAAATTTGGAGGCAGTTATTGATTACTTTGTCAATTTCTGTACACGTTCGAAACATACATTGGAATTTCAAAAGTGTACTTAAGAATCATTATCATTTCTGCTACTTTTCATGTCTTCGGTACATATTTTAATCTGAAAGATGCATTAATAAGATAGGTAAGTTTTACAATGGCTTTACGTGGGAGATGTTTTAGAATTTCCCCCGTAATTAGGACAAATCCTGGGTCTGTTTTCGGGTTAATGTTTTCTTTAATTTCTTTTGTTATTTCTTTCGGGGTAGCGGGTCTGATTGCACCTTCTTCCTGGATAAGATTCTCCCAGTCAAGAGTGTTTATGCAGGGTTTATTGGTAAATATTGGTGGTTTATTGGGATACTGCGAGACATTGGTGAAAACTTCCTGTTTATGCAGGATAATGCGGGGCCACACATGGCAGCAATCGTGCAGGAGTACCAGGCAGAAGTAGGAATTCCGGTTATGGTGTTGCCAGCAGGCAGCCATGAATTGAATCCCATAGAGCATGTATGGGATCAGCTTAAAAGAAGGGTTAGAGCCAGGATTCCTGGTGCTAGGACCCTTCCAGAGTTGAGGGTAGTGGTACAAGAGGAGTGGGATAATATTCCGCAAGATTCAATTATTAATTTAATTGAACCAGTGAATAGTCGAAGGAGAGCCGTAACTGCAGCACGAGGCGGCCAACACGCGTTGTTGAAATAAATATTTTTTTCGAATTTCATTGTTTAATTTCTCTGAAAATCCCATTTATTTTTAATATATAAATATGACTTTGTGACAAGATGTTTTAATCCATAAGTCGATAAATACAAGAGACGATTTAAGTTTACGTATTACGGATAACAGTGAAATATGTAATTACACTAAGAAACTGGTCAAAATAAATAATATGCGAGAGTCCAAAACCAGGAGGCGGGGGGCTCTCCTTGCCTATATGTAACGGCGCCCATGTATTCAATAAATAAAAATTCCTTCAATGCCGGCTGAAGCAAGCGGGTGCGATTCCCACCGACCATTCGCGGAAAAAAGTAGCTGCTTTTTTCATTCTGTGGCAGCACCTTTTTTGGTCTATTTTTCTGGACTATATCTAAAGGGTCTTTCAATATGGGTGATGGGTGAAGCCAACGATGACGATGAAACGTGCGAAATGATGACGAAACGTGCGAAGTGAGGAGAACATTACATCTGCAGCGTCCAGTGTTGTCGATGAACCAAATTTGTCGATTTTACGACAAACTCAACAACTGGGGCTTTCTCAGACGTCAACTTGGGGAATATTGCGTAAAAATCTGGGGTTGCATCCTTATAAAGTCGTATTGACTCAAAAACTAAAACCAAATGATAAAAACCATCGTCATTTCTTCCGAAATGACGATGGAACAGCCGTAACCGTGAATGGTGACCACTATAGGACCATGTTTTTCGAATTTCTACGGCCAGAACATGAGAACATCAATATTGAAGAGATGTGGTTCCAACAAGATGGCGCTACGTGCCATACAGTTGATGCTCCGCTCGATTTGCTGAGGGACAGGTTTGGCGATTGGATCATCTCACGACGAGGACTTGTGAATTGGCCGCTAAGGTCATGTGATTTGACACCTCTGGATTATTTTCATTGGGGCTATGTAAAAGCACAAGTCTATGCCAACAACCCACAGACATTGGATCACTTAGAAGAGAACATTCGTCAAGTTATTGGCGAAATACAGCCGGAATTATTGCACAGAGTGATCAGAAATTGCAGCGATCTGGTGCGTCAGTGTCAACGAAGCCGTGGTGGACATTTGACCAATAACTTCCAATAACAATTCCAATAACATAACTGCATTGTCCAAGCTTCAAAATAAAGCAAGAATTAAATTGACATGTCAAACCTTATATATGTTGTTTTATTTAAAATTAAAATCCTATCATTCTCAATGAAACACCCTTTATTAATCATGTTGTGATCTTGTTTAGAATATCACACCTAAAAATATTACCAACATGCACAGTAAGTTTGCATTACACAGTGACGGTTTAGCTCAAGTCCCAAACCATACTAGTGCTCAGTTAAATGCTTAATAGAAATTAGGCGTAAAACAATGGTCCTTCCTGTCCTAAATTTCGTCCCGAAATGGACGCTTACGGGCGGTGTGGCACCGGCTCGTGTGAACGTGATGCGTGGCCCACAGATCGAGCTCTGATGGGGGTGAGTTTGGATGTTTTAATTGCTCGGATGTCGCGCCCGTAAACAAGGAAGCGGTTAGGGGTATCGAGTGCATGAATGTAAGTGAAACCGAGTAGGAGCTAGGAGATCTCCAGTCCCCAGCTGCACAGTGTTTACTCCATCTGGTTGTATATTGCGGCTGGATGGGTTCGCCAACGTGCCGGATCGGTTTTCAGGACGGATTTTTAATGAAGAGAGCCCTCAGAGGCTGCCGCGATGATCCAATTGATTCGTACACGGCTTCCAAATCAGAAGAATTGTACATTATGTTTCAGAGCCCTTATAATTAAAATAAATGCACTTGATTGGCCATTACAATTATGTTGTATTTCTAACTCAAATTTCTAATTATAATTCCTAAAGATTTAGAAGATTTAGACGCTGAGACTAGTGCCGGATCTGGGAAATTTTTGTTAGGGGGCATAATAAAATTTGCAAGAAAACGTTTCCGGTCAATATTACTTTCAATAATTATACTTGCAATAATTAAGTATTTATGATGATTTAAATAGTTTCAAATCAAGATTTAATTTTTTTAAGAGGGAAATTAAACATTGTATCATCCTTACAAATAATACAGTTTATCTTGAACACAAAGTTAGTTGTAATACAAAATTTTAAAAACCAAAAATCAACCTTTCGCGTATATACAATAGACCCCTTTTTAACTTTATTTATAGTTAGTACATTTACCTCGCAATGTAACTAGGGTTGGATGCGGTAATTGCGACAAACCATTGCGACATTTATCTCGCAATGGTTGAGGGTTGGATGTCTAATAATAACACATGTTCAAAGATTTCGAAAAAATTATATATTAAGACAGGAACACTACAAGGTAACTAAGATCTACACTAATTATATAGAGTGAGCGTGCAAGGTTGGAATAAATTCGATAAAAACGAACGTATCGACTTTTGTGAAAAAAACCCGGACACGGCAATTTTGTTTTTAGGAGTTTGATTCATCTTTTTTTGTATTTGACATGTCTTGATAGGTCTTTACTTTGAGATAATGACGCCACTAACATATGTTTTTTGAATAGCAACCTAATTTTTTTATATACGCACCTGGTGTAGTTTGTTTTGCTCTTTTCAGTGGTATAAAATTTTACGTAGATTACATAATAATATTTTCGAGAAAATCGCAAATTAACATGGTAAACTTGATTAAATCCTACTTAGTTTGTAATAATTGGTAATAGTTATTTACGTAGCAAGTGCCGAAAGTAATATTTTACTGGACTAGTTGACATGTTCCAGTAAAAGCTTGCTGGAAGTCTACGAGTCAAGTAGAAACACTTTACGGGTGTATAGTGTACACTATTATTTCTGCAACCTCCAATACATAATCTAAAATAAAATAAAAAATCAAAATAAATAAAATTAAATTAAATGAAAAACTGTAGTACATCAATATCTAGTTGGTGCTTAAAATACATCTCAACAATTCATTGATTTGCTTGGCAACTGACACTAGAGTTCAGTTATGAAGTATTTAAAAAAGGACAAATGGCATCCCTATAAAGTACAATTAATTCACGAGCTAAATGAGGATGAACATGAACGCAGAATTCAATTCTGCGAGATCATGATGGATCGATATAATAACGATCCCCAATTCCTGACACGAATTGTCTTCTCGGATGAGGCTACGTTTAGTTTAAATGGCAGCGTAAAAAGGCAAAATATTCATACTGGGCACCAGAAAATCCACTTTGGACAATGGAATGTAATACCCATTTTCCACAAAGAGGGAACGTTTGTACCGGGATTGTGGGCAATAAAATTATAGGTCCGTTCTTCATTGAAGGAACATTGACCGGTGAAAAATATTTGAATTTTCTGGAAAGTTATTTAATTTCCGTGCTTGTAGCATTATATCCAAGTGACGCAGAACCAGATATACCGAATGAATATTTGTGGCATCAACAGGACGGGCACCACCGCATTATACACGTCCAGTGCGTGCTTACTTGGATAACATTTTCCCTAACAGATGGCTTGACAGGGTCCAATAGAGTGTCCAGCTAGATCTCCCGATTTAACCCCTCTAAATTTTTTCGTGCATGGTTTCCTAAAATCTAAGGTCTCTCGGAATAGACCCAATAATATTGAGGAATTACAGAATAGAAATAGAACTGAAATTAGATTAATCCGACCAGAATTAGTCGATGAGATTTTATGAAGAGTTCGAATTGCGTCTTGGATCCAACAAGTAAACGGAGGACACTTTCAGCACTTAATTTGAAACTGTTTTAGATATTTTAGATTATTTTGTTATTTCAGTAAATATTTAGTGTTAAGACAGATTATGATGGTTAAATTGCGATTTTCTCGAACATATTATTATGTAATCAACCTAAAATTTTACACCAGTGAAAAGAGCAGAGGAAACTACACCAGATACACGAATAACGTTATCTCAAAAACAAAGACCTATCGAAACATGCAAATTAAAAAAAAGTGGAGCCTCCTAAAAACAAAATCGATGTGTCCGGGTCTTTTCCACAAAAGTCGATAGATTAGATTTTATCGAATTTATTCCAACCTTTACACGCTAACTGTATATATGGATACACCTCGGGATCAACAATTTAGCTCGAGATTTAGCTTTTTATTTGTGTAAGCGATATCGTACATATTCACTAATATTGGAAACATTCGATTGGTTCTCCTTTATTGGTGATTGGTATAGGCCCAAAAAAGACAGTGTGTTTCTACATTTGATGTATCTGGTTTTCCAAGCCATTTATATTCGCTTCCCTTTCGTTTGTTTTGTATTAAAAATGTCATTTCGATTACTGGGCTATCGGTAGTACCATTAAGAGTTCTGACACGTTTCCCAACAAATCAGCCTTCGTCGTAATAAACTGAATACAAATTATTGATCAAAACAAAAAATGACAACGATGAACTGGGATGTATGCATTCACTTTGTTCAAGCTCCTCCTTAATTTCTTTAATTTCCACATTACCATCGTATTCTGAGAACGTTTCCGTATCTATGTTTTCATCATATTTAACTATTGTGGGATCTGCAGAACTATCTGAACTCTCTGAACTCTCTGATTGAATTATGACATCTCTGTTACTTTTTCCTCTCCTGTATGTCATTTTAGACTTTGATCAATTTTGTCGGTACTTCTGTTGACTGTGACAAAGCATTTTAATCTATCCATATTAACCCTATGCTTAGTTTCCTCCAGAAGCAAGCAGAGCGAAGACGTTCTAATGATTTTTTGATTCATTACCAACAGGGACCCTACCATATGAACATTCTTCAACTATTTCATCCACTAATTTCTTTTTATAGTTTCTCATAATTATCTATAACTTCGACACGTGATATGTCTCATAAATCCTTGTACAAGTTACTGTTTGGATCGTTCAAGTCATCATCATCAAGGTCCTCAGTTTTTATTGGTAGAGACGTAAAATGTTGGAGTTGATTAGGCGGATTATTGACTGAATTATCACTGTTTGTATCAATCATGTTGTCTATTTGTACATCTGTTTCGTCTCCTAGACCGTCATTTACGAGGTCTCTTGTAAGCAGAAATGCCTAGTTCTTGCGCATGTGTCAGAGCATCATGGAGTGCACTCTCTACAGTCGGTTTGTGAAGTCGGATAAGTAAAGATATTAACATATCTTTGCTTTTGGTTAGGGTTGTTCTCTTCGACAGACTGTATATAACTGTTCCCGTGGCAGAGCTGCTACTGCTATCGGGTGCGTCCCTAGGCGGTGGATGATAATGCATGATAATGCCCGTCCACATGTGGCAAGAATCGTTTCCGAGTACTTGGATCAGGTTGATGTTAACCGTATGGTGTGGCATGTAAGAAGCCTAGATCTTAACCTTATCGAACATGTTTGGGACATGGTAGGAAGACGTGTTCGAACCCAAGTTCCTGCTCCTGTGAACCTGAGGGAGCTTAGTGCAGTTGTCGTACAAGCATGGGATGAATGTGACCAAGGTGCCATTCGTTATTTATTAGAGAGGATGCCAAGATGCATGGAAGCTGTAATTCTTGCTCGGGGAGGCAATACAAAATATTAACTGTTTTTTTAAGTTCATTTTTGTTGTTAATTTTAAAATATTGTTACATTCATATTCGAGAAATTTTGTATGTTGGTTCTTTGTTGCTGAAGTTAAAAGTTAATGTTAATTATAAATTGCAAAACTACGTTATTGTTTTAATTAATCATATCTTCCGTATTAATAGAGATATTAATATGAATTAAAAAATGAATTGTTAAGAAGAGACTACGCTAAAGTTCTGTACCAAACTTTTCATCTTTTTATTGCTTGCACTTACTACAGAGTGTTGCAAACTTTATGCAAAAATCCTACAAACCTACAATTTAAAAAAAATCATGAAAATCGAACCTATAGTTAGGAAAATCTTTTCAAATGAATTTTTGGTAAATTTTAGATGGATTGAATTTTGTACCTCTGAGTGTATATATTATATGACACGTGTGAAATTAAATTTGCCTGGTGACTTTGCATGACTTCGATAACAAACACCACACCTAAAAAATATATTTATTAAATTATATATAAAAGGCAATGATAGAATTTAATGATAGAATTAATAAGGAAGAATATTGTAAACTTTAAATATAAGAAAGTGTAGTGAATTTAGTGAGGTGCTACGCGAATAAACTCAAGAAATTAATTGAGAAATATCGTATGGCATAGACCTTATCAAAAAAAATCTACAGGGACTGAAAACGATTGAAAAAAGGAAAAAAGAAAAAATAGAACTTCCAAGTCTATTTAAATAGACTTGGTTACGAGATGGGGATTTTGAAAGATGGAAAGAGAGTTCAATTTGATATTTGTTAAAATCGGAAAAGGCTTAAATTGGTAATCTATAACCAGGTAGAATACAACAATACTCAGTTCCAGAGGGTCCAGCAGAGAAAGGGAAGCCTTCCCCAAGCTGGCTGTTGCAGATATGTATTACCATGTCCACATGTTTATGCACGCCTTCTTGGGCCGAGGTCACCGGGAAGGCATATACCGGTCGTAAACCAAACGGAAGCTTCGGATTTGACAATAAAACCCATGTAAGATAGCGTTGACATGACACAGATATGACATAGAAATGAAATTGAACTTGGTAGAGAGAATGGGAATGAATAGGAGTTTTATTCGGAAATGAAGGGAATTAATGGGAAAGGATTGAAAAAGGCAGTGGGGATTAAACATCCGATACCTTCCCGGATGTAACCCCACCGACCTATTAAGAATGGCGATACGAGGTTGAATTTGGACAATCAAATCTGATTTGGCATTAGAATGGGAATAAATATGAAAGGAAACTAGACTGAACTGACTAGAGTTAACAACATTTATGGAATTAAAAAGGTGATGAGATGAGAAATGAGAAATAGAATGGAGAAAAGGTGGAGAAAGTGTAAAGGCAGATGAGAAAAATGAAATAGATATCTAGTGAAAGGATATGATGACGTGCAAGGAAGGGTTTTGTAAATAAACATTGAAAGAAGAGAAATAGTGTGGTAATTTATAGTGATGGAATCGAGATATGGGAGATGGAAAGAGCCTATAGACAATAAAGTGTGTCTGGCCCGCTAGTTTTTGGAGTGCGGAGTTGGTTTAGGGGTTCCCTTGACATGGGTTTTGTTAGATGGTGGGAAGGTTTTTGAACTAGACTATAGTCTTGCGATAGGTGAGCCGGGGCTCTGCCTCACAAATAGTATCGTGTATATCGTGTATACCGTGTATATCGTATTCTCTTCGACAGATATACCTAGTTTTTGCATATGTGTCAGAGCATCTTGGAGTGCACTTTCTACTGCCATTTTGTGAGTTCGGTTAAACAAAAGATGTTAGGTTAGGCCCATAAACGGCCTATAAATACTAATATATATTCTGCAGCTAGTACTGTTTAAAATTACGTGAAACACTGTTAAGTGAATATGTTAGGTATATGATTTCTTGTAACCAAAAAGAAAAAACATAATTATCATATTGGAAACCACTAAAATAGTGTACGAAAGTAAATAAATAGTGAAATAGTGAAATAGATACGACTGTTTAGCGCATGTATTATGATATGACATACCTATAGATTTTTTTTGTCTGAAACGCGATACATGAGCTTAAGTTAAACAAAAAATGTTTATAAAAGCAACAAGAGTGAAGTAAATTTATGACAGCGCGACAGTGCATTCTGAAATATCCGCGCAAAAAGGAATAGCGTGCATTATCGGTAATTCCAAGGAATAGTAGCAGCAGTGGAGTTTTAAAAGCTTGGCATCAAAACAATGTGAAGTATTTCTTTTTCCTTTTTCCGTTTGTTCGCTAAAAATAATATTAGCCAACGCTAAAACATAGCGATAATGCATTACACGAGTTGTTGTTTTTTGTCTCCGCATTCGGTACCGGGGCGAATTCTTTAAATCAATATTGCATTACAGCCAGATCACTTCTGAAGCCTGGCTGCCATTTATTTAGGCGTTCTTGAAACAATAGATCGTGATTCCGAGACGCAATTCATTGTTTTATTTGCATACGTACAATGAAATTTCCGAATAAAAACTAATAAAATGCTCCATAAATTTATTCCACATCGCCCGTCTTTCCAGCTGCTTTATAGATTCTGCCATGCCATGCTCACTTCTCTCTTGCTCATCTTACACCGATTGCGCGCTTCCATTTAAGTACTGGACTTCGCCGATTTATATTTTCCAGTATAACGAGCTTTTTAAATATTTCAACAATTTCTATTCTCGAACTCAGGAATGCCATAACCAACCACTACATGGACTTGCATTAAGAATCATTAGTAACCTCTAATTGACAGCTTATTGAAGGCATTTAACAAAGTACTACAGAAAACTTTAATTAAGTAATGCTCATAAAAAATGTCCATGATAATATTTAAATTATTAATAATCATCGTTAATTTTCAGAAATTCAGAATGTGTTAAATGAACTACGCATTGTACGAAATATAATAGTATAACTACATCTTTCCTCTGTGATAGAAAATAGTACTTGCTTGAAAACTCTTGCATATTGATTTTTGGTAGTGTAAGAAGATTATTTTTTTAAATTTTGTTCAGAGGAAACAATATTTACTTTTTATGTGTATGTGCTCGACACTTTAACCTTAAATTGATATTCTTTTATGAAGTATATAACTCAATAAGTATTTCAATAAATTAATAAAATGTTGAAACAATATTCAGCAATTTAAGCTGGAATTTCACTATATTTCACGGGGATTTTGCATCGGTATTTTCGTCTGACGATTTACATATGTACTTAAAAATGCCTCTATGAAAATATCTAAAAACGTCAGACGGAGGTAACGAAAATAAATTTTCGTTATATCCGCCTACTCCTAACCCCTAAAAAAAGTATGCCGGAACTTTGTGAACGTTGTAGGGTGACTTTGCAGCGTCATTTTCGTCTGACAATTTTAATTTATGCTTAGATTTTACGCTGTTGCAATATGTTGAAACGTTAGACGGAGGTAAGAAATTTAAAAAAAATGACAACTTTGGGACATCTGACACCCCTTTGGCAGCGACCTAGGCGACCAACGATTTACATACTGCGATCTACATTTTTAAAGGTCATCTGGGACCATTAAAAATGTGTAAATTTTCAGCCGGAGGTATGATCATTTTTTGAGCATTTATTTTTCACATTTCAGTCGTCTGACGTGTCCTTTGCAGGGGTTTTGAGCAAAATCCTTGCAGATGTCTACCTTCTGATGGTGTAAAAAAATATACATTACTATGGTAAATGTTCTCAGAAAATGCAAAGAAACGAAAAAGACTCGAATCCGAAATTTTATTTTTAATCATTATGTACAATTTTCTTTCATATTGGCAATCTCGTAAATCATCTTCATAAATCACCCACAGAAGGCGCAGCAGAACATTATTACAGGCTATATTATCAGCTTCAAACTTGGTTGGATAACGAACTGACAGCAACAGATTGAGGGTGGAAGCAACGTCAACGTGGCATTATGCCCAAATTTACAGAAACGGAATTAATTCCGGAAACAGTTTAAAATGTGGCTGCCGAAAATAGGGTTTAAAATGCACAAATTTATGCTCAAGTTGTCATGGTTCTGAAAAATGCTCCAATGTGGAACAAAAAACAAAAAACACGAGGGAGTCAATGATTCAGAAGAAATTGTGGATGAAGAACCAATGCAGACTGGAAATAATATTGGAGACGAAGACGGTGATGGTCTTGAAGATATCTAAGATGTATTAGAATCGGGAAGGTTTGTCGAATCTAACGATGAAGAAATGTCATCAAAGAGACAAAAACTAATGGATAAGTGATTAGAATTCAAGATAAGGTATTTATAAATAACAAGATTAATGTATCTAAAATATTATAATGAATAACGTAATCAGTATAAAGTATCTAAATTCAATAGTACGATTTACATGTATATTTATATATTATAAGATTTATTATAAGACATAAATTATTTTTCCTTTCATTTTTGTTATATTCGCTTCCTTTTTCAATGGGTTTCATCCTACTATTATTTTTTTTTGTTTCAAAAATTATCGACCCTGGTCTAATATTGAATTTTCTGCATTTGATTTATTTGTGACCGTTATATTGTGATAGTGACATGCAACCAAGTAAAATCATAATAATTCAATTCATAATGAATGGTGTAGGGGCATGTTTTTATATCAATTATATTAAGATAGGCGTGTTAACGTTTAAAGTTAACCAAATTCATAAAAAATGTGATAAGTAATATATTGTATGGATACAATATAATCTTATATTTTTACTTAGTGACAATTTTTTATTTGTTTTTATATCTGAATGATTTTTTTGTGCTGCCACCAGCCTCGTTACTCAACGACCACGTCCGCGGGGTAAGCGGTCATTGAGGCCGCAACTCATGTATTCAGAGCAGATTCAACGAGCCGAGTATGACCGCGTTTTGCATCTTCTCGACTATGACTTCTGCCGCTCGACGGCATGCCGGGATATGTGATTGTCGCATACATACGAGAGAGCCAATAATAAGAACCACTATTTTAACAGAATAACCAGGGTACAGCCCACTGATTTCGGAGAGTAAATCTCGATATTTTGTCCGTTTCTCCCGCTCTTTCATGACGATGTACTCTATAACGAACGTCATCTTGAGTTGGAGGTCGAGGAGGACTACGTCAGGTATATTGGGGGGGTTGCGCACCACCCCCAGAACTGACCAGAATTGACCTTGCGACCTTGACGGAACGCTTTTTTTGACGCCACCTTGCCAATATAACACGAGGTTGACACCACAGAATTGATTTGCTGTCTCCGTATTACATGAAAAAGTGTATTTCCGTAACTTACTACATTACATAAATATTTCCCACGCGCCATCCGCATAATTTCGCCCAAAATTCTAGTCATCCACCAGCTTATCCAAGCTCAGGGCAGAATCCTATCTGCCGACGGTTGCTTGTAAGTCATTATGAAGCGATTAAATGACATTTGTCATTGAACGCAGTCAGCGAAGCATGAAATATTCCCCAGGGCAGCCACCAGGACAAACACACACTAGGACCGGCGGGCGAGTAGGGTAAATATGCCGCTATTATTATGATAACGCGACCTCGAATCGGAGACATTCTTCCACACGGATAGCCTGATCCCTGCGGGGTTCCATATTGGGCTCATTATTCGGCCTTTCTTTGCGGATTAAAAATTTGTCCGTTTGCAGGGACCGTGTAATCGTGTCATTTGAATTGTATCGGTCTTTATTAAAAATCAAAACAGAAGAGATTTTGATACAAGGGATCGCTGGCCCGCTAAAACCAATACAGATGTAGCAAGAACGGACAGATGGGCGCTTCCATGTTGATTTTACTTAGTCTCATTCGAAATTATATTTTTGAGAAATACATTATGTAACTGTGGATCTGATAATGTATATTTTTATTTTATGGTTTAATTGTTTGAGTAAATTGAAATTAACAAATAAAATTAAATGTAATTAAATTCTTAAAGGTAATCAGGTAATAAAGGTAATAACGGACAAAATATCGAGATTTCTTAAAGGTAATTTTATATACCTATGTCGACAATTGGAAAAGACGTTAACGATACAGGTATAACGTATTTTCGAAAATGGCAACTTTTTTTGTATATTCAATATAAATTTTTCCGAAAACTATGTCATGTATACAAAAAAAATACAATGTCACTTTTTTTAAAAAATTACTCATGCAATTTTTTGATATCTTCAACGGTCAACGAGTTATTAGCGAAAGATTGGTTTTCTCACCAAAGGGGTGGTTTTTTGGATCAGTTACGCCCAACCCCCAGAACTGATTTTTGTGGTTTTATGATGTATAATCATAGCAAACGTATGTATAATCATAGCAAACATAGCAAGCGTATGGTCAACTAAATGTGTGAATTTTAAAATTTAACCGCCTATGCCCATTGCGCAGTAACTTCGATGAGCAGCGGCGGTCAAATAAAAAATATAAGGTGCAAAACTATTGTGCTATTATTCGATACAGAAATACTGTTATAAAATATCTCATCCATGTCGCAAATCAGAACGTTTTTATATATCAATGATTTTTAAAAAAAATTATTGTAAAACGCTCCGAAAAAAATTCATTGCTTTTTTTTACCATATTCCTTAATTTTGACCAATTTTGTTTCATCCACTCCCGAAAAAGGGTCACCCACCAGGCAAACTTACCCACCAGGTAAGGCCACCCTCCGGGTAAACTTTTGTTCCTTGAGCAGTCTCCTAACTACTCACCAAATTTCAGGACAATCAGTCAAAGTTCAGAGAATTTGGTGCGGAAAACCTTTAACGAATGGACCGAATATCTGCATATTCTGTAGCCTAGATCACAGTGAGCTGCGCGCCTTTGAATGTCTTTTTCAAGATGAATATAAAGCGATCCTCGTTTACGTCATTTGACAAAAAAAGGCATCTATGGAGCGGTATATACGAATATATGCCTCCTTATATTCGTCAAACAATACATCTGCTATCATCTCTTTTGACGCAACATACTAAATTTTCTCTTCTTTCATTTTTGTAATAAATGTTGTAACTCAACAACACCAGGTAAAGGAGTTATTTGACGAAAACTGTTTTTGCAGCCATCTTGACAATATGGTGGCGCGAGCGGCAGCGCTTGCTTTGTACATAATGTGTTTTTTTGCTTTAAATACCTACATCGAGCCTGTCAAATTTTAAGCGCCAATTTATGACGTGACAGGTGGATTATTTATATTAAATATGAAACGATAGCAGTATAAGTATGAAGATCTGGCTGTATTTTATCTTATTTCTGGGCCTCTTCTTACGATCAAGTCAGGTTTCTTTCAGCTTATATGTTTTATTTTGCTGATGCTGCAGTAAGGGCGGTCGGGATTAGGGCACAACACAGTTCCCAGAGGCAGAGAGAAAGGGTTTCACTACAGAGATCTTTTGAAAACAGTAGCGTTCATTTCGATTCTGCAAACGATATATATGACGTTGAAAAAATATTGACAATGATTTAAATAAAAAAAATTCTAAATTAATATTGAATAATAAAGTGTTTCTAAGTTTTTGAATGAAGGACTTAAATACAATATGAATCACTGATTTTGTCGATGGTAAAATTATGAAACGTGCAAAATAAAAAAAATACTAAAATATAAAATATTCCTAAATATATACAGTAAAACCTATATACAGTAAAGCCAGTTTTCAAATTCTAAAAAAACAATTATATGGGAATACCCGTACTAATAATGACACCCACATAAAAACACAATTTCCATACAATTTTCTCCATGAAATACCTGCAATTCATTACTGGTCATATATTAGCAAATATGTATCTAAAAGTTTTCGACTATTCGCATTATAAATGCAATACGCATTATAAATGCATTATAAATGCAATTTATTGGTATTTCCCATAGAAATTTCAAAATCTTAAGCGACAAAGAGGTAGTTTCATAGATTTTGAGCGACTTTATGCACAACTGAGATTTTGTTAGAATCATGTCGATCAAAAGAAAACGTTTGTCTTAACGACAAAAGTGTTATTATTGTGGAAAGCGAAATGTTCAGTACCAGTGCTCGAAATTAGCTAAAAATTATGATATGGGACACAAGTTAACGAAATTATAAAAAACAAATCCGACATGAAGAAACTCTTTGAAGAAGGTTCCAATCCAGATTATCAGAGAAAATATTGCTTTAAGCATAGAAAATGATGATCGATGGCGAGAGCGGTGGGTTTCTATAGAACAAACGTAGTACAATTGTTTACTCTGCTTGAAAAGATACTGGAAGGACATTTTTCCGCCTGACCGCATTTTTATTGTGGACGAATCGGGCTCATGCGAAAGGACCGTAAAGGAATTTGCAGCAATGGGTTTGAACCCTCTTCCCCCCTCCGAAGAAGACTTTTTAGAAGTCGTAGTTGCAGAAAACGATGGGGAGATGGATAATGAAAGAAAAACAACTACCAGCGATGATAATCAACATCATAAATGATATATCCGTTCATCCGGAAGAAATTATGCCTGTTCCAGTGTTGAAGAAGAAAGTAGGGCTCAGGGCAGCAAATCGGGAAAAGCAAAGATTATTATATGAACCCCTAATAAAGATGAACTAGAAACATGGGTTAACAGTGGAAAAAAAGCGGTAAAACGGAAGATATTTGACCAAGCTGGTGCGAGCACAAGTCAAATTAGAAGTGAAGCCAAGGAAGAAACAACAAAAAAGCTGCTACCTCATCGAGTTCAGAGCAATTGTCGTTTTCCTGCCAAGATGATGTGATGGACAATTTTTTCGTGGCTGTTGTGGAGAATTTTGGTTTATGTGCATTTTCTGTCAGGACTGGGTGCATGGGGAATGTCAGGTGCAGAGACTGACATATATGTTTGCGATTTTTGCAAGTAACATTTAATTATTTATCCAGAATATTAACACCGTATATTTATATTTTAATGTTGCAGTTGGTTTCGTGAAAAACTGAATGTTAAGTTCTTATTTTTCTGTTATTCAATAGCCAGTATTCCGTTGTTACGTTTACTTTTAGTAACTAACAATTTTAGAATCCGAAATTTATTGTAGGTATATTTCACTGATAAATTGATTTTAAGCAGTGACTTCGCGTTCCCTTTGGCATATGTTTAGAAAGTCAGGTCGGCATATTACTTTCATTAGTCGACTACATATTGCCACACCTTATTTAATAGATTCGTGCTCATAGATTTAACAGAAATATCTTAGTGCATATCTGTGTCGATTTATTGTTTTGTGAGTTGATCATTGGCAGTTCTGTGACGCTAGCCTAGGTCAGAGATCTATGATCTAATTTTCTGGGGCGTTGGCCTCGTCGCTTTATTTTTAGCTAGACGCGTGAATGGCATAATAGTATTTCAATGCGTTAAGAGTTTAAGTTGTTTTCTTGGTTAAATAACGTATTATGTACGTTCTGATAGAATGGGATAATTCAAGGAAATCATGGTTTATGTGTTGGGATTTTGAATGAATCTACACGTACCACATTAGTGGGATCAAATAACTGTTATAAAAAAAATTGAGAACATGCGTTGCGTCGAACCTAGAATTGTTTGTTGAGGGACACAGATAAGCTATCTTTTCTAAGTCGTTTTCCAACTACAGTAAGTAAGTAGTTGGTAAAGTAAGTAGTAAGTAGAGTATATATATATATATATATATATATATATATATATATATATATATATATATATATATATATATATATATATATATATATATATATATATATATATATATATATATATATATATATATATATATATATATATATATATATATATATATATATATATATATATATATATATATATATATATATATATATATATATATATATATATATATATATATATATATACATATATATTCACTTAACCTAACTTTTTTTTACTTGTAACGAGACAAGCTTCTCGGTTTGTGTTACAGGGCTATATAAGAAAAGGATAATAACGTTTAAAAGCCAACAAACATTAATAGGAATAGTGTTGGTTATATTTGTACGATTGTATATTCTAAAACTTACGGTTATAGAAATTTTCCTTATATTTTTTCTTTCTGTCAACAAAAGCAGTATTCCACAATGGAAGACTTTACTCTAATTATATTTCGTTATTATTTATGCACAATACAATTTAAATATTTTGATTTTTTAAAGATTTTGATTTAAATGATTTTTATTTTTTTTATTAAAACTTTTTAGAATTTTATTTGTTTTATTTATTTTGATTTAAATCAGTAGTCTTCTATCTAAAGAACAAAGTTATTATTTATTAAGAAGTATGCCATCATACTTATATATTTAACTCTTTGCATACTCAACTTTAGGACGCCTCTGGTTTTACGGTTTCGCCAAGGGCGAAATGTAATAAAATAAACAGAGAGAGATAAAAATGTTTTACCCAATCGTGATAAAAGTTCACCACAATGGAAGACTTTACTCTAATTATATTTCGTTATTATTTATGCACAATACAATTTAAATATTTTGATTTTTTAAAGATTTTGATTTAAATGATTTTTATTTTTTTTATTAAAACTTTTTAGAATTTTATTTGTTTTATTTATTTTGATTTAAATCAGTAGTCTTCTATCTAAAGAACAAAGTTATTATTTATTAAGAAGTATGCCATCATACTTATATATTTAACTCTTTGCATACTCAACTTTAGGACGCCTCTGGTTTTACGGTTTCGCCAAGGGCGAAATGTAATAAAATAAACAGAGAGAGATAAAAATGTTTTACCCAATCGTGATAAAAGTTCACCACAATGGAAGACTTTACTCTAATTATATTTCGTTATTATTTATGCACAATACAATTTAAATATTTTGATTTTTTAAAGATTTTGATTTAAATGATTTTTATTTTTTTTATTAAAACTTTTTAGAATTTTATTTGTTTTATTTATTTTGATTTAAATCAGTAGTCTTCTATCTAAAGAACAAAGTTATTATTTATTAAGAAGTATGCCATCATACTTATATATTTAACTCTTTTCATACTCAACTTTAGGACGCCTCTGGTTTTACGGTTTCGCCAAGGGCGAAATGTAATAAAATAAACAGAGAGAGATAAAAATGTTTTACCCAATCGTGATAAAAGTTCACCACAATGGAAGACTTTACTCTAATTATATTTCGTTATTATTTATGCACAATACAATTTAAATATTTTGATTTTTTAAAGATTTTGATTTAAATGATTTTTATTTTTTTTATTAAAACTTTTTAGAATTTTATTTGTTTTATTTATTTTGATTTAAATCAGTAGTCTTCTATCTAAAGAACAAAGTTATTATTTATTAAGAAGTATGCCATCATACTTATATATTTAACTCTTTGCATACTCAACTTTAGGACGCCTCTGGTTTTACGGTTTCGCCAAGGGCGAAATGTAATAAAATAAACAGAGAGAGATAAAAATGTTTTACCCAATCGTGATAAAAGTTCACCACAATGGAAGACTTTACTCTAATTATATTTCGTTATTATTTATGCACAATACAATTTAAATATTTTGATTTTTTAAAGATTTTGATTTAAATGATTTTTATTTTTTTTATTAAAACTTTTTAGAATTTTATTTGTTTTATTTATTTTGATTTAAATCAGTAGTCTTCTATCTAAAGAACAAAGTTATTATTTATTAAGAAGTATGCCATCATACTTATATATTTAACTCTTTTCATACTCAACTTTAGGACGCCTCTGGTTTTACGGTTTCGCCAAGGGCGAAATGTAATAAAATAAACAGAGAGAGATAAAAATGTTTTACCCAATCGTGATAAAAGTTCACCACCTCGCGGTGATATCGCGAGGTATCCCCCATCAGCCCCGAGTACGATGCAACCGAAATATCTAAGCCGTTACTTATACCGGCTACTCCCATCCTTGGCCCTTACGTTTCGAAAACTCCATCAATGGCTATTGTCCTTCGCCAGACCTAAACAATTTCCGATAATATCATTCCTCTCAAAGGAGTTGGCTCATCCTTTGTTTCATATAGGGAACATCTAGGTTAAGTGCTAGTATATTAAAGATTTTAAAATCGTTTCCAAAATTGTCAAATTATATTTCATTAAATGGAGGACTTCTACAGAAGAATTAGCTATGAAAAAAGCAAACTAATACACAAATTAATCACTTCACAATTATGTGTGTAAGAAAATATACATCAAAGAACGAAAAAAGAAATAAAACATAAGTATCTGAAATTAAAATATCTATTAATAACGATCGACACAAAAATAAATAAAATCAAAGTCCTCTAACAGAATAAGTTCGGACCCGCAGATAAATCCCTAAATACGGATTTTTGAATATCACTTTAAGCTTTACATTGGATTGGATTGTATTTATTTTGAAGCTACCGGGGAATTGGTGTTTTGGTTTATCATGTAATTTTTTTTGTAGTTGTGGAGATTTTTTACTTTTACTTCCGTAATGAAAAATTAGATGCTTACATATTGGATATATGTTTAAGATACTGAGAGCATTATATAAAGGTAAATCTGTGAGTCAGATACAGACATATTATATTGTATATCTTCAAGGTTCTAAGAAATCTAAGCTCCTAAGAACTCTAAGAATTCTAAGCTTCTAATTACTCTCTCTGTTCAAGCTTCTAAGAACTCTCAGCTTCTATGAGTTTTTTTTTAAACTAATAGGTGATATTCGTTTATAAGTATCGTGCTATTCTTTTAATATATTCGGGGGATATTTTCTTATATCTTTCACGTGAAATGAATTATGCGTAGGTTCGGCCAAAATATATGTTTTCCTATTGTTTATCTGTTTCAGTGTCTAGGAGAACTTTATAAGTTCTATGAGAGATGTATTTATTTTGAAGCTCTCAGGGGTTTATTAGTTTATTATTAATTTTTTCCTCAATTTGAGATTATTTTAATCTTATATTTTTATTTACTTATAGTTTCGGTAATAGAAAAAGAGATATGCTTAGATATGGTAGATATAAACATATAGTTTCAGATGCTAAGAGAGTTGTAAAAAGTTAAATGTCAGTTATGCGCATACATAATTGGAATTACTTGGGATTGGATATCTCTTCAAGCTTCTAAGAGAGCTGTTTAAGCTTGTATGAGAGATGTATTTATTTGTAATCTAATAGGGAGATTTGTTTATGAATTTATCATTTTTGGATATAATTTTGTATTTCTGGTTAAAATAATATAATTTTGTATTTCTGGTATAAGGATAACTTGGGAAGAATAATGCATAGTTTCGGTCATGAAAATGAGATATGCTTTAATACAGGATATGTCTTTAAGAGATACGTGTCTTTAACAGATTTGTATAAAGTTAAATCTGTGAGTTATTCGCTTACCTATTGGATTAGTGTTTCCAGGATAGTTTTATAAGCTTCTCTGAGAGATTTGTTTATCTTGAAATTACTAGAAGGGATTTGTTTATAAGCCTATATTTTTTTTAGATTTCGGAGATCTTATCTACTTTTATTATTAAGAAGAATTATGCATATTGGCTACACGTTTATTGTTACCTCTAGGATAATAATATCCGTTTAGGTTTCTAAGACATGTTAAATAAGCTTGTCTAAAAGTTGTATTTATTTTGAAGTTACTAGGGAAAATATGTTTATAAGTCCATAATGCTATTTTTTTTAAATTTTGGAGATTATTTATAGCTTGTGAAGAATGATGTGTAGCTTTTTAATTACTGTAGCATATTTTTAAAATTTTGCAATCATTTTAATATTATTATTCTTGAAAACAATTATGCGTAGTTTCCACCAAGAAAATTATTTGTCGCCATCATTATTGAGATGTAAAATATATTTTTCTAGATCATGCGTAAATTTTATACTTATAATAAAATATATATATAATTATAAACATTGTGAAAATCTAATTTCGAATTCTTAGGTTACCGTATTGGTCAAATAATCTAGTGAAACGGGATGAAAATAGTAGTATATATTTGCACAAGATAAAAAGATACATTTTCATTTAGAGACGTGGAAAGAAAGGGTATTAACCGACGTGTTCTCAGGCACATTCCTGGATCACACGAAGCAAACATCGCTGCGAATAATGAACATCGGGGGCAGGGCGATATTATTTTTTCGCAGACTCGCGCCTCCCCTCCGCCACCGGCGGCGTTTGCTTTGGCCCTAATCGAAAACCTTGCTTTTTAATAAAACAGCTTTTTCTTTGTTTCCCGCGCCGAGAAAGGCAGGAGAAGAAATTCTTGCGGATGGCCAGCCGGGTCAGAGGATGACAAACGTTTGGCCCCGCGCTCGAGGGGTGGTGGGGGCGGCGATGACCAAAGATGGCCGGGGTCGGCGTAGCGGTTATGATAAGGCGATGGTTTAATGACGAGGTGGTCGCCATGGTGACGGTGGGCACTGGGCAGGGCCGGTCAGCAGGTAGCAGCGGGAACGGCGGCGGCGGCCATCACGCAATCTCAAGCGCCCGGCCTCGGCTGTCGATACGTTTCTTCCGCAAGTTCCAGCTGCTGGTCACTGGATCAGGATGAGATGAGTGTACTGCATGTGCGACGGCGGTGTGGTACGGGGGCGCGAGCCGCCCCCGCGTTTATTTGCTTTTAACTGGACGGTTTCATTGTCTGTAAATTATACATTTAACTGTAATGGCCTGCTTGAGATGATGGATTTATGTGCTGCAGATTTGCTTCACGGCGTTTTACTCTGATAAGCCACTATGTTAGACGGTTTATTTTAGATCTCCAGCAATTATTTGAGTTGTACTTGAAAAAATGCTTATTTAAAATCTGATTACTTATTTTAGATACTTCTAGATAATATTTAAGTAGGTACTACGAGCATGTCCCATATTAGTTAGCCGAATTTTTAATATATTTCCACCATCTTTTCTCCATATTTACATATTTCTATCTGAAAGATATACGGATAGATCGACTTATAGAAGAGGAAATGATGGAAATAAGGAGTTACGAAATAACGGAAAGTTCAAAAATAAATATTTAAAGGTGAAGTGATGAGCAGATGAAATATATGTATATGTAAAACACAACAATTGCAGCATTTGCATCCATTTTCCAGTATCACACGTTGTATTGCTTTACTTGCTTTTTTCTACTTAGATTCAGTTGGGTATTACCAGTGCGAATAATAAGGGGCCTATTCATCCCTGTCTTATGTTTTTTGTCGCCTCAAATAACACTTTCTCAACCTTAAAGGTTTTTTCTAGGACAAGAAATCATAGGTCCAGCTCTACATCATCTATTGTTGCTTTTTCTGTTATTTGTCTTATGAAGTTTTCGTCTGTCGTTCCCCTATTTTTTCTTCACCTATCTTACGTGTTCTTTCCCGCATTCTCTCTTGATCATGTCCTGAAATGTATCCTACTTTAATTTTATTAATAATTTCTCGTCTGATCTCTATTTTCAACGTATGGTTCTATCCTTGCTTTATTTATATCTATTTCTTTCTCTTTTTTTCTGTCATAATTAGATCCTCTTCTTCGGTATGGTTTCAGAGGTTTTTCTCTCTGAATCCTACCCATGTATTCTGTTTTTGATCCTGCCTATCTTCTGAATTATTTTCGTTTTAAATTTTTCATGATCTGTTGTTTTTTTTGCACATATTTCTTTCCAGATATGTGTTTTTCTCTTAATGCTGCGTTTTCTGACACCAATTGGTCTTGGTTTGTGTGTTCGCTATTGTTGTCCCATATGTTTGGTTCGCCGCTCCTAGGATCTCTCTTTAGAACCAGTCTATATTCAGTTTCGGAAATAAATGAGTGAGTCATGCATCGTTTCAATGGCCAAGACGAAGACAGCTTATTTTTATTAATTTTCATGATTGAAAAAAGCTGCTCACATTTATACGTGCTTCCGAATGTGCAAATTATTTTTCGTGCGAAAACTCTCAGGTGTGGATACGGAAACAGGTTTTCTACGGAAAGGTATGTTCTGTAAAATTTGCTCCATTCCACATCAACAAATTTAGACTTCAAATATGAGTGTTCTTCCACATTACACTTAGGTACAAGGATTTGCAAAAATATTGAAAGTGCTATCCATATTCTTAAAATCGGAAAATCGATTAATAAATTACTCTGACAGTACATTCCACTTCATAGCGATCGTATTCAATGTTTTCGTGACTGGATAATGTTAAAAAATATAAACAGTTTTTACTTTACATTTGTGTTTCCCACAAGCGAATTTTGTTTTGAAAGGCTTTAAGATGACTGAACAGCTGATTCACCAATTGCCCTTGTTTCTGAAGCTTCAAATTCGGGTCGTTTAAGTGTCCTGTGATGTCTACCAGGAATGCCAAGTCACAAAGCCAAGTTGGATCACAAATTTGCGACAATGTTTTCTCTTTGCCAGCTCCTGAGAACTGGCTACTAAGACTCATCGAGAGAGCTTGTCAATATCTCCTCCTGATGGATCCATAATAACTCCACCTGCCTCTGTTATAAGTAGTTCACCTGCACCTGCAGTAGTTCAAAATAGGCATCACCCCGCAGGCTACCACTGCCATATCTAATGCGCAGATCCAAGTGCTCTTAATCTGAAATAATTAAAATTATATTACGATATTGATTTAAATTTTTACTTGTCATTAGAAAAATTATGTTTTCATGTTTAAAATGAATAAACTCAAATAACATTTTGAGTCTTATAAAAAGGCAACGACAGCATTACGAGTTATATGTTCATGTATGTATATAATCTGCCTTTAGACGATGCCTTGTTACAACCCCCTTACAACGTATGGTTCAGACGCTTTAACATCATCGTTGACAGTAGGAATGGTGTCATGAACAAGTTCTGATGACCTTGGTTAAGACCTTCATACCCATGACCAACGAACTCTAAATATTGATGTGATATGGTCTTATATATGTTATGTGAATGAGTTTCTGGTTTCTGTTTCTGGTTTCTACGATTTTTTTAAATTTTCGTAGCGAAACTTTTGTCACACCCCGTATGTTCTTAATTTTTCGCTGCACCATTTGTGCACACTCCAACTAATTTACACCATTGCACACTATATTGCTCAAAAGTACTTTGCACCTCTGTAAAAATATCTTTTCCATCCAGTCCAGTTCCAGTCCAGTCCCTTATAGTGGCCGTGAAGTAATTCCTCTGTCACTACAAATTCTTCATCAACATCTCGTATAAAAATAGCTATTTGTGCTGTGTTAGATAAATCTGTACTCTCATCCAAAGCAATCGAAAATACTTGATAATCAGTCAATCTATCGGTCAATGTTTTTTTGATATCACTAGCCATCATATCACACGTCGAATAACAGTACGTCCCGATAAGCTCACTTTCTCAAACTCTTTCTTCTTTTCTGGACACAAAAGTTCTGCAACATCTACTAGTCACTCTTTAACAAACTGTCCCTCAGAAATTGACGATATTTTGTGACGTTAAACCGTTTAAATGTTGATAGAATTTGCTTGAATATTTCCCGCGTCGTACTCTTGACCGTACGCGAACATGCGATGTGAACTTTATCGAACTTTATTTATATTCAAGATTTATTTAACGAATTTGTGTATAAATGACTTCATCAATGAGATATTAACATTGATATAAGATTGAACGTCATACTTAATGAACTTTTTAACATTTTTCAATGTTTTCCACAAATACGTTAAATATATTTTTACGTTATTCCTTGTATTAGAACAAAATTTTTTATTTTTGTTAATATGGAATAGTGACAACGATAATCTCTATAAAGCCTTCCTTAAAATAAATTACTAAATTACTCAAATTTTTCATATCGTCGTGTAAAAAAGATTACTATACAGTAATCGGAATTAAGTAGGCAAATACGGAAACGTACTAAAAGCAAGAAATAAATGAAGGAAATAAAGCTGTGGATGGAGCAGCGCGTTTAAGTTGAACGTATGCTCAAGTTAACTCGACACTGATGGCGACGATAAACATCCGGTGGTTGGTAAGACTGCAACAGGTACAGCCGCACGGGCCGTCCTCATTACACCCGCAGAAAAAAGCGATCGGGGTCGTCAGCAGCACCGGCTGAAGCTCGCCAGGCTACGCAAAAACCAATGACACCATGAAAGTTAACTAAACGAAACTTTAAAGATTCGTTTTTTGGGGATTTACTGCGACCGTCCGGTTCACAATGATCTTACGTTTCGTGGAAAAATGGGACATGCTGTATGTGATAATTAATGGAACTATTCAAAGTAAGGAATGAATGTATTGTAACTCCTCAAAATTCCATACGCTTTTACAATTATTAAAATGTAGTTTATGGCTCATGCGATACATTACAGTATGGCGTTGGTGCGACTTGTGATTTTTTTAATGAGAGACACCAATTACAGCAATAAAAATATGTATAATGATTAAAGTCAGAGAGCGTATGATGCTTGAAAGCAAAAAACGTAAATCTCTAAATACGTACCTAAAAATAAATATAATTACATGATTTAATTAATTACGCAAATGGGGACAACAATATGCATATTAATGGTCATTCCGCTGAATTGCTGGGTTATATGTTATTGAACAGGGCGTTCCACGTGATAGTCCACGACCTTATCTCAAAAGCCGTAAAAGTTAGAAAATAAAGTTCATTACAAAGTTGTTCAGAATTTCATGAATTTTTTATTTCATGAATATTTCATATTTTTGATTTGTGGCATTAAAAAAATTAATTTCCTGAAATGAAACACCCTATATTTTCTTGCGTATTTTTGTAATGGGTAGATATGAAAATGTTAATGAATTAATTCAATTTAAGAACAAAATTTGAAAATAAAATCTGTAAATTCTCAATATATTCTGGAATCTAGAATCTGGAATATGTCCGGAGTGCGGATCGAGATCCGCTGCACTTAGGCCCCATTGGGCCCCTTGTGCTTCCTCCATGAGGGAAATGTCTCCCTAGGTCATCGACCAGCCCAACATCCTCTGCAGATGGATGTGTCACTTTGTCTCATGTTATAGAGGTGTTTCCTTACCCGGCAGTGTCCGGTTAGGATTCCTGTAACAAATCGCAGTTTACCCCTGGACATTGCCAGATAGTTCCTCGCCGTCTCTTCGCTGGGATATCTCAAGAGATTTCTGGCCAGCTGACTTGTTTCATCCCATAACGTCTTAAATTTTATGTGGGTGTTTTCCTTTATTAATTGAAGTTTCGCTGCAACTGGTAGCGTACTTGAAGGACCAGGCCCAAGGATACTCAGGTTGGCTGCCTTCATGGCCAGTTTGTCAGCTTCTATATTGCCGTTGCATTGCGAGTGTCCTTTGACCCAGCACAGGCAGATGTTATTCATCTGACATGCTCTCACAAGTGCTTGGTGACATTCCCATGTTGATTCTTTAGTTATTTTATAATTTTTCAGGGCCAGTAGTGATTGTCTACTATCTGTGCAGATTCTTATTGTCTTGCCCGTTATTTCTCTGCGAGCAATCTCTTGTGCGGCTATGGTTATACCAGCGAGTTCTGTTTGTACTACACTGGCATTTTTATCCATAGTCCAGCTGCATCGGAGTCGCAGATTCCTGGAATATATACCACAGCCTGCTCCATCCTTTCTCTTTGATCCGTCCGTGAAGACATAGTTTACACCTTCAACGCCGGCCTCGTCTTCACCTCTCAATATATTCAGTTGTGATTAATAAAATCGTTTGAAACTTTGTCTGAATATAAAAAAAGGTTTATTCTACTACGGTACAATTTTAGTATTCGAAAAATATACCTAATATATGGTACGAAAATAAAATCTGTACTTCTCACATTTCGAGTGCCTCAAACTCGTTTTTTTAAATGACACACCCTGTATTTTTGTTGGAAATATTTTTCTTCATTCAATTTACTATCGAATGATGTGTATTTAAAATGAACAGATCGTACGTAGTCGGCTGTTCAAAGTGTTCCTCCACAAAGTAATTAATTGTGATAGAGGATCCGGAAATACAGGAATAATAATTATTATAATATAAATAGTTATAAGAAGCAAACAAAACGGAACAACAACAATACAATAAAACAACAATATTTAGGAGCCTGGAGAAATAAGAAAGATACGTTGCCGGTTCTCTTCAAGAAAATACAACTGTACAATCTCGAAATCCTACTACATGTTTAAAAAAATTAGATGAAAAAATGCTTATCAAATATTATCAGCTGACTACGTAGATCTGTTCATTTTAGATGTATAACATAATATCATTTAATTTGTGAATTGAAAGAAGAATTAATTTTCGAACCAAAATACATGGTATTCCATTTAAAAAATCGAGTGTGAAGCACTTGAAATGTGGTATGTTTCGAATTTCTTATACCCTTTATAATAATTTTTGACAACTAAAAGTATATAGTCCCCGGGCCCAAACCCTTTTTGTCAATTATTACCTACAAGCTGAAACGTAGCCGAACTGTTCATCTAATTCGGACAGGTTTTTCATATGCCAAGTCTTGAATAGGCAGCGTTTTCACTCCCCCACCTCTTCAACGTGTCAATTTAACGTTTCTATATTTTTTTATGAACTAGCATATAATTTTTATTTAGATTGCACCGCAATGACGGTAGAACCCAAAAATAAAGCTTGTCCGACAAAATGGCCACTTTTGTGAGTGCGTCCGACACGCGTATTATGTCGATTTTTCGGGGGTGTGTTTTTTCATCACCTACAAGATGATATTTGGTGAATAACTTCATTTAATTATTGTGACTTGCGAGGTAAAAGTGTCCGACAAAAATCACGCATCTTGTCGCGAGTCCGATGCGGTGAACATGTCGATTTCCCGCTGATCACTTCATTTATTACCTCTTGTCCGACATTTATATCACATGTAAGAAAATACATTTTATATTAAGTAGAATAAGTGTCCTACAGAAACGATGAAGCATATGTCTTGTCCGACAAATTTTGCGTTTATATTTCGAAAAAAAATTAAAATAATAAAAAAAATGGATAAGCTAATTAGCTACATCGTGCTTCCACAGTAACGAACGTATGAATATATCCATAATTAATCGGAAATTTCATAAAAATTTGTTTTCTTGGTAACAATTAATATTTTTTATATTTTTTATCAATAGTTGCATAAAAGGACGAACTGAAAAGGAGTAATTTATTAACTGAATGGACTACAATCTTTCTTTTTTATTGACTTTTTTTTCTTCATTGTCAAAAAATATAAAACTTTTAATTAAAAACGACCATTAAAAAATAAATGTTAAATAAAATAAAAAAATAGCTTATTCATCCCCCGAATCCTGTGAATCTGCGTCTGTGCTATCACTATACATATCCTCCTCGTTTTCATCATCACCGTTTTTCAAACGATTTTTTTCAGGCAAGTTTTCAAATGATATTCTTAACAAGATGTGAATTAATTACGAAATTAAAGAAAAATATGTATTTTTCTTATTTAAATTGAATTCGCTCAAAAACTGCTGAAAATATGTTATATTTTCTCATACAAAAAATACTTACCTATAGTTGCATGGGGAATTAATATCCCCAACAAAATATAGGCTGCTCCATTTAAGTCACGATTTTAATGCTACGATTTTGTTGACCACTGTAATTTCGAAAACATTAAAAAATTAAAATTCATGATACTAAACAACTTTTGTATTAACTTTTATTTTCTAACTGTTATGGTTTATGAGATAAGCCATAATAATTATAAAGATAATATTTAAAATGTTACACGTGCACAGGGTCAGGACCGCCCTCAGGCCCGTATAAAACAAATATTTTGAGTGCCCAAAAAATTTTCTTTTACCTGATAACAGTTACCTATATTTTTTCTTTACAAATAAAAAGGCGCTGGTGTAATCTGCGACAGAGAAAACCTATATGATGATACATCGCATGGTCATTTCAATAGCGTTATAATGTTTTTCATTGGCATTTTCTTTAATTGTTCCGAAATTTTCAAACACTATGATATTTTTTAAAACATTTAAATATAAAAATCGCAATCAGGGATCTAAAAAAACCGTACGAAGATATATCGCAAGGTCATTTCATTGGCGTTATAATGTTTTCCATTCGAATTTTCTTTGATTTATCCTAAATTTAAACTTTATTTCCTTTATTTCCTAAATTTAAACTATTTTCAAACAATATTTTTTCTGACGTTACTTATAATTTTTACACTTTAAAATGAACATTGAAAAAGTCGAAAATTACCACAAAACTGGAACAACAACATTGAAAAGAAAAGGTAATTCATGATAAAATTTTCCGAGTTCCCAGAAATTAGTATTTTAAAACATTTTAAATATAAAAAACGTAATCAGTGCCCCAAAAAACCCCATAGCGACCTCTCACGCGATCATTTTGAAAAAACTGAAAACATGTCTTTCGGGTTACGTAGAAAACTTATGTAAATCACGTGAAAAACGGGTCAATTTCCGCAAAAACTACCAAATTTTCCAGTATTTCCGCCCGCGGCATGAATTTTCCTGGGAAACGACATTGGATTCATTATCAGCGACCGAAAAAATCCTTATGGAAAACACTTTCCGAGGCTTAATTGTCATTTTTTCAAAAATTAAATATGTCTAAAAATGACGGTGAGAATGGGGGGTATTTTATAGTATAGGGGCGATATGGGGGGGGGGGCTTGACAGGTTGGTAGAGAATCACGAATGACGTTAAGGGTTTATAAAATATGATGCATTTTTTTTATTTCGACCGTTTGAAAAGTTTAGCGCCTGGATTAATTCAGTGTGACGTGTATGCGCGAACAGTGATGTAAAATTCGTAAAAGGAATACAATTAACGATTAAGATAAAAATAATCCCTATAATAGGCATATTATAGGGATAATTGGCTCTACAATTGGCATATTCAGAATTGCGGAAAAACTAACCGTTCATGCAGAAAAATTTTCAATGTTTAATATTTGATGTCACCCCCTTCCTATACCCCGTGACGACGATTATTGCGGCTTCGTATTCTGGATGCCAAAAACTACCCCTATACAAAAATTTAGCCCCCTGACGCAATTTCCATGTGGAGGTACTTTATTATCTCTGACAATTGTACTATAAGGAGTGCCTAAAATAGAGAAATATTTTTTGGAAGTGCCCAAAAATTCCATAAAAAGACCAATTTCCTGCAATTGGTAACTGTGTAAGCGACGTCGCCACCACTTGTTAAATGGCGGTCTAGTGTTATCCGTTAATTTTTGGATTTGAAAGGCCATGAATTTCCATTCCCTTTTTCAACTTTAGTTGAGAAATATTAATACTTAAAACAATATAATATAATAATAAAATCACGCATTTTCCGTCAGATTAATTGCAAATGTTTCCTAAATAAAGCCTTCTTGTAAGGGGATTTCTAAGAAATAGTTGGAAGGTTGCCGCGGTGAAATTAATAATACTTCAACACTTTTATTCACAATAAGAGCCATAAATTTCGCTTGGATTTACATAGATATCCACTATAGGGCCCAGCGTGCAAGGGTGCGTTATGAAATAGAGTAGAGTTCATTAGTCATCTATGGGGTTTGATTCGCGGAGTACGAATCGGTGTAGGTAATTTGTTTCCTGCGGGGATTGAATAGAGTCTCTCGCGCTGTCGCTGCAGTTTAAAAGCTCCGCAACTACCTGAAGGTTATTAAGCGATTTGAAAGTGTCCTGGATGCAGGACTACAATCGAAGCCGATCGATTATAAATAAGCCGAATCAATTATATAAAATGTCAAGTTGCTTCGCTCAATTTCATGATAATAATTATACAGGGTTGGGGAAATGTGTGGACACACCTGACATCTGGCTAAAGTGATCTGCTACGTTCTGTTCCTGGCTAACTGCATCTGGTTAATTCGAGTCTGGTTGGTCAACTTCGATTAATTCGATTTCGCTAAATTCGATCATGAACACAAGTTTTTGTACCATTTTTATTCTGTTTAGTGACGTATTTTCATTTTCAACGCCTCCTATATTTCGAGATGTCTTGGGTAGATATTTTTAAAAGATTACCCTATATATTCATTTCCACACTTGGACGCCGTTATGCAAAAAGGAACCATGCGACAAAATTACGAAATTAATATTAAGGCATTGAAAGTTGCAGAAGTAGGTAAACTATATTTTGCAGAAAAGATCCATGTGAAAATTACAGTATAACCTTAGGAAATAGGCCAAAAGAACCATTTGTACACTCGAAAGCATCTTAAACTATTTTCAAAAGGGAACCAAGTGCATAGACGCTGACAATATCAGTATATCAGTGCCTTCTACGGGATGAAAGTGTGAACTTCTTGTTTGTTTTCGTTTATGAGAGTGGTGTAAAATGATTTCATGGCATAATAACAACTAGTGAATATGTGTAAAACTACAGTTATTACAGAAAGCAAAGGTATGGAACTAAATTTGACTATTAAATATGAATAATTTAATAATATCTATTTTTTTAGAAAATCTGAGAGAAACAACAGGAGATATTTCAAATATCTCTTCAGAACCACCAACCTTGAATCCTGAGATTGCGAAGTTGCTAGAAAATCTATCGGATGATTCGGTCAAAGATCCGGATTTTATTATAGATAGCGATGTTTCTTCTCCTATTAGGCGAAAGATATGTCTTGATATATTTGCTCGCACCTGTTTGTCTCTAATTTTTTCCTATATTTTTCCTAGGATGATTCAAATGACGAAATTTTGTACGATGCTGCTGAACAAAAAACATATGCAGCACTAATACCAGTACCCTTGGAAAATTCTGCGGATACTGATTCAAGTAATGTTAAACAAAAAAAAATATAGAGGAAGACCAAAAAAGGGCAGAAAAAGGAAATTTGACGGTATGTCGAGGGAAGAAAGAAAAACTAACATATATAAGCGTAAGGAATGGATGAATTATAAGAAGCAACGAATTGCTTCTAAGGAGTTTGTACCTTTTGATTGCCAGTGTACTTTATCATGCACAACAAAAATATCCGAAGAGCAATGCAGAAATGAGTTTAACAGAAACAGAATCTTCATTTTTACCAGTAGATATGACTCTCACTAAAATGTACGAACTCTACGTAGACGGACGAAATAAGGTAAATGTGGTTAGTTTCTCAACATACAAAAAAATATTTTACGAGAATTTTAATTTAAAATTTAAAAGTTAAAGAAGGGAATAAATGGAGAAGAGATAAATTGGTTAAAGACAAGGGAGATAACTATACTAAGAGAAAAGCTGTTTTCCCTTTTTATGAAGCAAGACTTGAATGAAAATACCATATCAGTAGAAGTTGACATTTTGTTGTGGTTTATATAAAACAGAGTGGTTTATATAAAACAGACCTTGACATAGTCTGGCCTGAAGGAAAATGTATTTCGAACAAAAAACTCACGTATATAAAATCAATATGGCATCTCATTCCCAAAGATTGTAGGAGACTTTCTATTCATTACTTTTTGCAGATGACCATATTGAAGATGATATAGATGGATTTGGAGGTGTCCCTGACTTTGAACTTGAACAAATATAATAAACATACTATACATTAATATATAAATAATAATAATTATTTTCTTATTTTGTTTATTAATTGAAGGTGAAGATAATAAATATTTGATTTTCTATTTTTATTGTTTCTCTTAATTTTGTAATCACCGAAATTATAAAACGTAAAAAGGAACCATGCACCATTTAAAAAAAAATAAAAAATGAATTAGATTTTTTAAAATTTTTTCAGCAGTAAATCTGACAGAGTTTTAACGCAAGATAAAGCACAAATCTGCATCTATAATTTCATGCCGATTTAATTATAGTTTGTAAACTTTTAACCTTCGTTTCTCAAAACTTAGTTTTTGGCGTTGGTTCCTTTTTGCATAACGGCGTCCACTTATCGTAAGGTAATTCTATCCCTCCGTTTCTGTTGATATTGTTAGGGTTCTCGTGTATTTCAATTACTTCTCTGTAAAGCCGGGGCCAAAATATTCTTTCCCTTACCAACATCTTGGTTTCCTGGATTGCTAGAGAGTGTCCTGTGTCGGCTATATGTTCCACAACAGCTGATTTTTCCACGTGATTTTACTTGAGGTTCTCTTTTGCTCCTCCAATCCGGTCCTGATATGTCTCCCGGGTTGTCCTATGTACACCTTGCCACATGTACATGGTATACTATATACACCTGGACCCTGAAGATATGCACGGTTTTCACGTGTCTTGGGGAAAGCTGACGCTATCTTCTTTGGTGTGTTGAAGTTCGTATTGATATTTCTCTTCTTCAGAAAACGCCTTATTCTGTCGGTGATACTTTTCATGTAAGGTAGATATGTCTATCTCCTTTTATTTAGGCCTCCTCCTGATTGCTGGTTCGATATTTCTGGATGTGTAGCCGTTGCATCTGAGAGCTGTCGCAACTGATCCAATTCTTCATCCAGGTGTTCTGGTTCACATATGGCTCGAGCTCCGTGAATTAATGTGTGGATTGCTCCTTGTTTTTGCGCTGGGTGGGGGTACGATTCAGCTTTCAGTTATCTATCCGTATGAGTCGGTTTTCTATAGACCTGGTGTCCAAGGGTTCCGTTAGGTTTCCTTTTTATGAGGACGTTTAGCAAAGACAGGACTGCATTTTCTTTTAACTCCATTGTAAACTGGATATCCAGATGTATTCCATTTATATGGTCTAAGAATTCCTATGCTGTGTCGCGTCCGGAACTAACACTTGGGTTTCAACACTGCGGACTCCAGGGCTTTCTTCTATTTCCAGGACTTTAAAGAGAAACAATTGAGATACGCAAGAACCCTAATAATATCAACAGAGAAGGATGGATATAATTAGAATCCAGTTTCAGATCTTCTGAAGAAGTAGCAGTGACGGAAGCCTACAGACCAAACTCAGTTTTCACCTATTTTCTGTTCTGACATTTTCTTCTTATCTGCCCTCGATTTTTTCTTCATTTTACCACTGGAGTGGTGGACAATATCAGGATTCGGAATTATCAATACAGGTTGTCTCTGGATCGCCGATGTCAAACCTTTTTTCGATATGGAGAAAATGAGGGGTCGTCGATTGGGGAATTACTCGGGCAAGATGTCCCATGACAGTTGCCACTAACTGCTGAACATTGTAGTCCCAACATTCGACAGCCGCATAAAGCGCAACAGCCTTTCAAATAATTACAAAAACTCTTCAAAAGACAATCCGGGGCAGGAAGTTGCAAGGTTATTATTGGCTCCAATAAGCCATTTTTGAATACCCATCCTCAATCCTGAGGAGGACCATATAGGTGCTCCGCATCAACTGTGGGAAGTAACATACTCAATTGGACCGACTTGTTTCTGACTACAGCTTTCATAAAGTACTGGTAACGGTATTCTCTCAAGTCATCTTCGTTAACTGGAGCGATACACAGATGAGTATCCATCCGAAGAAACTAAATCTCAAGAAGCATCACTGTGATTGAAAATTTGAGCTACAGAACGTAAGTCTTGACGATTCATGAAAGTTTCAAAGCTGCAGTTTTCTCTTTATGAAAAAGAGCACATGTCGTGTCATATCCAGTGAAAAGGCGCAGGAAGAGAAAATTATATCCTCGTATTTATTAAAACATCGAAGGGAGTAGAGGTTTCGCTGGATTTTTTCTTTGCCTGGCTTGAGAAAGTAGGTCTACATCAATGGGAGCGCGACCACCCAAAATTACCAAAAAGTATTTCCCAACAACTACTTTATTTGTGCGTGATCCTTTCCAGAGCTGTTTAAGAATACAATTTGACTTCGAAATTGACAGAAAACATTGAAATTAATATCATCTTGTTATTACTGTTGGAAACGATTTTTCCTGGCTTGGCCTGGCTTGGCTTGACTGAGATATTCATTATCTCTTCGAACTAAGTGCCAACATTTGCTGAACGAAGACGACGTTGTTCCATGGCTTTGACCCTGTTTGTGATATTGTTGTATCCATCGAAGACTGCGACAGCGTTTGAATAATAGTACCTTTGTGTATAACATATTGCACAAATCGAATCAAAATATAAAATTAAATAAAAAATAAAAAAGGATAGTTACCACCTGCAACTTTAAGTATTGTATATTTTCCTTAAAATAAGTATGCTGAGTACATATAATTGATTTCTGAAAGACTCTTTAGGACAATTTGTTTTGCACCGCCACACAGAACGCACCATGCAGTGGCGCCCAACCGCAAAATTTAATCTGATGTTTCACGCATTTTTCCGTGGAAATGACTAGTTCTATCGATGAAATTTATGTTACCTTTTTTGTAGAGATTTTTCCGTTCTTTCTTCTTTATAAGTACACTTTCTTTGGGCGGATTCCCACTGTCAAAAGTTATACATACAGCGGAATCTTTGGAATTTTCACAGATTGTTTCTGGAACTCAAAGATACGTGTACACCAATGTATAGCCCACTACAAATTTTTCCATAGGTGGTCCCACATTTTGTCTAGTTCCTGCAGTATAAGGGTATAAACTATAGAAAAAAAGGCGGCATCCGGACGCATGTGACATATTTCCAACAATGTTGAAAATTTGATAGCGGTAAAATGATATTTAAAGTAGTCAAATGCAATAAACTCTTCTTCTTTCGCAGCGGGGTACAATAAAAAATTAACGTAAAGTCATATAAGACCTTAAGACAATGCTACAATAATTCCAAGAAAATAAAAGAAAGAGTTGTGTTATTTGCAAGATTAATATGTCTGTCACATATCAATTACATCAATACCATATCTATAAATAATTCCCGGTAACAGTTTTACTGAATAGATGAAATAATTTTGCGCCATAACAGCAAATCTGTAATAGACTGCTGCTTGCTGTATTAGGTAGACTGATAATTAACAGTGTTTTAAAATTCTAGATGATACATCATAATACCTTACATATAAGCAATTAAAGTAGCGTTGTTTTAACGTACTGACTTTGTCGGGACAGTTTTATAGCCGTATCTCAATGGATACAGTTTTTATTGTTCTCTCGAACACCTGTCTCCACGTTTCATACGCTTTATTATAAACATACTTTGTTTTATGAAGGAGGCACTTAATGCATTAATAAAAGCACAATAAACTATTTTAAGTGGGTTTATGGGGTTGCAGCTAATGGAAATGTTGATCTCAATAACAGAGACAATAAAATATTATTTTTAAATCCATCTTTTATTATGTGATTTCTAAATAGATATGATCATCTATGTTACGCTTCGCAGTTGACTTAAATCAATCGCATAATCAGAAATCTCAAATTTCAACTCAAGACAGAAACATTCACAATAACCATAAAAGTAAACCATATGAATATGCTTATTCCCTTGTAGATAATTTTGTGGCCTATTAATAAATTTAATTTAAACAAACAGTGCGTGTCAAATTATTGCAAAATTGTCACCAGATTTGTGACATCACTATAGTTCTTTCGTTTGATATGCAACCTAATGGAATGCGGTGCTCAGTGGCGCAGTTCTCAATATAGGAAATAAAATAAAAAACAATAATGTTAACTCAATTTAATTTATAATATATCAAAAACAAATTGCAAACGGATGCGAACTGCAAGTGTATTTGTTTTTATGTTTTTCCGAGCGAACGTTTCATCCATTGGTATCGCTGAAAGACATCTATGGTGGCGTACGCATATAGGTATAATCTCACGCGTTGTATTAGCGGATATTTTTTGTTGTTGTCTCAGTGGCAGTTGTAGGTGTTCGATGAGTTATTGTGTCCTTGGCCGTATTAGGTTCCGTTTATTTTTTGTTTATTAACGACTGGCATGAATCTATTGAAGCTAATAGACCAGGAGCCAGCGGATATTTTGAATGACCAAAACTAGAGGTACACATTTCCGTTGTTTTTTGCCGGTCAGACCTTTTGCAGGAAAAAGTACATAGTGACTGTACTATAAGATTAATTTTGATGTCCAGGCCTATATAATTAGATGTAATTTGATTAGATATAATTTGATGTCCAGGCCTATATTCCATTATATTCCATTATTATATGAGTATATTTAATATTGGAGGATTTTACAGAAAAAGCCGGACGGCAATGGAGTGATGTGTGGGCTGCCCCGTGAGAGGAAAAATAATTTGTTTTAGCATAAACCGTGAATACGGAGGAGCGTGCGGAAAGAGACGGGGGCGTAATAAAGGATACAGATGGAGAATAAAAAGCGATAGTCCAGATTATTAATGTCGGGCATTCATTACCAGAGCGCTACGTTTGGTTTCTTAAATGGGAAACTTTCCTCTCGGTACGTATATTTATAAGTCTCCTCCCCCGATTCGCACAAAACGAAAAGAAAGAAATAGGTGATGTCAAGACTTATGGGATGTTCGATAAGATTCATTTTGGGCCCGTTCCCCACTCGCTCTCCAACTTAAATGGTTGAAGAGGTGTTTTTATAACCGGTCCACCTCGGCCCGCTGGATTTATTACGCCAGATGAAGTGAAATAAAGTACTTCGCCAGATCAAACCCCGCCGATCAAGACCGCTATTTTTGAGCGAACGGAATTGGCACACCAGAAAATTCACTAAGCACGAACTCCTTTATGTCTTAGAGTTTTTTGTTAATCGTATTAATTATGTATCTGTCCACTATAGTGGGGTAGATCTGGGTTTCGAGAAGAGACAGCTCAAATTTAAAATGTTTCCCTCAATCTATCAAATTAAGCCCCCCCATCATTACGGCATCGTTTGTGCAACGGGGTTAAGGGGGGAGGGGGAAGCTATCAATAAAATACATGACAAAATCGCTTTTAATGCATATCTTGGCAGCTTTTGACTTTCCAAAAAAAGTTGTTATAAAAAATTAAGAGTACGACACACACTCTCATTTAAAGCTAAGCGAAGAGCTAAGCTAAGTTCACGAGATATCGCGAATCGTAGGTGAGAAAATAAGAAAAATTAAATTGAGTAAAGGGGAGTGGAGTTGGGGGCTCTATTTTTTGTGTGGAAGAGCTATTATGAAGGAATTACGAGGCTGCAGGCTGGGGGTGGTGGGATAATTAGGAGAGGGGCGAGAGCGGGTAAACGAGTTTTTTTAAATGCCCATAACTTAAAAATTGACTGATGTAAAAAATCAAACGGCGTTGTGTTCGCTTTGTTTGTTTTTAATCGACTTCAAAAAAGAAAGCTTTCAATTTGATTCTTGTATTTCTTATGTATGTTTATCCATTACTCTGGAGCGACTTAAGAAAATTGGATATTTTCTGGATACTATAGGGTATCATCGGAGGGGGGGGGGTGGTCCCATTCAAATTTTAACCATTGAGTACTGTAATGGAAGTCGATGCTAACGTTGTTATTTTAAATGAAATCTTATATATCATTGAATTTTCAAAAAGTTGATATGGAGATAAACCAAAGATATCAAGCACCCTATGCCCAAGGTCAAGCGTTTCTGAGATATCTGACATTTTATAAAAAAAATTGACAGATGCATGAGTTTGTAAGAATACCTATCACTTTTTTTTCTATACGAGTTCCACACTTGATTTTTGACACGTAAAAAGAGCAGGATCTGAGTATCTTGTACAATTAAAATATTTTAAACAATAAAATATGAAGTGTTTCCTTTCTTCCGTTACATTTGGTCTACTTCAGACCGCCATAACTTTTTTAGTATAAACGGAACATTTTATATTTCTTACGCCAAATTACGTATAATTAAATCCCCTTTTGTTTGTTACTACGATTCTATTGGTTGAGGTTGTATCTTTTGAGATTTGTGCAGTTTTCCTAGATTTTTAACAATCCCCAGTAAAAAATGCTGTGTAAACTTTAGTTTAGTTCTAGTTCTCTCTATCTCGTCGGCTATGGCGGCTGTGAAAGCTGTCAAATTTCTTCAAATCCAGTCAGTCTAACGTTATAATTCTTTGGTTTCGTTTGGCTTGTTTGGTTAATCAGATCTAATGAAGATATCTTAAATCTACAACTATATAATCATGTTCCTAACAACGTGAAATATCTGAATTTCAATTCTTTTAAGAATAAGATTAAACAGCACTTTATTAGCCATAGCTTTTACTCCATTGAGAATTTTTTTATAATTAGACTTTAGGCATTCATACTTGCTTATGAGGCTATGAATCATGATTTGGGTAATGGTAATAGATTATTTTTGTGTTCTACATTTTGACTGTGACATATGTATTTATTTGTTTTTTTAAGCAGTATATAAACTTAAGCAATATGTAAACTTATAATAGTATAAAGTAAAATGGAAAATAAAAATAAAAACCTTGATTTTGAACCTTACCTAAGCCCCCACTCCTCTCCGTTTCCTGCTGCATAGAAAAACTTGGAAGTCCTCAAGTTCCCCTCCTAATCCTCCGATTTTGATCTAGAATGTTGGGTTAAAATTAAAGGTCGAAAAAAAAGCTATTGAACTTATTTTAGCTCTTAAACTTATGCGATGGGAAATAAAATAGGTTATTGTTTAAGTCTTAAGTGAACTTTTAACTAGTTTATACAAAACTAAATATCAGTTTTAAACAGATTTTTAAGAGATATAATATTAACTTTACTCATGAAACCAGGACACATAATTTTCAAAGTTTTCAAATCTAATTTAAAAGAACCTACCTTTTATAAACTTTTTTACCCTGTCTGTGCGAAAAAGTGCGAAATTTTTCAAATTCTCAACATTTTTAAAGGAGATGTGTCATCTACTTCCATTTGTATACGTTAAACTAACCTCCACTACCACTACCACCACTATCCCATCCTCATTTGGATGGCCATGCCATCAGATGTTACTGCACAACTCTGTTCTATTTATGTTCAAAAAAATTAGGTCGGTTGGTTGATTCCATTTTGATTTAGCTAACTTGTTTGCTAAAATGACCCGACTATACATAAGTAAGATCCAACAAATTATTTTAGTATTGAACAAGCAAGCAATTTCTCTATCACTTCCTCTTTAAATGCTTATAATTTATACTATATATGTAATATAATATTTTATATCATATAGCTAGGAAAGGTAGTTGTTTTGATATATTCTACAAGATTTTACGTATTTTAAAGTTTAATATCTTCTAGAGAAATGTATGCCTAATGCTTTTATATATCAATATGTTCAGGGAGAATAATTATAAATAGTAGACTAGGTAGTCGTTTTCAGTGAATGTGAGTTATCTGTCAAAACTACCGTATCAGATGGAGGAAATGACTTGTGTGTGTCATCTGCATAGCAGTGTATATTGCACGTTAATAGTGCCTAATGCATTTGACTGGTATATATTGAAAATAGTAATGGTCCTAGTATAGAACCCTGTGGTACTCCACGATCCAAAGTTACTACCTAAGATGATTCATTGTTTAAAATTACCATTTTTTTGCGATTCATTAGATAATTTTGCATTAACTTTACTACATTGTTACTGAAGCCGATATAATATTGAGAGCAAAATTTTGTGATTTATACAATCAAAAGCTTTTAAGTAGTCAAGCAGAATTAACACTGTTAATTCATCATTATCCGATGCCTTTAATATATCATCTAAAATGCTAGAAAGAGTTGTGCAACTATGACCTTGTCTAACGCCCGATTGACTTTGTGGTAAAATGTGATGACCGTGTGTTGTCATTGAACTCCACCTATACGGCTGGACTGATTTTTATGATGATTAAGTTGATTCGAGAATGGCTTTCAGCTTCGTAATTTGATCCAATAGAAAAAATATATTTTTAATTAATTTATATATCTATAAATTGGGGTTGTGACCGGTGCATTCGCCATTTGTTCTAGTATATCTGGTGAGGTCCCCGGTATATCTTCGGATTCGAAGTTCCAATAAAACTAAAATAAGGCCACTTGTAAAAAGCCCCTTTCCAACAAAAAGAGATTTTTTTATATTGATGTATAAGTTATGGAGTTGCTGAGGCAACAAACATAAAAAATACAACCGAATTGATAATCTCCTTCTTTTTGAAGTCGGTTAAAAACGAACGAACACAGGCCTTTAACAGCTGGGACACAACTGAAAAACTTTTAAAATTATAATTAACTTTGACTTTATAATGACACTATTTAGTATTAATATCCTACAGAGAAGGAAGTGGGGGGGGGGTCAATTCGGTTATGGTGGGAGGGAGGTAGTTGAACATATGTAAATGTAACTAGATACCACAACTCCATTAAATATGTCACAAAATGGAAAATATATCGAAAACCACTATTTAGCAGTTTTTTACGATTTTGAGAAATTTTGAACATTTTCAAAACTCTCACTCATAGTTCCGAAGTTTACTAGTCCGAAGTTTACTAGTATATGAAGTATATTTTGGGATTTTCGCCCCCACTCAAAATTCGAGAGGGTTTTTTATTGGATAAATTGGATGTAGCAATACTAGACATCCACAAACAACAACATTAAAAATATATATATATAATGTAATACATGGTAAAATGTGAACATAGCAGGCTATAAAGGAAAATATATTATTTGTTGCCATAGGTCGGGATCTTCTACATTATTTCCAAATGGAATTATTATTCTATTTAATTTTTGTCATAGTCTCTTCTCTAGTTTTTGTAATGTTTTCTTATTTATATTGACTACTTCATTAGTTCTGTCCTGTCCTATTCCACTTGAATATTGTACCCCAGGTCCTCAGTTTGCGCCTGGGAAAGGAGTTGTAGTGTTTACTAAAGTTATTTCGCTCATGTAGCTGTTGATATGTACTACGGACACAATCAAAAATCTCAAATAAGTGCATACGTTCTAAAACTTATCTAGTAATTCGATTACTGAATTAATTTTGGCAGTGCACCGATATTCCAGTGCACAAATATTCCGATAAAAGTGCTCGCTTGGAGCAAGGGGAGGGTCTGCTTCCCTCTGAAATATGTTATAGAAAAGCATGAATTTTTGGAGGAGCTTCTTTCTCGAGATGATCCCGGCTATATGGAGCTCCCCGTCTCGAACGGGCCATAACCGTGCGGCGGAAGCTGCATCATTGAATAGTAATAAGATCCCGGGTGCGTGCTATAGAAATGAATTGCTTCTGTTTTATGTTATTGCTCTTGGGCTGGCTGGCTCAGGTACCGCCCGATTCCATCATCCCCCATTCCATCCCATCGATTCTTATATCCCTGCCGCGCCGTGCCGTAAAATAACTGATCTGGCAAAACGACACGCGTGATTTGCATATGGAGTCGATGGCTTAAATTAAAAGTTGGCAGAAGCGATCGTAGGCAGCGCCACCTAGCTGGGATATTGCTTTCGCCACCTTCCGGAGCGGCATCGACAGCTCGCCCCGTTTGAATTTTAAGCAGTCATAAAGCGAGTGATGTTAATTTTTCCTTCCCGAATGTAATATCGCACAGGCCGGGACGTGACGGGAATCCTGGACACGGGACTCGCTGATTGGTGCGAATCTTCGGATGCCTCAGAAATGATACCTGCCGCCGGGCGCCCACCTCCAAGCTCCCGGCGCTGGAACGTCTTTGGTTCATCGTCTAATATGCTAATTTCCGCAGTAACTACACTTTGGGTTATGGCTAATAACAAGAGAATGTAAATTCTCCTACACCACATTCTGAATATCAACGAGGGAGGGCATAAAAATGGCCGTTTTGACAAGGACAAATTGAACACCAAATAATTTGCCGAAGGAAATTTGGAAAATACCAAAACTAGATATAAATATATCTTTTCACACCAAATACTATCAGCTAATACTTACTAATAATCAGTTAACTTATAATCAGTTATCAGCTATCAGCTAATACTTAATAGAGAATTAAATTTCCTACAAAAAAGGTCCTTAGTACTAAATCCGTGAATTCATTATTTTCAAAGATATGCTCGTTTAAACATTCTCTTAAAAATCGGATTTATCATTATCATTGGAAAGAGGACTCTTCAAAACATAGGAATCAGCGGTTCCAAAATTTTTCTCTATAAAATTATTTACACGGTGATACTTTGAAGCAGGATACCGAAAAACGTTCGTTTGGTCTCTCAAACAAATCTTGTGAATGATCGATAAATCCTTTCCTCAGGATTATATAATCCTCATTAGATTTAAAAAGTTGATCATGGTGATGATCTTCCAAAATAGAAGCTCAAACCAAATATCTCTTTCATGCCACTCCTTTTCAACAATAATTATTAATATTTATAAACTTCATCTTACTATACTCCATAATTTCTGATTGCACCACTTCTTCTAAATCATCTGGAGTTTCAATTGATTGCACTGGAAGCGATGATATAGAACTGTGACCATTTTTTCTTTTGGTTTTTTCTTTTGTTTGCAGAGAAATAGAATTTTTCCGCGAACAACTTTTTTTAAAGATATCCATACCTTATAGAGTTTTTTGAGTTTAAGAAGATTGTTCTGTGACCGCGAAATTGGAATTCCTGTTTGACGCCAAATATACGCAGCATCATTTAAAACACTTTTGTATAATATTCACGGATTGGCAAGTTACATAATAGTTATTTGTGTGTTAAGAGCGCAAAGTTCTTGGCAAAAAAGCGGCAATGGCAGTTTGTGCTCGTAATACATACAACATTTTTTCTTCAATCGCTTAATGCAGTGTGTTCTTGTATGTATTTGACATATGTTTATATATGAACCGATTTTTATAAGTTTTTTTTGTTAGCTACATTTCTCATGTGTCATTTTTGACTGACAAGCGCCTGCTAAGGAATTTATAATAAAGAAGCGAGCGGGAATTGACACTATTGCCGCTTTAAAGCGACAATTATGTCATAATCGGAAATGGCGTACTTTGCGTTGAGAATTGAAAGCGCAAAAGCCTACTATTGAGGCGATTGTAGAAACACTTTTTTATCTGTTTGTTTCGACATCGTAAAGCACAAACAAGACCGAATTTTTCTCATTATATTATAGAAAATGAAAATTAACACAAAAGTATTTTTCGATTGTTTAAATATATACAAAATTGATAGTTAGCAACAATCAAGAGACAATAAATAAAACACAATGAAATACAATAAGAAATATCACTTAACTAACTTTTTTTAAGTTACTAAAAATTAGTGACGCTTTATTGAAAAAGCGCTGCAGTATTCGATATATCACAAAGATAAAAAGCACAAATTTAGATTTCCGAGAAAAGCCGTGGAAAAAAACCCTGTTTACTGTAAACCAAAATAGAAAAAAGACTAAGAAATCATACGTCGAAATTTAAAACAAAATCGTATTATGTATTATTCGAAGGTATTATATTTGAGGAAAAAAAGACAGTAAATAACAGTGTGGCTGTGTGAAATATTTAGAAAAAAAAATAGCCGAATATTCCAGCTGTTAAAATAAATCAGTAAATATATTTGATATTTTGATATGATATTATTTTTTAATAATTGATCAAGTTAATTAAATAACAACTAATTTTTATTCAAAATCAATAATTATTAACGATCCATTGATACAATATTATTAAACAATTAATTGATTAATTAATTTAAATAAATAATGTAGATAATTGAATTATAATAATTTAATAATAATAAATTGATATTACATTTATTTAAAATTTGTTATTTACAACTCATTAAATTATTAATAATTAGTTCATTTATAGATTTAATTAATTTTATTTAATTTACTTTATTAAAGAAATGATAATTGATTAATTAATAACAATTAATTATGAATAAATTAATAATAAATGGCTATAATTAATAAAATTTTTATTCATAATAAATTATTTTTGTTTTCCAACTGTTAAATATGTTTCAATAGAGTTTTGAATCTTTAATTATTTTGCTTCTCTGAAATGTTGTCTCGAGTATAAATTCAATTTCAAGAGAAGCGAATGAACGAACAAAAAAGAAACTAGATCGACATCGCCATCGACACTAGAAGTCAGAGGAGTTTCAAAACATTACATAAAATCGATGTGTTTAGGTGTAAGTAACTAAATATCATAACAATTTTTTACTCTCCTACTCTCATTTTTTTTCAACAGTCAGCTTCTACTTTATACTTTCCGTAGCACAAAATTTAAATATTTATGATGTTGATATTCAGATGTTGATCAGTTTAAAATAATAATATCAGTCAGACAGTCCAAACAATTTTGGATATAACTTTCCTTAAAATTAATTGAATGAAATCCGATTTTTAAGAGAATGTTTAAACGAGCATATTTTTGAAAATAGGTAATAAATAAAATAAATAATTTCCGGATTTAGTACTAACGACTTTTTTTTTAAACAAAATTTCTACCAGCTATTCATGTTTGGGAAACAAACTCGGTTCACAGGTTTGATCTAGGAATCTAAAATTTTGGGAGAAATTATTAGTCAGTTTCAACAATCGCAGAACATATTGCCCACTTGCGATTTTAAATTTGATTTCATGCTTCTGCAAAAAAGTTTCTGTGACTGCAGAAGATTTAAGTTTTTTATTAATCACTTAGGATTTACAAAACTTTTTTTCTGCGAAGGAGATGAACAGGTCTGTAAAAACAATGGGGACCAAGAATAAACGCCAATAACTGACTCATCGATGACAACGACGAGGAAGATTAGTAGAATGTATTGAACTTGCTGTTCATTTATTTATTTATTAGTTAATTATGTTTATTTCATTAGATTCTGTTTCTCAAATTTCTGTACAGGATAAAAAATATAACATTTCAATAGGCCTCTTTTTCTAATCGCATGTCATTTGACACATGCGTTTAAAAAGAGAACAGGGGGGTCAGTCAACGAATTTGAGTAAGTAGGTAGTACAAGAATATCTTGTACAATAGGCAATAGGCAGACTACCATTTACCAAATGTTTTTACGTGTGTTCCGTTAAATGTTGTGTGCTTGGTTCGATCAAACACCTTATGAATCCTGATCTTTGAACACTATCCTTACGAGGACTTCATAAGGTACCTAATTGGCAGAACAAACAAATTAAGATGTGCCCATATTTTTTAATCCACAGTCCACTTTTTGCAAGAACCAGCATTACATTTATTTGGCGGTAACAAATTTTATTATAACATTAAGATCAAATAGTTTCAATGCAACAATAATCACTGGCATATATCGTATAAAAAAGTGTTCTTGGAACGACTTACGAATATATCCATAATCATTGTGGCCAACGATGTATCTATAAATGCAATTAATCTATTCAGAACCGAACATTTTGTAATAAAGCATCATTTTAGTTCAAAACTGAATTTGTATAGTTTCTACCAAAGCAACGTAAGTACGCTGGCGGCCATTTGAGAGTGCACGATTTATTTTAATATTGTAATGTGATCTTTTTATATTTCATTTTGACACTTATTTGAAACTTCAAACAAATGTCAGTAATTAACTCCGTAATTTACAAAGCACTTTATTAGTTTTCAAGTTTTAAAATGCCGCGGAACTGAACCTGAACCTGAAAAAATGCTAGCTGTTACATTGCTTGAAAATCATTGGCATTATAGGCAGTTGCAGATGAGCTAAATGTGAGTAAGAGTTGTATATTCAAACTTAAACAAAAATGGAATGAAGTAGGAAACGTTCGCTACGTCCACGGCGGAGGGCGTCGTAAAATAAGCACTGTGTAGCAAAACAACCTCTTCCTAGACCATCTTAGAACGAATCCCTTTGAAACAGCAGCGACGGCCTGTTTCGAAACGGAGTTTCCTAGATCTGTGAGGTCTCCAAGGCGACGGATGAAGGTTCAGAGTTACGAAATTATGCGGCAGCAAAGATGGTTTGGAGCCAAGGCATTAAGAACAACGTCTTAATTTTGCGAACCAGTTTGTCGGTAGGCCCGATGACTTTTGGAATAATGTCATATTTTCCGACGAAAAGGTCTTTCACTCATGTCATGATGGTTCCATCCGCGTCTACCGACCTCAGAATTCGAGGTATGAAGAGAGTCCACGGCGGAGGGCGTAGTAAAATAAGCACTGTGGAGCAAAACAACCTCTTCCTAGACCATCTTAGAACGAATCCCTTTGAAACAGCAGTGACGGCCTGTTTCGAAACGGAGTTTCCTAGATATGTGAGGTGTCCAAGGCGGCGGATGAAGAGTTCACAGTTACGAAATTATGCGGCAGCAAAGAAGGTATTTTTGGAGCCAAGGCATAAAGAACAACGTCTTAATTTTGCGAACCAGTTTGTCGGTAGGCCCGACGACTTTTGGAATAATGTCATATTTTCCGACGAAATGGTCTTTCAGTCATGTCATGATGGTTCCATCCGCGTCTACCGACCTCAGAATTCGAGGTATGAAGAGAGTCCACGGCGGAGGGCGTCGTAAAATAATCACTGTGGAGCAAAACAACCTCTTCCTAGACCATCTTAGAACGAATCCCTTTGAAACAGCAGTGACGGCCTGTTTCGAAAAGGAGTTTCCTAGATCTGTGAGGTCTCCAAAGCGGCGGATGAAGGGTTCAGAGTTACGAAATTATGCGGCAGCAAAGAAGGTATTTTTGGAGCCAAGGCATAAAGAACAACGTCTTAATTTTGCGAACCAGTTTGTCGGTAGGCCCGACGACTTTTGGAATAATGTCATATTTTCCGACGAAAAGGTCTTTCACTCATGTCATGATGGTTCCATCCGCGTCTACCGACCTCAGAATTCGAGGTATGAAGAGAGTCCACGGCGGAGGGCGTAGTAAAATAAGCACTGTGGGGCAAAACAACCTCTTCCTAGACCATCTTAGAACGAATCCCTTTGAAACAGCAGCGACGGCCTGTTTCGAAACGGAGTTTCCTAGATCTGTGAGGTGTCCAAGGCGGCGGATGAAGAGTTCAGAGTTACGAAATTATGCGGCAGCAAAGAAGGTATTTTTGGAGCCAAGGCATAAAGAACAACGTCTTAATTTTGCGAACCAGTTTGTCGGTAGGCCCGACGGCTTTTGGAATAATGTCATATTTTCCGACGAAAAGGTCTTTCAGTCATGTCATGATGGTTCCATCCGCGTCTACCGAACTCAGAATTCGAGGTATGAAGAGAGGTATATTAAACCTATCGACCGGAGTTGACGTTTTTCCATCAATGTATGGGCATGGATAAGTTCCCTAGGTCCCGGTGTTTGCTGGAGGATAGGAGAGCGGCTTACCGGACAAACTTACATACGCATATTGGACAATATTATGCTGCCGTCCGTCACTATGTTGTATCCTCAGAATTTTATTTTCCAACAAGATAATTGCTCAATTCATACATCAAGAATTGTAATTAACTGGATTAATGAACACAACATAAACGTGGTACCTTGGCCCTCAAAGTCGCCCGACCTAAACCCAATTGAAAATGCATGGTCGATGATTGTTAAGAATATTTATAATAGCCCGCAAATGCCGAAGAATTGTGAGGAGCAATTGCAAATGCTTGGGACAATATCAACGTAGATTACACGAGGACACTTGTTTCATCAATGAGACGTCGATTGCAAGGTGTAATAGATTCAAATGGCGCCTGGACTAAATATTAATTTTATACAGACCTACTCGCGTTGGAGTTTTGTAGTTTTAAGTTACTTAATTTTAATATTTTAGTTTATTTTGAACATTTTTGGGACGTTCTTTGTTAATTGACACTTTTTAATTTTGATAAGTAATAATTAGATAATTGTGAATGTCATAATGACACATCACATGAACCTCAAATTTAAAAATCAGTTTTACAAAGATCAAACATAACGAAATCTGATATAAAAGTCGTGCACATTCAAATGGCCGCCAGAATATCTCTCATCTCCTTCTTCTGTTGAGTGTTCTATTGCATAAATAAACTAAATTAATGACAGGTGGAGATTTTGAAGGTTACAGCATTACATACAATTGTTTTGGAAGCATGCTTCAATTCGAGTGCGACATAAAAACATAATTTTCCAAATTACCACCTTTAACTACTCGAAATATTTCAAAAGTTTATCAGACCTTTTTCTTTTTATACAAAAATACAACCATTTAAAAAAAATCCGCGTGCGTCACGTGATAGAAGTGAATACTTCTTTAGCGATTCGTTGAGAGAGTGTGTATGTGTGGGAGAGAGAGAGACATAGAGAGAGAGAGAGAGAGAGCGAGAGAGAGAGAGATGGAGAGAGAGGAGAGAGAGGTATTATTGTACATATTGGCTCTATGGTAACTGAAGTGTGATACATATGTTCGTGATTCTAAATGGTGTAGATTTCTCGAGAATATAGCATCGATCGTTGTATCTGATTTAGTCGTGGCAATGTTCCGGTCGTTATTCATATCTAAACCGAATCTCTCACGAAGAAAGTGAAGCAGTGGCAAGGACGCATCCTCCGCAAAAAAGATCATCATCGATTTGGATCAGAATCGAAAGCCCAATCCAGATATATCCAGCAGGATATACATAAGTAATATTATATTCTGGTTGATTCCGATTCTGTCATGATCGTTTATAAATTATATCAAAATTGCTTTCAGCTTTTGAACACTTGTGGGGGATCGTTGCCCAAGTCAAAGCTGCATTCACTATCTCTGTTTCTCATTATATCAAACTTGCTTTCCACTTTAAAACACTTGCGTGGGATCGTTGCCCAAGTCAAAGCTTAATTCGATATCTCTGTTTCTCTCTCTCTCCCTGATATCTGTCACATGCTTCATCTCACTTGCGAGACGAAAATGTTATAAAATGTGTCTTGACGCGACCTTGAAAAATCACTCTCATGCGGCTAAGGAAGTATTCACTTTAAAAATCAAGTTGTTATCTCATTACCGTTTAAAAGATATGAAAGATTGAAGAAAACACCCCTTGTGGGGGATGAAAGTCGAAGCCCGCTCATCCGACTCTAGACACATAAGTTATCTCAAATAAAATAATCTAACTCATCAGAAAAAATATGTTTCTAACTGTAATCATTTATTTCCCACGCCATGACACATGCGCTTCTACTATAAGGTAGATAATAAAGATTTTCTATATTATTAAGCTGCTTACATTAGCCTAACCAATGACCGAATATATCGGATAGTTCAGATGGGGGAAGAAGGATCGAGAATTAGTCCCGTGATGACCTCCTGGTTGAAGAGGCCCTCGAGGTGGCTTGGTACACCAAGTCTTGGAAAATATTGATTGCTGGCTCAAAACTCCATTACATCGGGCAGCCGAGCCGTGCAAATACACGGATACGAAGCCATTAATTAACGGTTAATTGAATTAATTACTCTCATTATTTCACATTGGGCATTGTATGGGTCGCATCGCAAGACAGAAGCTAAGCCCTGATTGAGACAAACGGCCTCGGAGGTCATTCCACCAAATTGGTTTTTATTCGTGACGTTATCTAAACCGCCTCTGTCAAGGTGTCCCTAACTCTCTGTGCTCTACTCTCCCGCTTGCCGCTAACTCACTTACCCCGATCTTCTTGCACTTTTAATGAACCCCGGATTGGGAATAAATATATGTGGACGACAAAAAATCTTCATATTCATTTCAAATGACATTCATTGTGTATTTCTATGCTTCTGTTGAATTTAGTTGGGTTTGAAAACTGCCAACTACTGTCAATTTTGTTTCTAGTAGAAATAAAAATGTAGGAAAAATTAAAATGTTTGTTTGGTTAACAAACGTTTTGAATTTCCCCACATTTTTATTTTAACTAGAAACTTTTGTTTAATTACAATGCCTCTAATAATTTTCGAAAGTGTCCAGCATTTTAAATGTTGGTATTTCAGATTTTTCATTTTAAACCATATAAAAATGTTTGATGAATTGAAATGTTTAATATACGATTTGCAACAATCACTACCTAATAATGCTGGTTGATTGAAATATTTAACAATAATTATTAAAATATTTGCTGAATTAAATTTATGTTAAATTAATATGTGCATCGAATTAAAATGTTTGTTGAATTTAAATATTTCGTCGCCTGAATGCAGAACTAGTGTATGTCCATATTTGTCAAATATAGGTTTATGGGCGAATTAGATAGTTAATAGCCCGCTTATTTGCATGCAGAAGTATTGTAAGTCCCAGCGATAGGTTCCCCCTCCTACTTTACTATAATAAAATATGATGCTATACCTTGTCTTGCTTCAGTTGAGTGCAGAACTATGATCAGTAAGGATGGTAGTGTATGTCTGAAGTGTAAGGTGGACATAGCATAGTTCTGTTGTGTTTAAGGCGGACATAAGTTACCATACAGTGGACATACAATTCTTCTGCTTTATAATATACTTACCTGCTATGGCTTGCATACCACCTATTATGGCTTGCAGCAGGGTCCAAAAAATTTTGGGTTTACTGCCAGAGACAAGTTCCTCGCACCGTATGTATATTTAATTATTAAATAATATATTATATTATAAATAAAACAAAAACCATTGTTGACAAACTATAAATTTTAGGTTACAAAACTTCATTAAACGGCTAATGTTCTTTTCGAGCAATTTAATACCTCCTAAAGAATTACTGCCATATGAAACCTCCACATTAAGTGCTAGCTTGTACTTTGATTCCAGTTTGGAAATATTACAAAGAAACCAAGATTATCTTTTACGTAACCAACAGAAGCGGCCAATATTAGCCACCTTAACCAACGTGCAGATGCCAACAGAATCTGATGACAATATTCCTTTATCCCCCGAAACTGACCCATATGCAATGGATCACGACAGCGACGACCCCGATTTTGTTCCTTCTGATCTAGATAATAGGAAAAATATAAGTTCACGACAAACAGAATATGCCACGGAAGGCGAAGGCGAAAATCTAAATGAAAAAAAGAGTAGGAAAAGGAACAGTTGGAAAATAAATAATATTAAAAGTGCTAGAAACAGTGGAAAAGCGTATGTTAACTGGAAAGGCCACTTACAAACAGAAAGAAAATTGAAACCTCCCTGTCAAAACTGCAGAAACAAATACAGTGAAAAAATTTCAGAGGAAGAAAGGAAACGTATACTTACAAGTTTTTGGGCATTGAGCGATATAAATCGGTAACGTGATTTTATTTCAACGTTTGTCTCTGCCCAAGAGAAACAAAGGTGTCGAAGACGTCCTAAACCAGAAGTTAACATTGAAGAGCCTACAGTACAGAGCAGAAGAACCAGAATAATGCTTTTGAAACAATTGAAAGTCACTACTGTCGAAAAACTACCCAACGAAAATATTTGCCAGCTACTCTTAATGTTTCGAAAATGTATGCTCTTTATCTGGAACATTGCCAGGATAATAATATAACTAAAGTAGCTACAGAAAGTATCTATCGTCAAATATTTAATACTGAATTCAACCTTTCATTCTTTGTACCCAAAAAAGACTTATGTGACACCTGCAACCTTTTTGAACATTTGCCCGCTGAAAAAAAATGTGAGATGGAACATGAGTACAAACAACATCTAAAAAATAAAGAATTATCTCGTCAATTAAAAAGCAAAGACAAAGACTTTGCGCATGACAACCCCACATTATGTTCGGCCGTTTTTGATTTGCAGCAGGTACTTTCAACACCAAAGTCAAATGTTGGTCTAGCATATTACAAACTAAAACTTTCAACATATAATTTTACAATATACAACTTATCAACAAGAGAGTGCCAATGTTTTATGTGGCATGAGTGAGTTGAAATAATTTTCTGTACAACATAAAAATAAATCACAATATTCATAATGAACTTTAGTTTTAAGCTTGATTCTTCCACCTATATTAGGGGTGTCCAGAGAAAAAAAAACATCCTGAATTTGGACTTTGGACGGAACCACTCAAATAGGGCCTAAATGAAATATCTTGACGTATATAGTATGCCATTAAAAAAATGTAGTATGCGTCATTGGTTTTTATTGAGAAATAGTTTTGAAACGTTACTTTTTTCACTTTTCCCCAATGATTTTAGAGAAAAATGTTTCCAACAAAAGTTGTTCAGCGGATGATTTTACGTAATGATTATCCATTAAAAAAAATCGCAAAAAATTTTTCTCTGCGACATTTAGTGCCAAAGTTAAAAAATGCGAAAAAATAAGAAATACAATAAAATATAGGAACATTTTCTGAATTCGTTGAAATTAGAGTATTACATAGCCATTAGAATGCTTAACAAAATGCGCTATATCCGATTGAAAAATGTTGGTATGGCGACCTAGTGCAACACTGTTAAATTTAAATTTCGCCCTCTCTCCCCAGCCTATCACAGCGTACCGATCTTGTAGCTAGTTTTCAGAATATTAACTTTTCTGCTGTATTTCTAATAATGCTAAAAATATATGTTCCTATACGTTATTACGTTGCAAAATTAATGATACCTAATTATTTTTTATGCTTTTATATAAATAAACAAAAATAATTGCAAACCTCTTTATAATTGCCTCAAATCTATTATGCGGACTCACAGCCCGCCGCCATCGCCGGATCACAAAACTTTTGCGCCAGTCCCGAAAGGTTAATCATGGTCAGAGTTGGCAAATATGATTTTTTTTGGGTTTTTCAGCCAAAAGTTAAGATTTATCATATAAACAGGTTTGGCAAAAATTGTAGATAATGCAATTGTTTATAAAAATACACTTTTTCTCCTAAGAGTCACCGTTTCCGAGATATAACGATTCAAAGAGTTGAAAAAGTTGTGTTCTTCAGAATGCAAACGCCAAGTTTTATCATAAAAATAGAACAATAGTCATTTTTATATTCCAGTTATTCCAGTCCATTTCAACCAAATTAGACCAATAAAGTCCTTCTAGATTCAAAAATGAAATTGGCTCTAAAAAAATCAAGTGGGCTTAACAAGTTCTATCGTACTCATAATCGTCCTCATCGTGCTATCATATACTCATAATTTTCTCAGTATTCCAATAATTCAATAATATACGGGGCATTCCATTTGAAATTCCAAAGTTGAGGTCACTTGCGTTTAAACCGAACGTCGAAAAAGAAAATCGGATTGGCCAAAATGAGTCTTTAAGGACTTACATTACTCCTGCCAAATTTCATTTAGATATTTCAAAAATCGTGAAACAGTATCTTTCAGCATCCCCATTTTCAGAATTTTTCATAATCCAATTAAATTTTTATTAACGAAAAATGTAATTAAGTATCGGAATTTTGTCAATTACTTAACCTATAAATTCGAAACTTGGCTGCTAATAAGTAGAAAGCTTAAGCTTAAGCTATACACTTTTTTTCATAGCGATTCCAGGCCACGTGGTCGTTCAGCTGCCTCAGTCAGCCGATAGTGTTGCTTACTTTACACTCAATCAAGCTTATAACCTAAAATTTTGCATTTTAACATGGACATTTAAATTTAACATTATTTTCCGTGTTCATCTTCTTCTTCCCCCTGTACATTTTCAATATACTCACTGATTTCCAATATATTTGGTATGAATCCTGCATGTAGTTTTCTGCATCTATGACATCCGCGTTATCAAAAAAGATATGGCTCTTTCGTCAATGTTCTTGCAGCTTTTGCCCTCACAGTTCTTGCAGCATGAAGAGCAAGTCACTCCAATTTCACTACAAGACCACAATTTAGTTTGGCGACCTTTTGAAAATTTTATAAATCATATTTAATCCACAATCACATTATAATTGGAGTTTTATCCACACTTATGAAGCATATAAAGTACCACTTTATCTACTAATGGAATAATGAAATTGCTTTATTTCGCTGGTGGAATAATGAAAATACAATATTAAATCAATTATATTTTATTTATTTTTTATTAATATTAACATTAACATTTATTTTAATACATATTTCCTTCTTTATTTTATCATATTTCACTTCGTTTCCATTAATAATAAGCTTGTAGTTGTCATCGGTTTCAGAACGCACAGTACTTGTCGAAATTTTGATAAATCTGTAGAAACAATGGACGTCTCCTCCTGTAAGAAACGACTAGTACCAGGAGTATCTTGTATTTCCTATTGCACTATTTGATTTTCTTTGAAAATTAACATTTTTGTTTCTTTGAATTGTCCTCCGGATATAACTCGTGCTCTCAGTTTTGCCTCAATTTAATTTGTCATTCATTTATTACTAGTTGCTGCTGTTTTTTAGGAAAATAATTTCTCCCGCTTCGCGCTCGTAATTATTTTCGTCACAGCAGCAACTGGTATTCAGAATGACAAATATTGTCGGCAAAACCCAGAGTACTTGTTGTATTATATATGTCAATTCAATGAAACAAGAATGTTAATTTTGAGAAGAAAATTAACTAGTAAGTATATAATTAAATGGCAAGTGTGCTGATAATTTATTTGACGTTTATCTGACATAATTTAATTTATTGTAGTGCGCTACGTGTAATTCCAAAATTGGCCTATTTGGTAACAACGATTAGGTACCTACAATTCGCGAAAAAGTAGCAAATTCAACTTCAAGTAATAAAAAAAATGCCATAAGTCAAAATGGGAGCAGTTTTATTGTTCTTGTTGAAATAAAATTCATAAAAATTCATAGTTTTATGACATTCATCCGACATAAATATTGTCGCTGGAATACTATGTTGCCTCTCATTTGATATAAATATTGCCAGTGTAATATACTATTACATAGGCTGAATTACCCTGGTGAAAAACAATGAGTTGAATTGTCAGTGCATTATGCTATTTCATAGGCTGAAATAAATTGGTGAAAAACGATGAGTTGGATTGTCACCGGAACACTATGCAAAGGACCTTTGGGTAGGCCAAAGGTCCTTTAAGTCTCTAGCTCAACGGAAAGTTGAACAAGCTATTGCAAGATATGAAACAAATATATAAACAAACAAACAAAAAAAATATACGAAGTCAAGCTAAATAAAACCGTTTAAAAATTAATATTACAATTCATTTAATACTCAATTCTTAAAATCAAATGCACATTTTTATTTTTCGCCAACTGTGGCAGAGAAATCACCCGACCCAGAATAACAACACCACACCAATAAAGTAGAAACGCTTAACGTAAGTATATACGTATGGGCGTTAGCGTAAAATGGCATTTTTATTTATTCGAAAAAGAAACCATTTAGGAAGTTTAAAAAACGAATGAGTTGCGTTATCACATATAATATAAGCACCAGGGGGTATGGTGTCCAGTAGCGCCCGCCCGCGCAACATTTAAAAGGTTACAGGGCAGAAAATATAATAAACTGGAAAATTAATATTCATACGTTTCAGTAGAATAAGACAAGTAGCTTCAAAATCAGCTAGTACATCTAATTTTTCTCGTGCAGTACGTTGTGAAGTAGGGCAAAGTTGCAGATCTGTGGGTGTCTCTTTAGTATTTCCCTAACCTTCTTCTTTTCCTCTTTGATTTTCTAAGCTATCATAGTGAAATGAATGAGTTGACAAGATGAAATGATCCATAAAATGATGCATGGAATGGAGGTACCAGTAGGTACCTCTATCTCTTAATCTAATTGACTTTCAAATCGAATTTTCAATTTCAATTATCATGCTTAATAATCTCATGATAAATCATTACAGAAAGTTATACATCGTATTTGAGTAGTTTATACATTATAACCTCTTCTTTATTCGATTGATCTAATTTAGGGCAAGTCTACGAAACTTTTTTACGTTTTGCAAAGCAAGGTTTAGAAATTATGCCCCTAATATTTAATTTATTCTCCCTGAGGTGTTAACATTTATTCATTTTAAAGATTTTAAGGTTATCTTAGATCGTTATCTATCTTAAGGTTTATCTAAATCGAACCACTGATATTAACTGATCTCAAGGTACCTACTAATCTAATGCTGTCGGAAAAATGCTGCTGTAATGGTGATCACTGCCAGTTATCCTGTTATCCTGGCAGGATCGTCATGTAGTGGGAAAACCACCAAAATGAACAGAGACACAATTAGGACCACTCGACATCAGTTTATTCAAACATAATAACAACGATTAGCTCTTAGTAGCTATTCGATATATAGTATAAAGCTAATTGATTTATTTGACCTGATTACAATGATTTATATAATATTTGGCCAGGTCAGTTCAGTACAACCCGTGTACGTAACCTATTTTCATATCATAATTGCTTAATAAGTCGGCCTTGGCCTAGGAATATTCCTCACGTCAGCAATTGAGTAGTTTATTGTTTTGTATACTTGACATGGTTTGTTCATTTACCTTGAAATAATCAACTTAATAATAAATTAGATAATGATGGCATAATGGCACTACACTGCATTGGCCCTCCACTTTGTGTGAATTCTAAGTAATCAACTTCTGATTTTCAAACTAGCTTTCCTATTAGTTCCAGACTTACTTCGGGTCATACTGCTTCAACTATTTTTTGCAAACTCCCTTCCAAGTTGGCAAATGATTATACCTATTGAATAGTACAAAGGATTAAGGTCAGGCGAATTCGGTGGAAAGTACTACAATACTTTTTTGCCGTATAAAAATAAAGCCTGTACAAAAATAAAGTTTGATTCGGGTAGAACCGGGTAAAAGACTTGATGTAACCAAAAGAAACTGATATGGTCACATTATTTATAATAATCGAAATGTGAATAGAAAATATTTGTATTTGAATGGGAAGAACAGGATGGGTATAAGAAAATGAATGAAAAATGTGAATTCCTTGCCCTTAAAATGAACAACAATGGTTATATTTGAAATTGAAGCAAACTTTTCAGATCTCAATGTTAAATGACGATAATTGCATAACATGGAATATTATTATTTGCAGTTGTGCCCAGGTTCTGCGCCCCTGATGAGTGTGTGGATGCCATTTGGACATAAACAGATAGCGGGGCTCGATTTCCGCGTGGAAGATAGAGGTGGTATTGTTCGGGCCGCGTTCTTAGTTATCGCACCATAAAAGTGATGAAGCACGGGGTAAAACATGCCCCAGTTTGTTATTTCCAGCATCCATGAGGCAGGCAAGGCTTATCTGTAATTCTCAGCTTCGCGTTGGGAGAGCGCGTGGATCGTGGCGAAACGCGCCAAAGTGCGAATTTATTCATAGACTGGCATAATGAGAAACTGTAAAAATGGACATTTTCAGCGTCGGTGACGGTTTTATGTTTTGATAAGGGGAATAACAAGACATTCCTCCAGCCACGGTATAACGATGCTCGAGAACTGACTTCTCACACCATTGCGTTCGCTAACGTGGGCAAACACGCAATTTCTGAAACGTTCCCGATGTTTAACACAAATAGTATTATGGAAATCTGGTAAGCCGTTTGACCAGATTTCTAGATTGACCAGGAGCGGGCTGATTGTTTTACAATTTAATTGTTATAAGCTGATTTTCATAAATACTGTTTTTGAAAAACAGCTTTTAAATTATACCTATATATTTATTATAAGATCAACCGAACTTACCTAAGTTAGATCATACTTTATGGTGCAGCTCACTAAACCTAGAGGGATGATGAGTTATGTACTTGGGGTTCTGCTCGACACATGCCATGTCTATCGAACCAAATACAATTTATTTTGAACTTCCATATGACACGAAATACTCGTATCTATAAAATGTATGCAAACTCTTCCCTTTAATGCTATCCCCTGAAGAAGAAAACGAGAATGCCGACTTTTTAGATTTACCATTTTAAATGGAATTGACCCATTGTAAGTTCAAAATTAAAGAGACGAAACAGGTCATGATGAAATAAATAAACGTCAAAAAGGCACCAGGATTTGTTGTAATTTCTGGTCAAATATTATAAGAACTATGTGAAAAATGCTAGAAACGAATAAATTTATATTCAAATATCAAACTACTTTACCAGCACCTGGAAAGTTGATCAAATTACCACGATCTTTAAATCTCGAATAAGCCATGTCAATTCCTATAGGCCTATGTATTTATTACTAATGATACCCTCCACCATGAGAAGTTAAATGTTAAGAAACTCTATATCATAATAGCAGCAGGGCAAATAATACCAACCCATCAGTTTGACTTCCACAATAAACATTGAATAATACAGAAAGTACCGGGTGTCCTTCTATATTTTGACAAGGGGAAAACTGTCATCCTGTAGAGATAAAAAAATGACATGGGGAGTTGTAGGGTTTTACCGAAGGTACTTTTTTAGGCTATTAGTGTTTCAAAATTGCCAGCAGCAACAAGGCTACAAACATAACCTCATTTTTTTAAATGGAACACCTTATTGTCACAAGATCACATGGAACATCTTATTGTTATACGTCACAAGGTCACGTATATTGTGACATTTGTGTCATTTACCACCAATATATTACCAAAGCATTCGTCTGTTTATCAGTTTTTTTATTATATGGCAGCGTGTTAAAAAATAAGATATATATAGGAGGGGGGAGGGGGAAATGCAAAAAAAAAGACATTTTCCATTTTTTCAGTTCATTTCATTTCAGAGAGTTAATATTTTATTTGCTTTGTATACATTTTATGTGACAAAAAAGGAAAAAATACTTTTAAAATTGAATTTCGCGCCATTATCAGTCAGCCATTTTGAATTTTCCGATATCCTCTTCAAATTCGTAATTAGTGACCTCGAAAACCCCCAATATAAAATTTGGACGATATTTTATTTCTTTTAGAGCAATCATTATTTTTTTTAAACGGATGCAAATTAAGCCCTTTTGGAGGCTAATGGCTACAATCGCTGCGATTTTGGTATTTCTTATTGCAGTCAGCTAACTACATACTTAATCTAATTAAGGGTCAGAAAAGTAAAGAAATTAATAATTAAAATTATTCCACACATGTATTAATATGAAACGCGTTTATTATTGTTTAAGAGGCATCTGTGGGATCGTATTCATCTTCGTCGATGGTAGATATCAATAATATTACTATATTAGAACAAGAATTTTTGTCGCAGTTTCGCGTCATGGTGTTTTATTGCAAAATAATTTCGAAAGCGGTACTTTTTTCACTTTTCTCTCAATAATGGAAAAGTAATGATTTTAGAGAAAAAAGTTTCGAACAAAAGTTGTTCAGCGGATGATTTTACGTAAGGATTCAATATTTTAAAAAATCGCAACAAATTTTTCCCTGCGATATTTAGTGCCAAAGTTAAAAAATGCGTAAAAATGAAAATACGATAAAATATAGGATACATTTTCTGAATTCGTTGCAATTGGAGTACTACATAGCAATTAGAATGCGCTGCGACCGATTGAAAAAAATAGTATGGTGACCTATTGCAAAATTATTACGTTGAAATTTCGAAAAGCTCCCCAGCCTGTCACAGGGTACCGATCTTGATGAAAATTATATGTGACATTGTGACATACCCTTTATTTGGTGATTAAAAACATGTCCCATATACATGTCCCATATTTTGTTATATATATATATATATATATATATATATATATATATATATATATATATATGTCCCCCATATGTCCCCATATGTCCCAATGTTAAAAAAAGAAGACAATATTTTTAGTACCAGAAAATAATAACAAATAACATTAAATAACATTAAACATGTTACAAGGAAAGTAACAAACAGTATATCAAGCTATGTCAAAAAATAGGCAAACTGCCTAGTTTTTAATACATTTACAACAAATTTTTGACATTTATTATCTCAATAACCCAAAATGTGGGAACCCAATGTAACTCAATAAGTCAAAATGTGGGACATGCATATATTTTTGAAATCAGCAAAAAACAAGGCGAGCTATCGACTGATGTTACAATATACAAGGTGTTCTATTTATAGAATTGAAGTTATGTTCTTAGCACTGCTGCTGTTGGCAATTTTGAAACATTGATAGCCCAAAAAAGTACCTTCGATAGGACCCTACAATCTCACCATCTGTCATTACCTCTGCAAAGTCATTAAAGTCTATATCATCAATGTTAACGTGCACATGATCGACGCAATTTTCAGTTTCAGAATCAAATCAGTTCAAGGACATACAATATATTATTCAGTGACGTTTCGTTAAATAGGGGTTTATCTATAACCTATGCAAATAAAACCTACCAAAACTTAATTCACATGTCTTTGCTTCGTGCAGTCACTGATCACTGCACGTCAACATGGATGGTATCGAGTTTATTTTCCATATTTTTTAATGTGGGAACCATATTTGTGTTTTGGGATCGAACCAATTTTGTACCATACTTTGTGCGGAATTTATTAAATCCTTGACATATTTAAATGATTTTATTACAGTTGTATCGTCAGCAAATAAAATAAAATTTGCAATCAAGGCAATAAACACTTGGTAGGTCATTTACATAGATCAAGAAAAGTGTCGTGCCTCACACAGATCTCTGATCCATGTTTTATAGGTTTGAGTTTCTATTTTATAATATTGGATTTTAATAAGTTGGCGCTATTATTACTAAAGCCGTAGAAGCTTAATTTATCAACTAGTATCTTCAGTCGAAGGCTTTTGCGAGATCTAAAAATTGTGAAAATGACATTTTAAGAATTGCGTCTGATTATCTTAATAAGTTCGAATATTAGATGTTTTTTCTGTTTCTGTCCATCATAAGACATGTTTCTTTTTGCATTATTGTGTTTTCTTTATTTTTATAGTATACTTATATTATGAGTTTCTATTTATTATGTACTGAAAATGGATTGTTTGGTTGGACAACGAATGCGTGGTTATCACTATTATTTCCATGTCGATATTCTAATATCTGTAGCTTTCTTAACTTACACGTAAACCCTTTATAAGACCGGATCGTCGGACGTCTGGCTTGCCGCCTAATTACACGTTGGTTAATTTTTAACAAAGGCTTATGAAAGTTCACTGAAATCGAGGATATCGTGCGGGATCAAGCGAGATCAAGATCAAAATGGCCCGTCCCGCAAGAGCGGGCATTATCATTTCATTGTGAAGCAAATATTACACGGTGTTGCGCAAATTATGGTCTTCCGCTAGAAAAATCAAAAATCAACTCGAAGGGGTTCACAATTACTACGTCAGGCTCAAGCGTGGGACATACTCTTGATCACTAGCACGATATTACAGCAAATTGCACATCACGATTCTCCGAAGAGATTGACAGTTTCCTTCCGCAAACGATATCTCATTGGATAAGAGCCCAGTTATGCTACTACGCCTACTATTAATAAACTCTTTATTTTGTGGAAATTACAGGTAATTGCGACGTTTGCAGGCTCCAATAAGCAGAAGACGTGGTAGTGCTACGCCTTCGACAGAACAAAGAAACGCGGTTAAGTAATTTTTAAAAAAATGTTACATATTTTTTTTTATATATTCCTGAAATAATTTCTAAAACTGCTTGTATTGATTGTAGCCCCCATAATAGTTTACCTGAAATTACAGACCTTTTCAAAATTATTTGCAGTAACAAATAGTAGTTACTCGTAACTATCTTGCAAACATTTGAAATGTTTTCCAATATGAAATACTTTCCGGAACTTAATATGGAACAGTATTTCATATTACCTACTATTATTAGGCCATTCATATTAGCATAAATAGAAAAAATATAATGTTTTGCTACTTGAGGATTAAACTTGTCAAGGGATGTAATTTCAAAATAAAAAGAGTTTTCTAGCAACAAGAGGGAGCTTCCTCCCTAACTCCTACCCCTAATGTGCAATACGGTAGTTTCTAGCGATTTTCTGGAAAACTGTTTGTTCTACAAAAAAAGATATACTTACAAACAATTTTCCCAGTAAAATTATGTATACAAAAGTGTTTATTGCCATAATTGTTTAGAAGAGAGGTTTTCGAGAAATCAGCTATCGAAGTTAGGGGTTGCATTAACAGAGATACACGAACTGATTTCTTACTAAATGTACGGTTGTATTATATTGGAGAAAAAGTCGTTAAAAAGTTTTGCTATTTATACAAGAGCACTCGTTTCCACACCACTATTGAGGTAGACTTGTTATCGGCGCGTTTCTTCTTGAGACGTCTTATTACGTCTTCGGCAGTATCTACCTCATCTGTGGTATCTGTATTGGTACAGCATTGGCCACTGCAATTTCTGCACATAGTTGTGCAATGTAAGCTTGCCTTAGTACAACTGCATCTTTTTCCACAACCTTGTTTGCAACTGCAGAGACGGGTGGCTCAGTCGTATAGACAGGTGACAGGGCATCATAATTTTTTTTCCGCCCCAAAGCTCATGATGCAAATTTTGTCTATGCTACATTTGCACTTGAAGGACCGACTACGTCGGGAATGCTGTTGTGTAAAAGCATATCTTTGATCCCTAAGACTGCCCTCTAATGATTTAGCTTTATAGAGCTACAATATAAACCTTTCCTCAGTTTGGTCAATTTCTGTTTGAGTTGACTTATTAGCATTATTAAAGCATTATTAGTAGCATTATTAAAAATCTGAATTACACTATTAAGGTCCTTTCTACGATTAAATAGATGTACAAACTGTTGTTCGTCCTTTCTAAAGAATCTTCACGGACGTGGTATCGCAGCCACTAATAGCATGAATGAATAAGATAGATTTTATAATTGCGGATATTATTAGATGGCCTCTTCGATTGGTTCCTCGAACTATACAGCCGTTACGTTACCTTGAACTTCTTTTTTAAATATGATATCTGTGCCCTATGGGGTAAGTGCGATTAATAAAACAAGAAGGTCGACGTCTTGACCAACCACTACAACTTCTTCGCAAACAATTATAACATGGAAAATATATCTACATATTATCTTTCCTAAATCACCCTTTCACATTTTGAAGTTCCACACATAAACCTTAAATATTTTCTTTGGTAACATGTATTTTATATGGCCATATCACAATATCACATATTGTTATCATATGTGTTTCTGTCAGAGTAAGTTCCACGGTTTCGGCGGTTCCCTGGTGGCCTAGAATGGCAGGCAACGAGGAGGTAGATAGACTGGCCAAAGGTACTGAGAAAACCATGTTGTGGGCACGCCTTTTCCAAACGTAAAGAAAAAATACCAAAGACACTGGAGCACCAACATCAGAAACTATAGAAGAAAATCAATAGTTGTGCAGGTAGGCAAAACTACTGATAAGTGACAAAATATCCCCGCCAAAAAGATCACAGGAACTTTGAGCGATGGATATAAAAAGGCTAAGTAATGCATTGGACTGCTTACAGGATATAATACACTATGAGGCCAGAGTCACAAGGCAGACTGTTGGTAGTATGAAAAGCTACGTTTAAAGATGGTAGAAGAGTGTTAGGGTATTTGAAGGAAATCTTGCTTTCGCGTATGAACGTGATTATGGTCTAAGTGACATTTTCCTGACTAAATATGACGGATTTTGACTAATGTGGATTTTGTGTGTTAAACAAAGAAAGTGGAGTGATCACAGTTCATCTAATTTTAGCCAGCCGACTTCGTGTAGCACACTCGATCAAACTTACGGAGTTCTGTAGAAAATCGTAGGCATGTTTGACATAAATGCCTACTATGCTTAGTGAAGCTTAAATTGGAATCAATCCACAAGCCCAAGTTATTATATTCATCTACAACGGGAAGATAGTAGTAGGTGCTCCACTTAAAAGTATGTTCAAATGAACTACAGATTTGCGTTTTTCTTTTGATCCGAAGTAAATTACCGCGGACTTATTAGTACTTATTTTTTTTTGTATTATTATATTTATTTTAAATTCTGTGCTAGTGAAATGTCATATAAAGAAGCCAAATCATTGTTGATAATCTCAGTTGCAAGATTATAATTATTTGGGAGGAACTCAAGATATATTTCTATGTCATTTTTATGTCACTTTTCTATATAGGTATGGAAATCCGAGATGTAGAAAGAAAATAACAGAGGTTCCAAGACGGAAGTTTGCGGAACAGCAAAATTAACAGGCAAGGCATTCGACACTCGTGAATCTAAAGTTACACTATGTGAGCGACTAGACAGATAGTTGTGTATAAGGAAAACAGAGTTATTGTTGAAACCAAAAAATGATAGTTTCTTACATAGTAAACAGTGATCCAACGTATCAAACGCCTTGCTGTAATCTAGAAGTACAAGATAACTGATTTTATTTTTATCAATGGCTCTAAATAGGCCATCGGTGACATCGTTGAATCCCGACTAAATGTCATGGATGATTCTGCTAGAAAAAAACATAAGCTAATATTTGTTCTTTTAAGATATATTCTAGCATTTTTAACATAGTATACACGCTGCTAATGGGCCTAAGATGTGAAAGTTCAGTGGGAGACGAGATTTTGGCTAATGGTAAGATATACGCGTGTTTCCAAACTACGAGAAAAACATTTGTGGCAATTGCCGTATTTAAAATAAACGTAACGTGTTCGAGTAAAGTGGAAATTAACTTACCATTTTTAACGAGATGTAGTCAGAGCCTACAGAGTTGCTTTTTAGTTGATAATTTGCATTGGATACTTTATCTGAGATATTAAAGATCGATAACCCACGCTGATGCAATTTGATCTGGAATATTTATGAGGTAGGTATGTTTAATTGGTTTTGAGATTTATCAACAAGATTAATATTATTAAAATGATAATTTATTAAGTTACTGTCGGTTAATTATTTATTATTAATAACATAATGGGATCTTAACGTGTTCCATACCATTTTGTTTGTTTTTTGGCGCATAAAATATTGCATATCTGCCTCCTTTCTCGCTTAATTGCACAGGTAACATAATTACGGATTTCTTTATAATAGCTCCAGTCGCTGAGGGTTTTTGTATTTTTTATAAGCTTTGTCCACGGCGTGATTTGCTATTATGCTATGGCGTTTATTTATTTAGAAATACTTTTGCCCGTTATTTGTAATATAAAATTATACGCCTTCGCGACTGACTCTTTATGATTATGTCATATGGAAAGGAACTAAGACGTTCACGGGTTTTTATTGCAGGATCGATCAATGGGTTATAAATGAAGAAAAAACCGCGAAGTGTTATTAAATTAGAGGGTGGAAATTGAAGATAGGAGTGCAAAACCACCCCTTTTGCCTTTTTAAATATATCTCGTAAACGAAGCAAAATTTCGATATATCTCTTGTGAAATTTTTTGTAGAGAATCAAATATCCCATCGTAATGGCATTTTCAGTATATTAAAAATTATTTTTCATCCCGAAGCCGCCGAAACAAACTTGAAAAAAAAGTGAAAATTTCGGTTTTTTGATTTTTTTAAATTTTTAGCATGTATCTTTTCTTTGAGCTTAGATAGGTATAGGCATTGCTTCACATATTCACTTCAAAAAAGAAGATTAAATTTCCTTTAAAATGATTGACGAAACAACTTTTTTTAATGAAAATTGACCGAGATATCGCCGTTTGAACCCGGCTATTTTCTTTGCATTTCATCGCTCTTGTACCAATGCTGTTTTCGTTGGCATTTTATTGAAAAATATTGTTTTACCCAATTAAAATAGTTTCTTTACGTTTATTATTTAGCAATACATGACAATTACAACAAATGTTTGATGGTTATGCAAGCGGCTCAGACACCAGTACGAAAAATGCAGAGAGGCTGCGTCGAACACAGCAAATTGATCCAGATTAGAGATGATTTCAAACCACTAGCAAAACCAGACAACTTTCTATCAAACGAAAGCAATAAAAGGAACTTCGTTCCTTTTATAAGGAATATTTGATTGAAAAATTAAAGGAAGTAGACATTGATGCAGTGCATGCATATGAGGACGCATATTTTCTGATTGTCGAATGCGCAAAAAAGAAAGCATCAATGTTTAAAAATGCTGTTATTGTTGCACAAGATGTGCACATATTGTTGCACCTTCTCATTATTTTATCTCTGTTGAAAAATGGTAATATATATTTTTGGAAACCACACATCGGGAAAGTAGCGGCAAAATTGTTTGATAGAAATAATTTTAATTTTCCTCAGTTGCAGAAGAATCTAGGATTTATCACGGCACGGATTTATTCACGGATTTATTCATTGGCAAAATAAATTCATGTATTTTATAACTTAAATTCATGAATTTTATAACTAAAAACAGTGAACGACCTCAACCATACATGGAAATATTCTTACGTGACAATGCAACTGAACCGCTATACCTACTATACCTCTCTCCTACCCCTATAAATACCTCTGCATCGGAATACATTGCAGCTTGTTTGTACGGGGCAAAGACGAACATGAGTCTGAGCTACTCCAGGAAAAATGCCAGGTTTTCTCTGACGCAATTACTACCAACACGTGATGCCATCACACAGCATGGCTTGAGGACTTATCGTCAAATGCAGCAGTGGAAAGGAAATATCTTGGACCCTCTGAGTTGGGGTTGGAAAAGTTACGGATTATCGCGATTCGCACCTCCAGTGCCAGAGATTTTGCTTAAAAAGGTGCTTGTGGTTGCATTACAGGTTGCCATGGTAACAGCGGTTGCAGAAAAATGAATACTACTTGTTTCATTTTTTCTAAAGAATGTATGGGAATTAATTGTGACAATATACAAGAAGCTGATATTGCAGAAGACGACATTACTAAAGATATAGACGATGATATCGATATGCAGTTTGACAATATTATTGTTGAAATGTAGTAGTAACATTGTTCCAAACATTAATTTATTGTAATTGTCATGTATTACTAAATAATAAACATAAAAAACTTTCTTAATTTAGGAAAACAATATTTTTTTTCAATTAATGCGAACGAGAACAATATTCGTACAAGAGGGATGAAATGCAAAAAAACCCAGATTCAGATGGCCACATCTCGGTCAATTTTCAATCAAAAAAATTGGTGCTACCAGCATTTTAAAGGAAATTTAATCTACTTTTTTAGCTGAAGCAAAAGATGAAGCTGAAGCAAAGCGAGAAAGCAAAAAAAAATCAAAAAATCTAAATTTTCGCTTTTTTCCTCAAGTTTGTTTCGACTGTTTCCTATTCCGATGGGAAATTTGATTCTCTACAAAGCTGTGACCTTGAACGCTTCTTCTTACGTAGATGCCTCCTACACGATAGAAAAGACGTACAAGAGAAAACGGACTGTTTTACTGCAATTAGCATGCAGCAGAGCTGCCAAATAGTGCCCCGAATAGTAGATATACACGTTAATGCGAACGCGTATAAGTTTCATAGATATATCGAAATTTTGCTTTGTTACGAGATATATTGAAGAAACCAAAACGAGTGGTTTTTCACCCCTATCTTCAATGGGGTATTTTCGCAGTTTTTTTAACAGTGGGAGCAGAAAGTAAATGGAAAAAGAAGATACCTGTATTTTTTGTTTTTTTGTTTAACTCTAAAACAAGCTTTAAAAAAATAAATAAAATCATATGACATCACTAAGCGCAAATACAAATAGCGCGGAAATGTAGTGATTTTTAGAGTATTCCGTCTGTAATTTGGCGGCAACGACGCCGCGCTGCTTCCTGTCGGCCATTGCTGTTGATATTAGTATTTATATATATATATATATATATATATATATATATATATATATATATATATATATATATATATATATATATATATATATATATATATATATATATATATATATATTCAAAAATGAAGGAAAAAAATGTACTTGTTGAATATGCAATTGCCCATTTTTGTTTCATTCGAGCGAAAATACCCCATTTCCACCCTCTAATTTAATAGCGATGTTTTCTTCATTTATAACCAATTGATCGATTCCTGCAATCAAAACCCGTGAACATCTCAGTTCCTTATTGCCCTGTTTTTTAAGACATAATCAATAGCGTAGAACAGGGTGTTTCTTTGCTGGTTGATTTCTACATATGGTTCAGGATTTGAGAGGCATTTTGCGGTTTTAAGTCTACTTTTTATTGTTTTTGTTAGTTGTCAGTATTACATAAGCGTTGGGCTAAGAAGCCCTGGCTACAATTGCTTCAAATCTATGTTAGCGGTCCCTTTGCGCTTAGGGGTCTTTTGTTGTTATTTCTTTTTCCGGAAGTTTGATCTCCATTATCATCTTAGTTAACTATGGCTAGTGCTGTTTAGTAACCTCACCCTCCTAAGTGGCGCATGAGCATTAAATAAACAACAAATTTAAGTTCTTTACAGAGACAAATTTAAAATATAAGATTGTGTAATCAAGTGAAATAAAACAAAATGCAAAGAATGTTCCCTATATATTCCATTAATATGTTAATTTCATTATCAATCTCAAATTGTAAGTAAAAACAATTCTTTTAGTATATAATTTTAATTGTGGATGTTTCAATTTATTCTAGACCTTTCCCCGAAGAAGAAACAAATAAAGTATCGAAAGCTAGAAATTTAAAAAAAGTATATTTTTAATAGGAAATTGACTGCATCCCTGCTAATTTTAAATGGTTTTCGTTTTTAACTTAAACACTCGTCTGATATTTAAAAAATGTTTTGTTTTACCTCGCTTACGAGGAATATGGAACCTAAAATCAATATTATTTAAAAGGCTCCGTTGGAAACGACCCCCGATTTATTATTTATACATTTTCCACCCCAACACTTAACTAATAAGTACTTCCTAGTGCAGCTCAGAAATCAACTGTTACAAAAATATAACATATTTACACGCAGACTACTTAAAAATAATCATAAACGTCATGTGATGAGTTAAACGGGTAAATAAGGACACATGTTTACGTAAATGATCTCTAAACACGAGCATTAGGTCTGCTCGCTTCAAAAGGTATTAGCATGAAATATAATTATTAGTTCATAGGCGTAGATGAGGTTTTGCTGCATCTAATATAATTTAAAATTAATCATAGAATACTATCACAGATTTTATCGTATCTCATGGACTCCCATCTGACATAAAATATTTGGTTTTGTCTTATTATTATCATCCTTATTACACGTGTGTGTTTTTTGAAGTCGGTGTGCCATTCCATGGCGGAGGCTTTGGGTTGGAGTCACTGACATTCTTCTAATGCAAATTAGCCACTACGTTTTATTTTGTGTCTGTTACCGCGTAAAATGAGAACTAAAAATTGCCTCATTCTTTGTTAAAGAAATAATTAAATTTACAGGTGACTTTCTAACGTTCCCGCTACACCACTGCCTGCGTCTCATCCACTTAAAACCAGGGGTGAACAAACACGTGTTATTATGACGGTTCCGATGATAGAAAACCTTACCTGCACCTTGAGAAACCATGGACTGCATGCTATACACCAGCACTTTTCAACACGTAAACGGCAACCAGCTGCGACGTTCCACTAAAGAGTTACTCATTTAGATTATGAAGTATTATGTTTAAGAGATATTAATCTTCGGCGGTTATAAATTGAAGCAGCTTTTAAACTGTCTTCGCCCTAGCCTGTGAATATGTTGAGTATGTTATGATTATTGCTCGTATATACCTACTGCAATTGTAAATTTTCGCATATTATTATCGCATATTATTATATGTTGCGCGGATTTTACGGCCAGCAGATGATAATTAATGCTAAGTGACGCCACGCAAGATTTCCACCTAAAATGTATTGAGTATTTCAGTTAGAAGGATGTCTTCAACAAATTTTAATGTTAAAAACAAGTCCAACCAAATTTGCTTTTCCTTATCATTACTAGCAGAGTATTATTTATTTATTTGGCAACATTTCTTTCTTTTCTAATTATAGGTTCGATTTACATCTCCTCAAATAAATGACGAATGGCACCTTGGTCACATTCATCCCATGCTTGTACGACAGCTGCACTAAGCTCCCTCAGGTTCACAGGAGCAGGAACTTGTTTCCAATAAATTGAACAAAAGGCATAATATGTGGTTCCAAAATGTCAGTAATATACCTATCAGCAGTCATTACCCCACCATTTATCACCACTAACTCTGTACGAGCTTCAAGACTAATTCCTCCCCACGCCATAATTGAGCCACCACCAAAACTGAGCCTTGGCACAATATGCACTCTGCAAACCTTTCGTCACCTCTTCGCCATACTCTGTGGCGAAGAGGCCACAGAGATGGCCGTCCATCTGGAGGTAACATACAAAATCTCGATTCATCAGTAAACAGGATTTTACCCCATTCCTCAATTCCCCAATTTTGGTGTTCACGGGCGAAAAGAAGGCGCTGTCTGCGATGTTCTCTAGTCAGCAATGGGCCACTGGCAGGTCTTCTTGCCTTTAAGCCAATTTCATTTAGCCTTCTTCTCACAGTTCGTACACTAACATCTACACCACGTACATGTTGTAAAGCATTCCGCTCACTAACTGAAGTAGAGTCCCTGTTTCGTAGTATTCTTAGGGCTAAAAAACGGTCGTCCTGCGGAGTTGTATATCTTTTCCTTCCTGATCCCATTCTCCAGTTTCTCGAAACCGTTCCACGGCTCTTTGAATACTACATCTCGAAACACCTAGAACTTGTGCCGCATAGTATTGTGACCGCCCTTCCTGTATTAAAGTTATGGCTCTGGCGGCGCCAGTTGCACTTAAGACCATTATTACTTTTTATTGTTTACCGTTACTTTGTTATAATTCAGACCAAATCGCAACAATTAACTTAGAAACACAAGCGACACTTCAAACGTCAAAAAAAAAACAAACGAAGATGCTAAAGCAACTTTGCAAAAACCCATTGGCAAGTGCATTGAAAATTACCATCACACATAGTCATTATTTTAATTAATCATACCTTCCCTATTAATAGAGATATTGACATGAATTAAAAAATGAATTGTTAAGAAGAGACTACTCTAAAGTTCTGTACCAAAATTTTCATCTTTTTATTGCTTGCACTTACCACAGAGTGCTGCAAACTGTATGCAAAAATCCAATGTACTTGGTACACCTTGTATATGGTCAAAATTTAAAATTGAGCTGAAATTTAGTAGCATCTGCATTCCGCACGAACAAACCTACAATTTCTAAAAAAAATCATGTAAATCAAACCTATAGTTAGGAAAATATCTATACTATACTATAAAAAACTCTTATAGTTTTCTTACTTTAAATTTTCGTTAAATCATGGAAACACTTTACCTCAAGTTGAGTTCAAAATAGACTTATAAGATCAAATTGGTACTACATATGCTTTCTAAGATTACGAATTTAATTTTATGCTCAAGATAATCTTATGTCTCGTTGAAGCTACTATTTTTCAAATAATATTTAATATGTGACTTCCCCCTCTGGGTTCGGGGCCACAATTGTAGAATAGACCCAGGGTGCCTCCTACCTGTCGTAAGAGGCGACTAAGGTGACTGAATGGGACTGCCTAGCCGCTTAGACATGACCGGTAAGATCTTCAAAGTTATGCTGGGTGGGCGTTGGTGGCACTTGGATGGGTGACCTAGGCAGGCTTGGGCCCGGACTGTGGCGTCTGCCCGAGACCTGGGAACACTCAACACATCTGCCGCGGACGCGTGGTCCCAGATAAATGGTAATAAGGACCAGAGTAATTAATCTCGGTAACTCAGAACCATACTATCATACATACAAATTGTAGAGACTTTGCCACCAGGCCACCCGTAATAAATAGGATGGTTTGAAGAAAAGTACTCAAGTAAAAAGGAAAAATGCACAAAGGGCCTAATAAGGTCTAAGTGCTGTGGTGGAATGGGAGTGTAACACTACCTTTCACTACACTGCGACCCATATACATATAATATGTGACTTCTTTATTAATATTGAATATATTCTGGAAGAAAAGATAGAGATGGGTTTGCATTTAACTATTACATTTATTTACTAACAATAATTATACTTTGATGGTGATTCAATAACATTGAACAAAAAAAAAACAAAAAAATATGCTTAATCTATCCTGAGACAACCTATCATACCTTAGATTACTAAAAACATGGGATATCAAATCCTTAACGAATAATGTGAGACATATATTTAAAAATAAGCAATATGGTTATCTATTATAGCAATTCTTATAAGAAGAAATTGTGGTTTGTCTGATTGCAAAGGTAATCCTTCGTAAACAAAACAATTACTAGCGCACTGCACTGAAGCACTATTATGTGGACTCCTATTGGTGGTATGTTGCTACTGCCATGGCTTCCTCGTTCGGAAAACTGCAACGAAGTTCTTGCTGTGTGAATAGCTTCGATAAACAATCTTACGGCGAAATCGCTTGTTGATATGTTAGTTTACTATTTGTAAATCCTTATCTGGATACGACTAAAACCACTATAGAACTATCTAGGATACACCGTATACATCTAATTTCTTTACTTAGAAACACGTGTAATTATTTTCAAGCCCAAATTTAAATAATTAACTTGAATTTTACTATATAAATTCTTAGTTTCCTCAGAGAAATTTTAACGTGGCTACCGTTTTTAAGTGCCTTTGGAAACTCTTAGCAAAGGCCTTATTATGTATTGTTAAGGAAGTCTCTTCACAGAAACAAACGAACACTTCCTTAGTTACTCGTATTTCCATATACATTGTAGTTAACTGTCAACCAATCACTTAATGTTATTATTTATGCTCTTTATATTTTCACTATAGATTATGATTTAAAATACTGCACATATTAATTGATTCCGACACTGAAGATAATTTCATTTCTTGCTACTTTTGAAGTTATTTTGAGAACTATGCACGAAATGAATTTTCGGCATATAAAACGCAATCGAATGAGTCTTCTTATTGAGAAAAGCGAAATTGTTATATGACGAAGAAAACATGCGAGATTTTTGGATGTCAGACAGAAATATTTATTATTTGACGAGACTTGGGTAAACGATGGGCTTACCGTTTCAAAAGTATGGCAGGACTGCAATATTTCAATGTAACAGAGTGATCATATGAAAGTGACAGTGATATGATAATAATGTGGTCATATATACGGATGAATATTGAATATATAGTGTGTTGCAATGTTGATTTAATATACTTAATTGTGTTAAAGTTGCCTTATGTGTGATGTGACAGTACGTGATTGGTAATAGCGTAAAATATAATATATATGTTAGTGATGATTGATATAGATAGGTAGTGTTATAAATGCAGTGAATGTTAGGTATAGTTTTAGCATGATGGTAGATGTCGTTAGATAGATTCAGAGGGGCCACTTGTGTGTAGCTTGCTACTCCTACGTCCCTACAAACGGCAAAATTCTACAAGATCTGTTTTGATTATCTCTCTTTGGCTGGGTAAGCATTAACTGTTTTAATCTTGGTTTTAATTAACTACAAATCGTCCTGAACTATAAAGTTTTTTTAAACTAAATATTACTAATTTAGTTTACTTATAATTAATGCAAGTAATACTATATTAGTGTTAAATGAATAATACTAAAAATTATTAATTTATGAATGTACTTGATAAAGAGAACGTATACATATCACACATTTTTAGAACCACTTAATAACAGTATTTTTCTTAAGATAATAAAAAAAATCATAACAAGTACACTTAAAAACAATGTTAATAACTTAGATATTTTATTTAATTTTTTTTATTCTGCTCCCTCTAAAATGATACGCCTATGGGATTTCGTTCCCCTTTCCCCTCATGTCTCTGAGCCGTCCATATGCTGGTGATGAATCACTCCACACTATTTCGGAACCAGGGTATAGGAACTGTTCAGATATTTAGTACTACTAAATGTTCGATTTACATCTTGCCTAAATGTCAATCGTGTACTTACTCTCATAGGACTACGATGCACATACAGGCAAGTGAACTATATTTTGAAAATGTTTCTGTGTTGCCTTCCCCACTTAATATGTTTAACCACTAAAAATTTGAGTTTGTATAGGTACACGTATATTTAAAAACATGTTGGTCTTCGCTCTTGCATATCGGTAGGTATAGTCCAACACTTTGGTATAGTCCCATGGATGCCCTCTAAAGGTATATGTTGGGACATATGTCTTGTGCTCTAGCTCCATAGATCTCCTCTACTGTGTATGTACATAGTGTACATGTAGAGTGTATATTTTAATTATTAAAAAATCAAAAACAAAATTTTCTTGCGTGTTATATTATGTTGGTGTAATACAAAGAAAAGTCCTTGTGGTAGAGAACGCGTTGCACCCCAGCAGCGGGCGGCATAAACAAGATGGAAGTTGAGGATAATCGTTGTCGAGATATGCAAAGCGATCTCGTTATTATAATCCTTGATGAGCGTAACTCACAGGAGTGGCGGTGGTGCAGAGATAGCGCTAGCGCGTCCCCCGTGAATAAACGCTGAAATGCCTGCCCTACTACAGATTCTGCATATTAAATTTCGTTGGATTTTCCATGCCGCGCTACGCTACATAAAGTAAATCGAAATCGGATACACGTCGGTATCAACAGAAATTTTATATCTAATAAATTTCACTAAATTTAACTTATTTCATCGCTAAGGAAATATTCGGGTCAGATTTGCTTATTGCTTATATATGAGGCTTGCTATTTGGGGCTATATTAATATTAATTATATATATTTTTTAAAGTTTTCCATTTTAACCTCTCCCTCTTTTTAAATCTCAGCCATTTCGTGTGTCACTTCTATCTTCAGATAATTTTTGCATGTGCAAAAACGACCAAAAACCACGTATAATTATTTGGTTTTCTTTGTCTGAGCTTCGGGTTAATTTATGTTGTTAATTTATAGTATTGATATAGCGATCATGGCTATATGATAATGCTATAGCATTGCATTATCACATGCAATGCAATCTACAACAGAGCTGAATGTAATATTGTTGTAAGGGATGATAATGATCATCACACCACAGGACTAATGGGTTCCCTAAGACAGGTGAAGCGCCCATACGGACTTGCTTTATATGTCTCCAGACTCAAATCCCATCGAGAATGCCTAGAATGTAGTTAAGAGGGCATTTATTCGACGCACAGAGGCCATTTATGATAAATTAGGCGGTAATAAATATAAATGTAGGAATTTAAGGTGTCAACTAGGCCTAAGTTGTGTAAATACCTTTAGTTACGTTATTAAACAATTTTTTTAAAGTTGTTCTATTTCAGACATTGTCCACATACAGAATGTTTATAAATAATTCAGTGTCATAATAATAATTATTATTATTGTGTTACTTAAAGGTTTGAACTAAATTTAAGGGCATATTCCTAGATCAATTTTAGGTAGAGAAGTTTATATAAACATATGTCATAAAATGTCTGGTTTTCAATTGTCATTTTCTATCGCGGGTTTTTATTAATATTTCAAAGGTTCTCTTCCCGATTCTTTGAAATTTGGCAGTGTTATTTTTAGTAATAGACCTATTTTATTCCCAAGTAAATTAAAAATATTAGGGTCAAATGAATGTTTTCCATTTTTGTTAAATAGATTTGATAGACAGGGTGATTTATATTTTTTACGTAAGTAAATATAAGTATCCTAACTTATTATACATTATTTTAATGTATTAACACGTTGACTGCCACGCCTGACTCGAGAAAATGGGTCCGGGACGCCACGATATGAAAATCAAAATATTGAAAAAAAATATTTTGGAAAACATATATATCACTTTTGTACTATATATATCACTTTTTTTTTGGAAAAAAAACGCTTACGAGATATCTCGTGGTTGGGCGTCTCCTAACAGAATTTTACTTGTGGCGCCCAATTACGAGATAACTCGTGATGGCATAATAGCTGCCCAGCGCGCTCTTGGTGTTATGGTCTGTTTAGTATCTAGTAGGTTGCGCAGGTGTACACACGTGCGTCTTTTACGGGGCTTAATTTGCGATTTCATGATAGTTACTTTGTTTTTTGTGTTAAAAAATTTACAGATAATGCCCAATTTGTTGTGTTATAACATATCCAAAAAGAATAAACGAATACGTTTTCTGTGCCCACATATTATTTACTAACCTTTAACAGGCGCCCCGAGTCTAAAATCCCCTTGCATATCTAACGAGTTAACTCGTTCTGGGCGCCACAAAAGATTCCTTCAAAAACGAGATAACTCGTGGCGGGCGGCTCATAACAAACGGCCAACCACGAGTTATCTCGTGCATGGCAGTCAACGTGTTAAAATGAAATTAAATGTATTAAAACACAACAAAAACGCAACATTAACTAGGTAACATAATATTTAATTTGACCCAAAAAATCATATTCTATGACACAATTATTGTCAATCAATCAATCAAACAATTAGAGTCATTTCCATACATTTCATTTGACAAATGAGGCTCTTGGAGCAAATTTAAAACATCTTTGTTTATAGGTTGCTTATTAGATCTAGTACCTACACACATAGATAATGATGACCCTATTATATGGGTCAGACGAAAGCAACAGTCTACAAAATACATCTTTCAGTTTCCTCTCTTGAAAATTTTCTGGAGTCTGATTCTAGATATTTCCGAGTTTTTGTTTCTCGATTCCAGGGCTTCCTCGGAACACATGCCGTTTGGAAGTGTGCCTTTATAATGTCTGGCCCATGAATAAGTAGCCTGTGAAGACAGCTGGCATATAGTACTGTGAATACAGTTCAATATAAAGTATCGCAGTCCTTTTACAGTACTCTGCAAATGCTTTTTTATTAATTTCGTAGCCAGATGACATTGTACTTAGTATTATAAATAACTGCTTTAGTCGATCTTCGTTGATTCCTACAACAAAATCAATACGTTTGTAGAGATATACAAGCAGACAGAGATGAGCTAAGATATTACCAGTTATTAAAGCAGTATGGCGATTCCCTACATTTAATCTTCAAGAAATACTGTTTACATGAGGTTCCTTCTATTGCCGTTTCGAAGCTATGATTTGTTTCTAATGATAAACGTTAAGTTTATCTTAATTAACTCAACTTAATTACTTAACTTAATACGAGACCCACACTGCCATTTCTTTTTGCATGAAGTAACCTGCGGAATCTATTTTTGGCATTCTTAAGTTCAAAAGCACCCATTTCCTTATTTTCATACCTCAACAACTTAATTAGAATTTAAAATCATGGACTGCTGGATTCTCCTACATATTATCGTCAACAAATACAACTTACACGAGTTGGATTTATTGAGCTACTAATCAGGGGTTAAATTAAGATAATATCTAGGACCTCGTTAGTATAACGGCACTCTAGGCCATAATATAACGTATCGCTATATTTGTGCCAGCCCACCCGCTGAACGTTTCTCATATTTCATTTTTATCTTGTATACCCAAAGTTAATTATAACCCACTATACCGCTAATTTCTTGCACCATAGAAGCTGATCCACGGCTTTCTCGCAGACGGACCTTTAGAGCGGGGTTCCTACGCTACGGACTATGCACATCCCCCGTGGATTAACGCCTAAACGCCTGTTATCCGCCGCGGGTGCGATCTCCCACAGCCCCTGGGCGCGTGCCAGGAATTATGATTGTTATTACTCATGTTGACAAGCGTAATATGCTCCTAGATAATGATAATAAATATCGTTTTAATATCGTGTAACTTTATAGTCTTTACGCGGCTTATCACAGCGACTTCCTTTGTAAAACATGTGGGGGGGGGGGGGAGTGTGCTTTAGTTGTCATTTTTTTTTGTGTAAATAGTAATACTAAGAGGGTTACTTTTATTTTGCATTTTATTTATAATATATAATTTATTTAAGTCTCAGGCATTTAGATTTTAGGAAATTAATATTTTGAATAAATGAATAAATGATCAATTCATGAAAAGTTGCTTAGTTATAGTGTTTTCGTTTGATATACAAACTAGAGCCAAAAATTGTGCGACATTTTACAAAGAAAACTCGTACCAATTACTATAAATCCGGTAAATCACATAATAATAATAATAATATGTCCTTATTTCTTGCTAAAAGAACAATAAAAATGTATATATAAGAGAGAAGGCGATATTCAACATTGTTGTTCTTCCATACAACCATCTCTAGTAAACTAAATAAACTTTACGTTAATTAGCGTACTATACGAAATATACAAAAACAAAAAAAGTTAACATAGGTGAATACAAATAAATAATAATAATAATAATAATAATAATAATATTCTTACAGTTAAACATACTGTCTCTCAGCTAACATTATGTTTTTTAACACACAGTTTATTGTTTAATGTTAACAACAGTTTATTGACAGAATATACAGATGAAAAGGATTTGACACCATTAGGTAATAAATTGTAAATCTTACTACCATTATAATTAAAAGACCGCTGGAGCTGAGTAGTTCTATGCTTAGGGATACAAAATTGATCGCGATAACGTGTTGAGCGTCTATGTATATCAGAATGTTTTACTAGCTTGGAGACTAAATATTTAGGTTTATTATTTTTGAACATCTTAAATAACATACAAGATAAATGCAATAAATCTTTGGCTCAGGATTAACCACTTGGAAGACTGAAAACTCTGTGAGATATGATAAATTTTTTGGAAATTATAACTGTACCTCAAACATGCATTTTGAATCTTCTGCAGGCTTTCTTTGTCTTTACACAGTAAGGCAGGCCAATATACAATATCACAGTATGATAAAGTGGATAATATTAAGGAGTCACACAGTTTTAGCTTAACCTCGGTACTAAGGTAGTCTCTGTGCATGTATAACACCTTAAGTTTGGCAAATAACTTTTGTATAAGATGACTCACGTGTTTAGAAAATCGAGGAAAAGTGTCCAGCCATAAACCCAAATTCTTACAGCTTTCACTGGAAACGATAGGATGGCCATTTAACATAATATTGAAGACAGGGTCGTTAATAACAATATCTTTCTTGCTTCCGAAAACTAGCAATTCAGTTTTGGATTGATTTAACACAAGCTTGTGAGCTAAAGATACTTCAGAAATAGTGTCTAAGTCAGTATTAATTTTCGTCACAGCCAAGGGTAAAGTTTTCAAAACTAAAGAGAAAATATACCTGAGTATCATCAGCGTATTGATGCGACTGACAATATTTAAGGTACTTATAAAAATCTGCCGTGTATATACAAAATAGTAGAGGTCCTAAAATACTACCCTGAGGTACCCCTTTAGTTATATCAGAAAAGTCAGATATATCATCATTCAAAATCACTCTCTGGCGCCTACCAGTAAGATAATTTCGGAAAAAATTAACTGCTATTTCCGAGAAGCCGAAATATTTTAATTTTAAACAGGGTTGTATGATCTAAGGTAACGAAGGCCTTACTAAAATCTAAAAGTATAAGACAAACACTGTTATTAGCATCGGTTTCTTTAAATATGTCATCTGTGACTTTTAGCATTGCCGTACAAGTACTGTGTTGTGATCTAAAACCAGACTGAGTAACAGGTAAAATATTAGAATCAAATCATTAAGGTAGGCGTTTACTTGTTGGGAAACAATTTTTTCTAGGATTTTCGACAAGGTAGGTAGAATGCTAAGAGGTCTAAAGTGACTTATATGGGTGGGATTATGGTTTTTTTGGAATAGGGATGACATTTGCGTTTTTCCAGGGTGCTGGAAACAACCCGTGAGAGAGGCATATATTGATAAGAAAAGAAGAAGAAAAAAGAAAAAACATCACGATGCAATACAAAAGCATATTTAGTGTAAAATTGTATACCGCAACAATTTCTTGTGAATAGAACTAGGGTCTCCAGTCCGCGGCTTACCATATCGGTTGCTATCCCTCTTCAGCTTATATAAATCCCATTTCCCTTCTCGCTCACTTAGAAGACACCTGCATGAACAAATCGGCGATTTACTGGCTTTATTGCTCAGTGGCGTATCATCATGCGCAACCAAGGTGAAGTGACTTCAAAAGATATCTTATTTTCTCATATTCATATATGTACAAAAATTATTTAGTTTTGAATGTATTTAAAATATATTGAAAAAATTTTGCATGCTGCGTGTACAACTTAGTGCTCAGTTTAGCCAATAACAATTTAAAATAAAAGAAAGAAATTAAATTGCTATTGCCTAGCAAGGATATGCGTGTGCCACTGAGCACCGCATTAGTTTGCATATCAAACGAAAGCACTGTACAATAGTAAAGTCAAGAATCTGATACTAGTTTTATTTTTATTTCCTTGAAAATTATATGAAAATACTACAAAAACCCATCTCGTATCTTCTGTGTCCAAATATCTTGTTAAAACGACTAAAGACACACTAAATGAATGTAATAATGACCTAAAAATTATAATAAGCTAAAGCACGTTACTTAAAGCTCGTTTTCGGTTATATTGTTCCTTGTATCCGTCGCTTCTGCATTTGAAAAAAAATCCACTGTCATTTAAATATCGATCGATACACTAATAAAATGCACACACCATTATAACAATACAAATACTATAAACAGTCCCTCTTTCCATACACTTTATTATAATCCTTCAATATTCGGTAACAATGAAATGCAAACTGCCGAGCATAAAGAATAATAATACTTTTTAGGCATCTTAGACTTGGCTCGTTCTCCGAATAAACGTATAAATATATTATACTCCGTGATATCTACTACAAATCTGTCGAGGTCATATACGTTTTTCGTGAGACGGGTACCATATATACAGTTTAAGGGTACACCTTAAGCGAAGCTACGCGAACAGTTTAAGGGTACAGCTGTGATTTTTGAAAAGCTACAATATTTAACAATGAAGAGATTTTCTCTATCTGATAATAAACTTTGATGGGCTGACAATAATTTCGATATAAATTCCAATAGCCATAGAATGAGATACTGAATAACGCTCAAGAAGCTTTTAATTTTGCCGCATGTATGTGAGTAACAGCGTCGGAAGACATCGAATGATACGTTTAATATATCTAAAGCATCAATAAAAGACATGGTAGCAATACAAACATCCGGAATTAAATGCGATTTCTATAAAAATCAGCTCAGCTGACATTTTTATAGGCTTTTTACGGACACGGAGCACCGTTATTATTCAAACGAATCATACATTATTCCGTTAGAGGAGTTCCAGAATACATTTTTCTGTCACATTTATAAAATTGTTTTCCCATACCGCATAAAATATGTATGCGCTGTATATATTTATTATTCTTATGGCATGATCGGATCGTGAATTATTTTCGAACGTACGCCCCAGTAATTCATAATAAACGATGGCGTGATTGACGGCAATTTTGCACGAATTTTGATCTAGAGGGTTTAATCAGCCGAGGGTACTTCCGGATCGTGCCGGAAGTCGCTGATCGGTTATGACTGGGGGCGGCTTTCATAGCAGTATCTGTGTTTTGCTTGGACCTCCACTGCTTGTTCTGGGGATTGTCACGGAGACGATATGTACTGGCTTCCGGAGTCAATGGAGCAAGAGACCCGGAACTATTAGAACTGCCAAAAGGGAATAAGTTTCGGGGACCATTAGAATCGCTTAGATGCATTTTATTGTGTATTAAAATCTATTTAGCGATATAATTTTTGAATCTAGAATGATAATAACTTAAAGGCATTAAATTATAGGCACTCGTAAGTTTAAAAACGCAAAACGCGATGTAAATCTGAATTTTTGGTATGTTATTTGGACCCATTAGGGAGGTTTCAAACTACGTTTTTCAACCAAAAAAATATGCTAGCTGCGTAATATGTGAAAAACTGCAAAATTCAGTTTTTTCAGTTTAAAGCTCAAATTTTTGACATTAGTTTCTATTATCTTTTTAAAGTATATTAACCCTGTTTCATGCCTAAATGAAAGGAAACTAAATTTGCGAAAACTTACTTTCTCATAATTTTTCTCGTAGAATTAGCGGTTTTCCGATATTTAGCTGTAAACAAAAACAAACCTTAAATTTTTATTTTTTTTGGAGAAAAAGGCAATTTTTTAAGTGTATCAAATATTAGTATATATACGCAGCTGCGATTGGACTTAAATTGTAACAAATTTAAATATACTTTAAAAATAATTATGACAACAAACTAATAACATGTGACAGTAAACTAAATAACAATTAGCGTACTATACGAAATATACAAAAACAAAAAAGTCATCATAGGTGAATACAAAAATAAATAATAATGATAATAATAATAATATTCTTACAATTAAACAGACTGTCTATCAGCTAACATTATATTTTTAACAGTTTTTTGACAGAAGATACAGACGAAAAGGATTTGACATTATTAGGTACTAAATTGAAAATCTTACTACCATTATAACTAAAAGACCGCTGGAACTGAGTAGTTCTATACTTAGGGATACAAAGTTGATCGCGATATAGTGTTGAGCGTCTATGTATATCAAAATGTTTTACTAGCTTGGAGACTAAATATTTAGGTTTATTATTTTTAAAAATCTTAAATAACATACAAGATAAATGCAATTTAAATCTTTCGCTCAAGTTTAAGACTGAAACGGCGAGATATGCTTTTTTGCAAATTATAACTGTACCTCAAACATGCATTTTGAATCTTCTGCAGGCCAATATACAATATCACAGTATGATAAAGTGGATAATATTAAGGAGTCACACAATTTTAGCATAACCTCGGTACTAAGGTAGTCTCTGTGCATGTATAACACCTTAAGTACAAAATAGTAGAGGTCCTAAAATACTACCCTGAGGAACCCCTTTAGTTATATCAGAAAAGTCAGATATATCATCGTTCAAAATCACTCTCTGGCGCCTACCAGTAAGTTAATGTCGGAAAAAATTAACTGCTATTTCCGAGAAGCCGAAATATGTTAATTTTAAACAGAGGGTTGTATGATCTAAGGTATCGAAGGCCTTACTAAAATCTAAAAGCATAAGACAAACATTGTTATTGGCATCGGTTTCTTTAACTATGTCATCTGTGACTTTTAGAATTGCCGTACAAGTACTGTGTTGTGATCTAAAACCAGACTGAGTAACAGGTAAAATATTAGAATCATTAAGGTAGGCGTTTACTTGTTTCATGTTTAAATGAAAGGAAACTAAATGTGCAAAAACTTACTTTCTCATAATTTTTCTCGTAGAATGAGCGATTGTGCCGATATTTAGCTGTAAACAAAAGCAAACCTTAAATTTTTTTTGGAAAAAAATGGCAATTTTTGAAGTGTCTCAAATATTATTATACATACGGAGCTTCAGGTGGACTTAAATTGTAACAAATTTAAATATACTTTAAACATAATGGTGACAGCAAACTAATGTAAAAAAAACTCATAGTTTTTGAGTTAAACTGCAAAAACTGAACAAGGTCCGAAAATTCTACAGTTTTTACACCATTGCAAACTAAATTGCTCAAAAGTACTTTGCATCTCTGTAAAAATATCTTGGTTCCTTGTAGCGGGCCGTAAAGCCAGTAATTCCTCTGTCACTGCAAATTCTTCATCAACACCTCGTATAGAAAAAGTTAACTGGACTGTATCAGATAAATCTGTACTCTCATCCAAAGCAATCGAAAATGCTTGAAAATCAGCCAATGTTTTTTTGACATCACTAGCCATCATATCTATACGTCGAACAATAGTACGTCGCGATAAGCTCACTTTCGCAAACTCTCTCTTTCTTCCTTTCTGGGCACAAAAGTTCTGCAACATCGTTCTGCATCATTCTACTAGGTACTCTTTAACAAACTGTCCCTCAAAAAATGACTTCGATGTTTTCGCTATTTTGGAACTAATTATAAACCTAGCTTTTATAACATTGTCTATACCCTGGTTCTGGTATAGACAATGGTCTATAGTGTGGCTTGATTCATACATAATATCACACCACCATCAGAATTAAACGGTCTGCCTATTTGCAATGGATCACAGAATTTCTTAGTGTGCAAATTTGTGTACACTCTATAGAAAGGGTTGGCAGAACTCATTAGTAACCGGGTCTACCGCTCTCATTGGTGAGTTTTAGGCGGTTCTAAATTAAATTAAATTTCATTGGTCAAAGGTAAAGACGCCGGATTTCCGTGGATATATTGTCGCATGCGCTGTTTCATGCATGTATGTTTTGGCGCGACAGTGGTGCTTCATTTTGTCTTATGTTCGGTTGATTCGCGATATAAATTAATTATAATATTTTATGCGATGGAAGCGACGAATGCGAGTCGTAGTGGTTCTAAAACCAATAATTCCAATCGTAAGCGACAGAATTTGACAGGAGGAGAACTGGAAATGATGAAAAATGTATACGAAGGAATATTGGAACGGTATTCTGGAATCACTAAAACTGAGGCAGTTGATAGGTATATGTGCTTCGTTGACAAAAGTTTGTGTGAATAGTGTGTTTTCTGCAATTACAGATGAGAAACCCATTGTAAAAAAAATGATACGCCTATGGAATTTTGTTCCCTCCCTCATCTCCCTGAGCCGTCCATATATGCTGGTGATGAATCACTCCACACTATTTCGGCACCAGGGTATAGATTTGATTTTCCTGAATGTAATTGTTTCCCAAAATCGGATATGGTTACTTGAATTTTCTGAATCTCTCGCGGGCCGGATTGAAGCTGGTGGAGGGCCTGGGGTTGCCCATATATGGTTTATAGGGTACGTCCTTTCTTGTCTTTCAGTTCCCTAGTCCTATATTTTTGTTGTAATTGAGATGAGTATCCTCTGATGGGAAATGCAATTTTTACAGATTCTAGTAGTTTATCTCGAACTATGAAATGCATGAATCTAAATACTGTAACATGTAAAGCTCTTCTTCTAGCTCCTACAGAATGACGAAAAATCGTGTTTGGTCATGATGAAATCGAACAGAAACAATCACCCTTCATCCGACCCTTTCTTGGCCACATGTTCAGGATGTATGTAAAAGAAGGATTTTGCTGATGAAGTGACATGTATATAGGTCAAATGAATACATATGAAGCTGTCTCACATAAAAGACATAACTTTAGTAGCATTATTATGAAGCAAGTTTGGTTACAACGGAATGATACAATATATGCAATGGAATAATATAATAAAAGTTAAAAGAATATTATAAAGGATAATATTGATAATATAATCCAACCTCTTAATGGGATATGGAGGGTTATTATGCATGGGCGCCGCAAACTGAAATATAGGGGGAGAGGGTGCAAAGTAAAATAAATTAAAAAAATTAACATATATTAACATATACATATATTTTAAAAAAAAATATGTATTTTTAAAAAATAAAAATGTGAATTTTTTTATTTTATTTTACTACGACTATTGATCGTTGCTCTCGCTCGCATTCAGTACTCTCCGCAGCCTACCTCTCCGTCCCGTACAAGATTTATTTTAATGTCTGCTAGTTATTAAGCCCCGGAAAAAGTGACTGACTTGAAAATATTTTTAAATAGGTATATCTAATTAAGATGCTACTAAAATTTCAGCGTGAATCAATCACTTATTTTTTTATTTTAGAAAATACAACTTTGGGGTATTATAGTTTAATGTTACCCCGTCCAAAAGTTACACCTTTCTTATATGCACAGTACCTGGGTACCTACGTAGGTCTTGCAAACACCCTATTTCCTCCACATCTTACGCTATAGATACTATTGTGTAAAATTTCTACCTGAATCAGATACTTCACGATACAGGGGTCATCAGCTCTTGGACCATAGGAGACAAGGCATATGTAAAAGAATCCCAAATAAAGGATAAACTCCAAAACAAATTTAATTGATCCTTTCAAATAATTAAAATCTTTCAAAATTTAACATTATTACGCAATCTCGAAACAAACCAGACTGCAAAGACCAATTTCGACACAATGAAATCTCATTTTGAAGATTAAAATTTATTTTCAGATTTTTTCTGCTGATCGGAACAGCAGCCTCCCAATATTTAATATTATCTATTAACTATACAATCGAAGTTTATTATCACGAAGACATAAAATAGAATCACATGACAAAAGGATATTACTAATACACAAAAACATTACTTCCTTAAAAACAGCTTAACGACCATAACGAACAAATCCTAAGTCAACTTCTAAACACCTTTGGCCCTGCAATACACTACTTAAACGTTTTTCACGTCAAAACCTAAGTTAATCTTTTAACCCGCGTAATATATGAAAAACTGTAGAATTTTCGGACCTTGTTCTTAATGGGAAGGGTTGTACCGTCATTCGGTACAGTTACATCTATGTGTGTATATATGCATGGGCGCCGGAGGGTGAAATGTAGAGGGAGAAGGGGTAAAGTAAAATCAATTAAAAAAATTAAAATTTTTATTATTAAAAGTACATATATTTATTGAACAAAAATCGGGTGTCCAATTTTCCAGAACAGGCAAGTACCCTGCTTTGACTTCCCCTTCCGGAGCCTATGCATATATGCATAATCGAATCGGCTTGAAATGAAGAGCACCATTTAAATGATTTATAGTCAATTTCTGAAATCCCAAGTAATATTTCTGGCACGTTTCCGCCATAGTGCTACTAGAAGAACATCATATGGTAAATGTACACACAATACACTCCTAGGGGAACCGGAATATTATATTGAATAGGCCAGGGAATAGAATTGTCGCTATACAATTCAATTGTTCCTTGTTAACCCTACACCATCCGACCATATCATTTCGTCGGTCTAGACGCGGAGCAAGTGTGGGGAATATTCGCATGGATGTTTTTAACATACTCACTATCCATATACACAATTCATGCATATTTGATATATTTACGCGACAAATTAAGGGGTCCCCTTCTAGGAAAATTGGGAATGATATTGTTTAACTTACCCTTGACTGGGTGAAAACCGTAGGGGTGGAACCGGCCTTTTCGCAGATAATGCACTGTTTTCTATAATTTGTCCGACTCCACGAGATCAATCGCATGACAATCAGGTATAAGGGAAATTTTAAAATTACTCATGCAAGATGTAAAACATAGAAACAACAAAAATATGTTACTTAACGTACGTTCAGAGATTGTAATCTAAAATTTTATTGTCATTTATTTTTTTGTTTGAAATTCCAGAAGTATTGAAATGAACATTATTTTTGCTTTAGTTTTTTCTCATGGATCAAAGATAGCAGTTTCTGAGAAAAAAATATTAAAATGTTGACTTTATGGTTAGATGTATACCGAAGGTAATAAAAAATATACTATGTAACGTAAATAAATTCCGTTCCGTTTTATGACTAATGTTTGAATTCCTATTTCAAATATTTGAAATAAAACCGCGCGACCTTGTAGACATTTACCGCGACTCACCATCTACCGTTATCCCTACCTTTCCGTCCCAGCAAGCACATTTATACGCGGGATCCGCAAAAATCTTTCCTTTTTCCTTTGTCTTTTTCTGCCGGCTTGTTTTAGCCTGTCGACCTTACGCTCTCGAAGATATATCTTCGTTGTTGTGGTGCAGTGATTCAAAGTTACCAGGTACAGTCAACAATATTTTATTATTATTGAGATTATTATTAACATATGTGTAAATGTTCTACAGCTGGGCCAAGTAATTAAGGCTTTGTGAGAACCTTAAAATAGGTTAATGTCATATTAAATTTTACGGTTTAAACAATAGCAACTACTTGGAGTGAGCTGTGGGCACAAAAGCCACGTACATATATTTTTTCTATTTTGGTATATGATTACCACTTTATTTTTTTATTGAATTAAATATATATTTAATTTAAATTTGAATCGTTCGATTTTGGACTACCTACCTGGTGATTTTGAATCACTGCTACTGTTTTACCGAATGGTAGCATACTTTAAGTTTTTTTAAAAAGATATTACTTCGACGGCGTAAGCCATAGGTATTTGCTTATATTTAGCATCGGCAAAAAGCAGCATTTATTTAAATTTTTTATTTTTATATTTAATCATATCGTGAAAATTTGCATACCACATTCCTGTCTTCATAATATATTTTTTTTACATTGGTAAAGTCTAATCTCAAGTTTTGGGAATTTAATCAAAATTTACTTGCAACATTTAACTTTACACTATTTTTATTATAATTAAATTCATTTAAGTATAAATTTCACTGTTGATATGCGGTTCAAGCGGGAATTTATACATATATTTTTTGTTGACTGGAAGATACCTCCTCCTGCAGCCGGCAAATTTCACCCATTGCGGTATACATCACCCTTAGAAGCTACGTCTCAGCTCAGCTGGACCACCAAGCCGAAGCTTCAGACTAGGATCCTAGGAAACCCAGCACATTCACGGATCTCCAGAGAAGAGAAAAGGTATTTTTGAATAATTAATTGCCCCTAGGAATTACCAGGTCTTAAGGAATATTTCCACTTTACTTTTACCAAGGTTTACAATTCACTTTTGTTGTAAATTATAAATTTCTCGACTTGACCTTTTGTCAAGAGTGAACATTTTTTTTATTGTTTTAACCTAAAGCCCTTCAGGCTACCTAATCTCTTCTTTTAACGCCCCTCAGGAAATCCATTGTAAATTTTAATTTTAATTTTAGAATCACTGCGAACCATCAACTGGTAATATAAATATTTTTGTAATATATTGTTTTTAAAAAATCGTTCTTTTATTTCTCTGGGAAAAGTCTGAGTCACAAGAGGTCACAGCTGATAATTATTGGCTGATCATTTCTGCGGTCTTCTGTACTATTAAAGTACTCTTGACCTGGCGTCCAAGTATTTTTATACAAATTTTAAATAGAAGTAGATCAAGCCGGTCATTGTCAAGCTGTGATTTTTCTGGTGATATATCTAAAGGTATCTAAGTGCAAGCCTCTAGCAAATCCTCTTATCCACGACCTCCGTATTTAACTGAGCAGCCGATAGGCAACAAAAAAAAATGCATTACGTCACATCTCCTGGATGAGAGACCCTTTAATTAAGGTAATGTAATTAAAGAGGAGAGGTGTTACAACTATTATCGTAAAAAATAAAAAAAATATATTAACAAATTAAAAAAATGATTACCATATAATGTAACTTCTAAGCGCAGTAGTCAATATAGAAAAACCAGGGAAAATCTGATTGAAGGGGAAGTAAAAGTAAATCATGCAAGATAACCCCAAAAGAGAAACACAATTTGGACCTATCGTTTGACACCTCGATGCGACCATAAATGAGGAAAGCGACTGCTCTCTTTTAGCCGCAATTTTGATTAATTTTAAAATAATAATATAAGCGCAAGCACCCACGCATCTCTGACCAATGTATATAGTATTGGTCGCCTGATTGGTCAGAACGTAATATCATTATAACTAAATTATTAATGGGCACAGAAATCTATGTCAAGCATAATTACAATAGATAAGTCACAATAATAATTATATAGTATCGATCACTAATAAACTTTGTCTAGATTAAAAGATTCATGCGAAAGCTTCAGTGTAAAAATGGGGTTCGACAGTTTCTAGCTACGAACCAAAATGAAATGTCGAGGCAACAGAAAGTGAATCTGATTCTATTATAGTTAAGTAAATTAAATATTATGCATCAATCTGATTGGGCAGATTATAACATCATAATAAGAAAGAATTAAGGTAACCAGGAAATGCAAATGTTTTTTATACGGCATATCCGTAGTAACAATAAACAAGAAGAAGAGAGTACAGCTAAGGCGTTCGATGAAGTAACAGCTACGCTCCTAAGTTTCATAAAAATTTGTTATAAATTAATAATGAAACTAAAACAATAAAAACGGCACGTGATAAGGTGGAATAATCCCAGAAGCAGACACCATAACGTAGTCGTAACTATACCTGTGCATAATAAAGGTTTAATGACTGCTGTCTTTTTAAAATCTCTCTCATATTTTTAAATAAAAAAATATTGATCTCAGTATAGCAACCAGATAATGGCAGGGACTTTCCAATTGAGACATTATTTGTCTAAATGGATTTTTAAAAAACTCTATCTGGCGCAGCACTATCAAATTTATTATGAAATCTAATAATTTGCGTTTTGCCAGCGTTAAAATATAAATAGTTCCGATAAAAAAGGTTACAGACATTTTTCAAAATTTTGTGTATATTGTATGGAAAGATATTGCGTACGAAATTTAAGAAAGGAACGTAGCCAGTTCAATGGTGGACCCCGTATGCCGCAATCATAAAATGTATCGAGTAAAATATTGTGATTTATGCAGTCAGCCAACAGGGCATTCTAAATACATCTAATAACTTCACTAAAAAAAATAGAATTTGTAGCAGTAATGGTAGACTTTACAGCACGAAAACCATGCTGATTATTTGATAAAATGTTAAATTCATTTAAGAATAATGACAATCGATCTAAAAAAAGCATACTCGAAAACTTTTGAAAAGCCAAACAGACTAATCAGTCTATAATTTTCCAAAGACATCGGGCCATTGTTTTTAAATTGTACTTACATTTTCTTCCTGTAAGAAGTCGAGAAAAGTACCATTTAAGAAAAATAAATTCGCCGAATACGTTATTGGTTCTATTAATGATTTTAATACACGTGTGATTAAACACATTGGAACCTCATCCGGTCCCGTAGGCTTTTTATTTTTCAATTTATTTTTTTAAAGATGTAACAATTCATGTTCAGTGAAATGTTTGAAAGAAAGATAGTATGATTTATTTTTATGTTTGGTATTACATAGCCAGAGGTAGGGTAGGATATCTCTCAACAATACTCTATTTTGTATTAGTATATTATTTTTATTTTCTGTTTATTAAGAAATTTCCCCTATAACTTTCCAAGCTGCACGTGCTGGATTTTGAGAACTAAATATTTTATTTTATTTCGATAATATTATTTTTTATTTCTCTAATTAAAGCTGTATATCTCATTTTTTCTATTTTATAATCAGAACTCATATTGGGATAAATTTGCTTTAATTGCAAAAAAATCCTTTGAGCTCTGAGCTAGATTGTTTAATTTAATCATTTACCCATTTGCCCTTGATTATTTCGTTCGTTCTGGGAATATTACTTTAAAATGATACAAAAATGTATCTTCAAAATAACTAAATCTTTTATTTATGTCAGTTAGACCGTACAAATATTGCCAATTTACCTTATTTAAAGACTATCCAAACTGTTATAGTTATATTATTTTTATTAAAATATCTCTTGATATTACTTTTATTGTGAAGAATAAAGCCATAATGATCTAGATCTAATCATACTGTTCTATGGTCCGAACTGACGTTATCAAGTACCACAGCACAGTCCTTTATTATCAAAATTTACAAAAATATTATCAATTATAGTATATGTAGTGTATGTTACTCAGCCCTGGTTGGTTAAGTCAGAGATACCTCGCCCTAGTACACTTTTTATTGATGAGCATGTATCACGTAATGACCTTACCATTTCTGCAAGGACAGTGGAATGGAACTAATTATATCCTAACTCTAATCCTAACTCTAATCCTAACTCATATCCTAACTCAACCCATTTAACACAGCCGATGGACGTGGCAGTTTTCCATCCATTGAAGTGGGCTTGGAAAACAGCAGTCCATAATTGGAGGGTACAATATCTCCATGCAGCTATTACAAGATAAGTTCTGTCCATTGTTGGAATTGATTCTTACGTCAGTTTCAAAAGACTGCTTTCAAAATAGATTTAGGATGTGCAGATTATTGCCTTTTAGCCCCAAACACGTAGCAACTGAAGAAACAATAAATGTGCATCGTTTAGATGAAAAGTAGTGTCAGTAGCCAAACGTTTTCTACAATATTTGAAAAACAGTTAGCCCCAGAAGAGGTGAACAGTTTTAGTAATTCATTTTTGGAAATACTTAGCAGGATAAGCAGATAATACAGTGATAAATGATCCCTACGACAGGCTACCCTAACACAGGTTTTATATTAAAACAAGATAAAATTGTTCACAAACATTTAAAATCACTATTATTATAAATAAACAAACAAGTTCAACATCATTACAAACTATAATATTTATATTAGGCTCACACCCTAACAATAAAACAAGACAGCTCTGTAACAATTGATAATAATTGTATTTATTTTGTTTCGCTTCACAATATTCAAAATGTTGTTCAATGCATGAAACATTTACAATCAGTTTTTTGTGTCCACATTATCTTTAGACCATATCCCCTCCACATTTTCTTGAAGCCCGCAATGAGTTTAACATTTTTTCTCTTTTCAGGAGATAATATCCTAATTTAAAAATTCACTTAACATATGAAATGGCAGCCGTCTGGAAAGCCTTGTTCCGCAGCGCTAATGAAAAGACTGAAAAAAAAATCGATTTCTCTGGAGACAATTTTATTACGCTATAAAAATATCCAGTGCCATTATGTCAAAGCATAACCGGGTTGGCGGAAAATTAAATGAAAATTTAATGGATACCGTCTATTGTGAAATTCTTGAGACGGCATGTAAGAAATTATGATAATGGAAAGCATGAAGAGAGATAACCCCGAAAATAGGATGAAGGATCCTGAAACGTAATCCGATTTGATGGCGTTTATTTGTCAGGTCCCTCTGCTACGTGGGGAGAGGCGACATCTACAATCTTTCTTATCGCATATTTTAATATGTAGGAGGAATTCCAATAGGAGAGGCCATCTCACGTATCAAAGGAAGTAATATTTGGTGAATGGTCTCAGGAAAACTGCGAGGGTCAGCGGATTTATTCTATTTGTGAAGTGCGTCTTTTAAAACGCCGAACGGACAGCCGGACCCGGTGCGCTCTCCAGAGGATTCTCCCTTTTGTATAGTGCCCAAATTGATTGCACACACTCCGACACAATCACTAGTGATACATACATTTATACATATGTATAACAAGTCTCGTGGACGGTGTTCTCCCCCAATATCGGTCGGTAAGTCTGGTCGTGATTTAGAAATTACTTTATTTTTATGTGTGCTCATCGCGCCCAGACATCCAAATATTCTCTCAGACATATATTGGACAATTTTGACTTCCAGATATATTTTCACTATACTGTATCCAACGAGAGAATGGACTTGCACTCGAGCGAAAATTCGTCTGTTTTGGTCAGATCTCCGCCCCTTAGAACATTAGTTCAACGCCCTCAACGTCTTAATTGGCTCAGCAGGTAGTCAGGGCCGGCGCCTGGGTCCGATACCTACCTGGTACCTAATTATATAAAGTACCTACTACTGCCTACCTATTCACAGTTTGTATTTGTAGTCTCGCAAGTACGGTTATTTTAGTTGTGTTGTTTGCGGTTGTGAAATAAGTTTTAAATCTATTATAAGAATGGCAGCAGCCAGAGACGAGATAAATCCACCATTATCGCCAATTAAGAAGAATAAAAGAGGCCAGGTAAAGAAATATAATAATAAATATGTTTTATTTAATACGCATATTATTCACCACCAGTAACCCTGGTCAATGATTTATTTTTGTTTTTAATTTTAGGTCGTGCATCAAAGTCTCATACATTTATAATAAATTTTTGTTAAATAAATAAAATGTTTTCTTGTTTTCAAAATAAAATTTATTTCACCTACTTTATTTACGAATTACGAATTTATTTCATCGAATAACGGTCCTGCGTAGCTCGTTACAGAGCCAGTTCCTCCTCTTTAGTCGCCGATGCGCAAAGTGTAATAGTAATATTTTAAAAATTACCCCGAGTTGTAGACGAGTCGAAGACGAGGGATAATTTTTTAAAAATATTCGTGATTGAGGAAAAATTCCCCATTAATTCGAGCACCAGGGAGATTCTATAAAAAAAAATACACCTGTAATTTTAAGCCAATCAGATTCCTTCATTTTGATAAATTGTGAAAATACACTTAATTCGCAAGAATAATAAGTTATTTATTTTTAACTTAAAAATAGATTTCGGAATTTGTTATTGACGTATTTTGGTTGTTTCCCACAGAATGATCACTTCTCATAGCTTGAATTGTTCTTTGGTGATGCTCAGCATCGATTTGAAGATGAGGTTTTATAAAATGGGTATTACTATGAAATAATCTATCTTCTTGTAGATTACCGCGTTTTTGCATATACATTTCAAATAATCATACTCGACACTCATACTGGACAATATTTTGAAAATTATGTCGAGTTGTAGACGAGTCGATAATTTTTAAAAAATATTCGTGATTTAGGAAAAATTTCCTGTCATTAATTCGAGCACCAGGGAGATTCGGTAAGAAAATTTTATACCTGTCATGTTAAGTCAAACAGATTCCTTCATTTTGATGGGTTGTTATGAAAACAAACTTAATTCGCAAAAATAATAAGTTAAAATTTCCCTGGCTCGACAGATGTAACATGCACAAAAACAGTGGCGTAAAGTACTTTTGATAAATATTTATTTTTAACTTAAAAATAGATTTCTGAATTTGTTATTGACGTATTTTGGTTGTTTCCCACAGAATGATCACTTGTCATAGCTTGAATTATTCTTTGGTGATTCTCAGCATCGATTTGAAGATCAGGTTTCATAAAATGGGTATTACTATGAAATAATCTATCTACTTGTAGATTACCATGTTTTTCCATAATCATACTGGACACTCATACTGGACACTCATACTGGACAATATTTTGAAATATATTATATCGAGTTGTAGACGAGTCGAAGACGAGGTATAATTTTTTAAAAATATTCGTGATTGAGGAAAAATTTGCCGTCATTAATTTGAGCACCAGGGAGATTCGGTAAGAAAATGTTATACGTGTCATGTTAAGCCAAACAGATTCCTTTATTTTGTTGGGTTGTTATGAAAACAAACTTAATTCGCAAGAATAATAAGTTAAAATTTCCTTGGCTCGACAGATGTAACATGTATAATAACAGTGGCGTAAAGTACTTTTGATAAATATTTATTTTTAACTTAAAAATAGATTTCGGAATTTGTTATTGACGTATTGTGGTTGTTTCCCACAGAATGATCACTTCTCATAGCTTGAATTATACTTTGGTGATGCTCAGCATCCATTTGAAGATCAGGTTTTATAAAATGGGTATTACTATGAAATAATCTATCTACTTGTAGATTACCACGTTTTTCCATATACTTTTCAAATAATCATACTGGATACTCATACTGGACAATATTTTGAAAATTATCTCGAGTTGTAGACGAGTCGAAGACGAGAGATAATTTTTTTAAAATATTCGTGATTGAGGAAAATTCGAACTGGACACTCATACTGTACAATATTTTGAAAATTATCTCGAGTTGTAGACTAGTCGAAGACGAGAGTTAATTTATTAAAAATATTCGTGATTGAGGAAAAATTTCCCGTCGTTAATTCGAGCACCAGGGAGATTCGGTAAGAAAATGTTATACCTGTCATGTTAAGCCAAACAGATTCCTTTATTTTGATGGGTTGTTATGAAAACAAACTTAATTCGCAATAATAATAAGTTAAAATTTCCCTGGCTCGACAGATGTAACATGCATAATACCAGTGGTGTAAAGTACTTTTGATAAATATTTATTTTTTACTTAAAAATAGATTTCGGAATTTGTTATTGACGTATTTTGGTTGTTTCCCACAGAATTATCACGTCTCATAGCTTGAATTATACTTTGGTGATGCTCAGCATCCATTTAAAGATCAGGTTTTATAAAATGGGTATTACTATGAAATAATCTATCTACTTGTAGATTACCACGTTTTTCCATATACTTTTCAAATAATCATACTGGACACTCATACTGGACAATATTTTGAAAATTATCTCGAGTTGTAGATGAGTCGAGGACGAGGTATAATTTTTTTTAAATATTCGTAATTGAGGAAAAATTTCCCGTCATTAAGTCGAGCACCAGGGAGATTCGGTAAGAAAATGTTATACCTGTCATGTTAAGCCAAACAGATTCCTTTATTTTGATGGGTTGTTATGAAAGCAAACTTAATTCGCAAGAATAATAAGTTAAAATTTCCTTGGCTCGACAGATGTAACATGTATAATAACAGTGGCGTAAAGTACTTTTGATAAATATTTATTTTTAACTTAAATATAGATTTCGGAATTTGTTATTGACGTATTTTGGTTGTTTCTCACAGAATTATCACTTCTCATAGCTTGAATTATTCTTTGGTGATGCTCAGCATCCATTACTATGAAATAATCTATCTACTTGTAGAATACCACGTTTTTCCATATACTTTTCAAATAATCATACTGGGCACTCGTTCAAATTGCTCTCATTTCTTATAAGCTACCTACTCTGCGATTTATTTTGATCCACCTTGAGTGGTTTTCGTAAAAATGGGATTATACTTAATTCTTCCTGTAAAATATCCTTGCTGATCTATGTCTTTGGCGAAATGCTCCATTTTAACCATAATCCTTCCCCACCTCTCGAAGCTAGTTCTCGTGAAACACATCTGTTCTTGTAGCTGCTTGGCCGTTGAATTCCACATAATAACAAATTATGTCTTAATTCATTCAGGTACTACCTATAAAAAAGCATAAATTCTCTGGCTTAAAATAAATGATAATAGCCTACCTTTACAACAGATGCCTTGTAGTACCCTTAGTTTCTTTTCTTCATATTAAATCCCCATTCTTCTAAAATTCTAGCCAGCTTTACTAAAGATGTTTGTTCTTGAGGGTTGAATTTTATATCTTCACAAAGCCTAAAATTGTTTACATAACGCTGATTAAATTTTTTTCGTATTAGATGGAATTAAATTATCCACGTTATTTTTTATGACCTCTAGACTGTCTTTTTAAAAGGTTGAGAAACGATGGATTAAACTCAAAAAGTATTAGAAACGGATGGAATTCTAACTTCTATTTAAAAGGATCTCATTAGTGTCTACGAGGCCAATATATAATCACTCCAGCTTACATTAATTAGGGTAAAAGACATTTTTTAGGATTGTTTTGTATAGTAGGAGGAGCATAAGATTAAATTTGAAATCCCTGGGGAGGCGAAAAATTCTCAAAATTTTGAAATTTTTTCAGTTTTTTGAATATAGCTCATAAACGACACCTAAATCAGAACATTTTATTCTCTCTGAAATGAAAGTAGATACCTACAAAGTGCACCATTTAAAAAAAATACCTATAAAGTTCACTATTATGACTTGACTTCCTGTCACACTAACCTATTCCTACAATACTTTGACGTTTGACGAACTTTTATAACAAATCTCGAAATGCAGGATTTGCTCATTTTAGTTACTTCTGCGTTTTATCTGCAACATGTACGTGAACTATTACAAGAGGCTATAATAAGATGAAGATGTTGTGAAGATGTGTAATAAGATGTGAAGATGTTGACGTACTCCTTATGCTGTCAGGGCTTCCTAAGTCCACCAGAAACAATGTATACCTTGTAAAACCAGGAAGAAGTGGCAAAGGTGATACGCATTTTTCGACTTTATCATATCAGTATGAGTCTTGCTACCTTCTGTTTGCTCATGCATTTTCTGGCTGTGACACAACGTCGTCTCCATTTGGCCATGGTAAAACAAAGCTATAAATATGCTCTCATTGTCAAAACCTCTGCTCTGAAAGAAGCCCTGATGATTTCTACGAGCCTTCTACACCCTCAACAGCCTAAATCAGCAGAGCAGGGGAGAAGATTCTGATAGCTCTGTACGGCACTACAGCCACCATAATTCAAGGAATCGTCCAGTGCTAGCTTGGAAACAGCTTAGACTCACTAGAATGGGGATGGAAACGAAACAGCCTTAGTCTCACTCCCATTCAAATGAAAAAGGAATAGGGGCTACAACTACTGTTTTTTTAGCTACAAGAAAGAGTGCACTAGTGCGTACACCTGCAGAAAATTTGTACGAAAGTGAAAACCCATTGAAAACGAGGAGAACTTTGACGGCGATGTCATAGAGGCGGGAGACGTGGAGGATCAATATTTACTTGACGAAGGAGTGGAAGAGGGAGAAAAAATACAAGCAACAATATAATCAATATGTCATCATAGAAATATGTAATGAGATACCATAAACGATCATATAAATATCAATATGAGCCAAATCCTGCATTTCAAGATTTGTTATAAAATTTCGTCAAACTTCAAAGTCCTGTAGGGATGAGTTAGGATGACACAAAATAAGTTTAATCAGTTCATCTTGTAAATCATTTTGTCTACTTTCATTTCGAAAAGAATAAAATTTTCTGATTTTGTTGTCGTTTATGAGCTATCTTCTAAAACTGAAAAAAGTGCCAAAATACGAGGTTTTTCGCCTACCAAAAGTTCTCCCCATGGTTTCGAGGTCGTAAACTTAGTTTTATGCTCATATTACTATACAAAACAATCCTTAAAAAAATTCTTTTCTTTAATTAATGTCAGCTGAACCCCTCTTAGGCTACCTATATACAGATTACAGGCCTATTATACTGGCCTCTTTAATATTTTCAGTTTGCGTTTAAATATAACAGGAAGTTACGACTGTCTAATTTTATGATTATTTGAGTTTCGAGTTATCTGCAACTAGACGATCATTTGTTCCACTTTTCCGATCAGTCGAACGCGAGCGTCTGCGTTGCAACCGTTAAAATATTCATTTTAGTAGTTCAAGTCCTGGCAAATATTTCTGAGCACAAAGACTTTATCAGAATAATCCCATTAACGCTAAGCACCTCTTCTACGTACAGTCAGCTGCAATAATTATTACGGCTGGGGTCGGAACACAAGTTATACATTATTATTGCATCACATAAGCATAATGTCATCATCTCTTACCCCAGCGCAATCATAAGTGTTCATACATACTTGATCGTCAATTGAATGCGTTTTCTTGTAGCTGGGGTCGCGCCCCCGAATAATATAGCGGAACAATCATCAAATCAATTTAGATTTTTTTAGGTGTAACGATTATTTGACGCCAGTCAGTCTCCGGCACCCGCTACATTTAATGAAATATGGGCCTCCGTTGGGAATCTAAGTGGGAGGGAGGCCGAAATTAAATAGTTTAACTGAAGGAAGTGTTTAAATTCACTCGGTAATTCCCCCCATCAATTTATGGAAGTGTCAATATTTATGAGAATCATTCGAACACGTGTTAAAGTCAGTTTTGACGGGCCATGATCGATTGGAGACCTTTCAGCGCCGCACTGATAGATGATGATGGACGAATTGAAATGGAAACTGATTATGCAAATCGGCGAATTGAATAAACGACCTCTTCTCATCTTGCAGTATTTTTCATGAGATGACGCCAGTCTAAGTGGCAGTTAGAAAAACATTTTCACTCGGAACATTCCAGCTCATAATAACGCTCTTCCAGTGCTACTTTATTTGACGAATACCGGCTATAATTCCGGAATGAAATTAAATCAAGTGTAAGCCTAATTGGATTAAATAAACGTTAACATTTATATATTTTTCTAGGAATATTTCAGGAATATTTTCCGCAAATGCCGAGGCTTATTTAATGGCAACACTTCCTTCTACAACGAACCATTGGTCCAATCTCTCATTAGGGTACGTTCAGTGACTAAATGAAAATTCTGTCATTTATATATATGAAAGTGTCAGGGGTGTTGTGAATAGACATGACGAAATAAAAAATGATGCTGCATTATGTACGGGTCCTATTTTGACTTAATGGTCAATTGAGGGCAATTAATTCAAGGGAATTAATTTATATAGGGGAGTGACATAAGGTTAATAAAGAAGCAACAATAATTTGACGATGACTTGCTAGTTTTTCAACTTGTCGCTGACATTTACAAGGAAGCACTCAGAGCTTCCTCTGATCTGAAACGTACATAGTTGAATAATACACTTTGGATATTTCCAAATTTGAATATTTAGTATTATGTACTGCAACAACCGCAAGAATATAATACAGTGCCACAAAAATTAAAGAATCTTCTACAAGAAATACGAGGAAGTCAAGAAAAGCACAATTCAATTTAGGCGAGCGGTGCATACCTAAAAAGATGAATAAAATAGACGTAGTACCTCCCAAATAAATTTGCCCGATTGAAACTAATTAGAATCAGTTAGTGGCAGGTCATTTTTTATTAACAAGGAAATTGCAGAGTAAAACAAATATAAACCCCTTTTAATACATTTTATAAGTTGATTGGGTAAAAATAAAAACTTTTTGTCTTTGTAATGTTTTCGAAAAATGCACTGTTTTTGATTTATAGGCGATTTAAAGTCCGAAAATGGCCAAAAGTCAACAACTTCAAAAATTCATATCTTGGCTTCTACTAGACTTTTTTTTAAATATTTTGGGTTGCAAAATAATCGTTAATACTTATGCTTGAACATACTGTTTTGATAATTAATCAACTTTTTTTTTCTTGCCTGCGCAGAATAAGTAGGTGAATACACAGGTGGGTGATAACTGATCTGCTAATTTTTGCAAATTACTTTATAATTAATTCCAATTCTTTATTCAACACTTCTTTCTACTTTTTTATTCAAGTGTCGGAAAAGCAGTATTAGTCACCTAAATGGACAAATTTCAGAAATTAAACTTTGCTACTACTAGCTACTAAAAACTAAACACTATTTATCACACACAGACACACTAATCCAATATCCAATAAAAGTTAACTACAACAAAACAAATATGTTCATTCAAAAATAAAAATTGTCCTAGAAAAACACACTACACGTGATGTCTGCGTTAACAGTAAAACGCGATGCAACATAAACCGACTAAGTCAAGAAACTGAGCCCTGAGCCTGGCACAACAATATTCTTTCCTTTTACTATTTAACCCGTGTATGTAAAATTGTATGGACTACGTTTATCTCTGTCGCTCACACACGATTCTGGAACATCTATTTCATTTCACTGAGCCAGGCACAACGAACTTGCGTGCTTAGATTGTGCAAGAAACCGGCCGCGGCTAACCGTTTTCCAATTTTTACGTACCTACCTAGTTTTTATAGAGCGCGTCACGTCGACGGGGCAGTCGGGCAGTGCGCTATTGCCAGACGTTCTATAAACTCTTGAAGAATGGGGAGAAATGCACTAGATAGAAAATATGTTTAAATGAAAGATACAGTTAATATTTATGTATTTTTACGAATAAATAAGGTGGTTCCATGGCTCCGTGGCACTACCTTACCAGCCGCCACTGCTATCGTAACAAATAAAAAGGCGAAATGTGTTTTTAATTTTCTACAATAAAGTATATTACCTATTTTCCAAAAAATGCACCGTTAACGAGTTATTCACAAAAACCAAATAATCCAAGAAGGCGGCTAAGGTTCCCGCAATGGGAGACTTTAGGACTTTGAGTCCGTTAATAAGTATGGTATGACCAACCTGTAAAAATAAAAATCCGCGTGAATACTTCTTTAGCGATTCATTGAGAGAGTGGGAGAGATAGAGAGAGAGAGAGAGAGAGAAGAGAGATATAGGTAGATAGAGAGCTATTGTACATATTGGATTTATGGTAACTGAAGTGTGACACATATGTTCGAGATTTCTCGAGAATATAACATCACTCGTTGTTTCTGATTAAGTCGTGGCAATGTTCCGGTCGTTATTCATATCTAAAACGAATTACTCACGAAGAAAGGGAAGTAGTGACAAGGACGCATTCACCGCAAAAGGATTTGGATCATCCATTTGGATCAGATTCGAAAGCCCAATTCAGGTATATCCAGCAGGATGTGCATAAGTAATATTGTATTTCGGTTAATTCCGATTCTGTCATGATCGTTTATAAATTATATCAAAATTTCTTTCCGCTTTAGAACACTTGTTTAGAACCCTGCAACTTTCCTCCTGTTTTTCCCCAACTTTCGGTGAATCCGGAAAATCTAACCATGCGATCGTGACTTCACCTGTACCATCACGATCAATATGCACTAGTTTTCCCACTGGACCATTTGCTAAACCATCAATATTTGTTGTTATCATATAAAATACACCTGCAGTGTCAATAAGTGACATTTTATGGAATTTCTGACGTACAAAGGCTTCTTGCTCCGCAGATGTGAATCCAATATAAATATCGGTGCATTCGCGATATCTGTTCCTCTCTCTCTCTCTCTCTCCATCATATCTGTCATAGACTTTATCTCACTTGCGAGATGAAAATGTTATAAACCTTTCGTGACGCGACCTTGAAAAATCACTCTCATGCGGCTAAAGAAGTATTCACTTCATAAAATGTAGTTTGTTAAAAATCCTTTATTTCCTTAATTTCCTTTTTCTAGGAAAGACTGTATATCGGTCCTGGGTTACCATTAGCTATTGTGGAATAAGTTAGAGGTGACCTTTTTCCGCAGCAGTCGCAGATTTTTTAATCGAGGCGACAGCCGTGATAAAATTGTGAATTGAAAATTGTGAAACGCGTTAAAAATTCTAATGAAAAATATTATATGCTTCGGTTTTTTTTACCCCCTTGTAGCCATATCTCAGGGTTACAAAACTATCATAAATTGTCATATTATTACTGCAAGTTGTCTGCCAAATACATTTCATTCTTCCATTGCGGAGAAAATAAACAAACAAAAAATTACCCCAATTTTAGAGGCCTAGGGGGAAGGGGTTTTGAAAAAATAATATAAAAAACCGTCTTTATTTTCTTCTGAAAATGCATATCTTAAAATGTGGGATACATTTCAATTTCAATCAATTTAGAAACACCCTGTATTGCTGACTGCGTATTTCGTATTTCTTCTGAAACCGTCTGATGCTGTGCATTATAAAATATATTATTATCTGTTGGAAAATGTACAATTTCGTCAAATATTAATTTTTAAAAACCTTTGAGCATCTTACTCCTTACTCCGTAAGCATCGAAATAGAACGATATTTTCAATATTTTCCTTATCTTTCTCTATATGCAAAATAATTAGGAATATTTTAATTAAGACGTTCATTATATTGTAAACGTACCAAGTTCTACCGGACACTTTATATTATTTCCACTTACGCAGATGTACGTATTGACCGTATACAGACTAACAGTTTCATATTATGGAGGCAGGGGTGCATAGAAACATCGTGTGCAATGCATTCAAGTACCTGTTCATCAATAATGCACTGTTTCCAATCTGATACATTTCTAGGACGTGAATCACTAGTGTCGTCCAGCGGAACGGCTAGGGACAGTTTGGCGAACGTAGCCAGCGGCGTGCGCTCCCAAATTGTATCCCGACCCTAAAAAATATTTTAAAGGAAAAACATTTCGAAATTAATGGTTCATTGTCTTCTATACGAAAAAATAATGTATAGTTATTTTTAACTATAATTTTTATGTAGTAGCATCTTGTTTAAGGTAATTTTACAGTCAGCTTTTCGTTAATTATAGCTTTATATACATATACACAGTGTAAAATATATTATACGCCTCAACTTCATCGTCATCATATGTCAGATTAGCCACCTAGATGTCAATGTCACCTAGACATGTCAATGTTACCTAGACATGTCAATGTCAGCTACGTTTTCGAAGATATAAACATTGTAAAGGTATTAATTTACAGTTTGTTTCTATTCCGTGATTTTAAAATACTAATACTCTACTTCTGTAGGGGAATTGACATAGTCACATTTTTGGCATACAAAATTAAATACGGAGCTTGGTTTTCGTAATATAGCCCGAAATCACATATTTTTCTCACGTTCTAGCTCAGATGTCGGCAATTTTTTTTGCATGTGAGCCAAAATGTGATTATTAAGAAAATAGCCAATGGGTATTTTATTTTTAAAACAGTCCGTTAGTAAAAAATAAATGAGTGTTGGGGAAACTACTACAATATGGTTTTTATACTCAAAACACAGGCGAAGCGTTCCCTGTTTTTATCAATGGCTCCTGCTGAATTTGTGACGTCGGTTTAGTCAAGTCTGTTGTATACTTAGTCACCTTCATCCATATCACGTACTGATCATGAGTAATGATTAATTGCATCTTCAAATACTAGCAACATAATGCAATGCTTTATCTCTTTCCGTGTTGGAGATCTGATTTTTCACACGAATCACGTATCATACTAGCATTGGGATTATTAACACTCGTTAATTAATAATTATTTTTAAGTTATGAGCATAAAGTGGAAACTCATAGTTAATGTGTGATATTATATCATTTATGTAGATATTGAGAAGTTATAACTCAAGAACCAAACCTTGCGGTATATGAACGTAGCATAAAATGTTTTGCGTCCATTTTGTCATGTATAATTTTTCAATATATAATTTTATTATTTCTGCAGAAACGTCGGAATTAAAACAGTAGTAGTCTCGGTTTAACTTTAGTCCATCTGTATTAGCTTCTGGTTAACAACTGCATTATTTCCATTGTATGTTGCAATATCATGAATATCTATTTTATTTTAAACATTATATGTATTTGGGATTATATTGATATACTTTTCCCTGTATATTGAGTATATATATGTTTGAGGAAACGCTGCTATGGTAATTATGAGACAAACATATAAGCAGCCGCATCGGCATAGATAAACTATGAATTAAATAATAATTGTTTCGCTGTTGCCCGGATAAAAACGTATGCTCCGCCGTTGGATACCTAGCACTACCGTGTCCACTTGAGTTTCTACTGTATTGCAACAGAGGGAGTTGGACGTTTATAAATGAGGCTTTTCTACTAAATAAGGAAATAAGTTGCTTATTTTAAAGGAGATGGATAAACTTTGATTATTCAAGGGCCTCCCATGTGCATATATATTGTTAAAATGGATTGTTATGTATTGAATTTAGATAAAAATCCCTAGTTTTCAACCATATTTCAAAATCTTTTTTCAAAAAAGAAATTGTAATCAATATAACCGTATTGTATTACAATACCATTATTGCACATTTGGACAATTGGGGTATATTGTGATTAATTATAGTGCATATTATAGTGGATAAATTTATTAAACGTATTGTATTAAACGTATATATATATATATATATATATATATATATATATATATATATATATATATATATATATATATATATATATATATATATATATATATATATATATATATATATATATATATATATATATATATATATATATATATATAAAATATACATATATAAAAATTGTATTAAACGTATACAAACATATACTATATGCTATATATACTATCTACAGAATACTTAAAAAAGGAGTTACTGAACGAAAAGTACGATTTGACGCAGGAAAACCAAAGGAAAGTGACACATCGCATGTGAAGTTACTACTAGACACAATTTATGATAAATACAGGAAAAATTAAATTCCAACTGTAGATTAATTACTATTGGAATTGACTTCGAGCGGTCGGTTGCAAATTAGGAAATAAACGTTATGGCGATGTCTTGGAAAAATAGGATTTACATTTAAAATCATCAATAAAAGGGCGACGATAATGGAAAGTCGTAGAATTATTTTGTGGCGCTTGGAATATTTGGAAAGCATAACCAAATTTAGAAAAGAACAACGACCGATTTATTAGTTGGACGAAACTTGGTACGACACACATGATACAGTCAAAAGAAGCTGGGCAGATGACAGATACAAAGCAGATATGCCTCCAAATAGAGGAAAACGATTAGTAATTCTACATTGTGGTACTAATAACGGATGGGTTCCTAATTGCCTAAATCTCAGTGGAATAAAATTGGAGGATTCAAGCGTTGACTACCTCAAAAATATAAATTTTGACATTTTTGAGTAGTGGTTTAAGAACAATGTATTACCGAATGTAGAAAAGAATAGTGTTATAGTTATGGATAACGCCCCGTACCACTCAAGACTTTTAGAGAAGATTCCAAATACAAGCACGAAGAAAAAAACATTCAAGAATTTCACATTCACAAGTCACATAATCTAGAATTTAACAAAAAATTTACGAAGGCTTATTACGAAAACTTTTGGATATCGTCAGGAAAAATAATTTTTCGCAAATCTATGTTGTAGATGAAATGGCTAAAGCGCATGGACATACTGTTCTAAGATTACCTCCATATTTTTGCATCCTCAATTCAATTGGATTAGTATGGAGTTAGCTAAAACAAAGAAATCGACGAAACAATAAGTTTACCAAATTTGATGCAAAAGTGATTGAAGTTATAAAATCGGAGGTAGAGAAAGTGTCATCAGATAAAAAATTGAAATGATAATCCTTTGTAAATGACACGCAGAAACTCCAGTGACATTCAAATTACAATTAAACACTGCTGATAATAAACAAAGTACAGTCTATGTTTTTGTTATATCGTCATGATAACTTATTTCAAAGAAGCGGATTCCACAATTCAGTTTTAGAAAAGTTTTCTTCATTTGTATATTGTTTAAATATAGTATGAATTATTCGTCTTTAAATTGTTTTTTATTGTAAACCAAATATATTTGGGTTCAAGGTTTTATGAGCCTGACTAGGTACTATTATTTCTGCAAAATCTTAATTTACCATTATACTCTCTTTTAGCGTGAACCGCCTTGTCATGTGAAGTAGACATTTCAGTTTTCTTCTACTATGCTTTCTATGTAGGGTCGCTTGTATTTTTCTGTCATACAGCGACGCTCTCTGCCTATCTTGTGTGTATATCAGAGGCAAAGCTAAGCTAGATATACCAAGTAGTAGTAAATCGATACTTAAAATCATCTTAAAACAACTTTTCTTCTTCTTATTCTTCCAAATTCTTAAAACACAAATTAAAATGGCTTTTCGTATGCAGAAGGCGTCATCAAAAATTATTCAGAAGTAAAAGCATATTCATGACCTCTGATAGATCAGTTCAAAACTGACCCAGTCGGAAAACAGTGAGGAGCAATCCTGCAATGAGTGCGGATTGCGGCCTGAAAAACCTTCATCAACAAATGATGATAATAATGAACATTTAGAAAATAAGCAGTGATAGTTTTGATATAGGTACTCGATATCTATTTTTTGTTTCATCAGATCCTTTTGTATATTATATCGATATTTTAGGGCTGTTTCATACTGCACTATACTTTGGAACCTATTACTGACATAACTGCTACTGATTTCAGAAGAACCACCAGCAGATCACAGTAATGGTTTTCGCTGTCTTAAATATTTCATGTCGCGTAACGCAAAGCCAGGGCAGGCGGACGGCCGGAGCTCAGGGGGGCCCTCCCCCGGTCAGGATAATTCATGTCACTTAAAAGCATCGACGGGGCTTTGCCGTGGCAGTTTTATTGGAGCTCTAAATTGGATAGCAGTAACGTGTCGTTAGATAGACCTTGCCCGCTCTACCCCTCGATTTGCACCGTATCATTGATCACCAGGACTAATAATCCACTAATTTGTCCCGCTCTGGCTAATAGAAATTGTCAATCCGGAGAGGCGGCCTCCTCTTCCAGGCCTGCATCTGATTTACAGCGAAAACACGACGAGAAAACAGCAATGAGACCCCAGGAAGCCGATCGGCCTCCCAGGACCCCGCCACCGTGATTAAACTCAATCTGCCGATATGTCCGTTCATTCATTGCCTCCTAATCCACAGATTCATTAAAAACTGTCATGTCCGCCGGTAAATCTTCCCTAATTTCTAATCTGGAGCCAGGATCACCGATATTAAAAACAAAATTAATCGGTCCAAGGCAAAGGGATCCTCTAAAAAAAGTGATACTTTTCATCCCTGGATGAGTATGTTTAATTTTAATAACTATGCATTACGTAAGTATTATCTTAATAATAATAATAATAATAATATTTAGTCAAATGCATAAAATATTAAAAAATTGATAAAATATTAATAATGTAAATAGGTATACCTACCAATACTGAATAAGTGAGTTAACGCTTATCTGGAATTTTACTTAGAATGCCCTTGGGGACATTTTTGAGACTTCAAACGTCAGCCTATAGACTCTTACTCGACAGCCCGATATAATCAGGCTGTTGAATACATTTGATGTTTATGCAATTGTATATATGTTACTGTGAAACACCGAAATCCGGTGAATATCGAGATACACCAGTGATGTCAACATTCTTTAAGTTGCTTGGCGTATATCCGAAATAGCTGTGAAATATCATTATTTCTAACTTAAACCGGTGAATGTCGACATTCAGCATTACTCATGGTGTATGTTGAAAAGAAACATTTTTTAATAAAGGAAAACAAAAATAAAACTCTACGTAATATTTATTTATTAAAACGACACGGGAAAAGTTTTCCAATACACTTAAGGAAATTGTTGAATTTAAAACAAACAGTAGAACATTGAAAATCATGAAACACAACTAAAATAATGCCAATATAATAAACTTACACATACATTTTAATTTTTAAAGCGAAATATAAAAAACCAAGAAAATGTATGACATTCTTATTTATTGCAACAACCTAAACTACCATGACACTTCGATTTGCACAAAAGGCCTTTGCTGTTACAGCTGCATTTAGCCGTCGAACACTTCCTTTTACAATTGCAACGTGTACAGCCTTGCCCTTCACTTTTTGAATTAGCACAAGGTGCTTCTCTTAGCGACATTTCTTGAATGGAAACCTCATCCATGGAGAGTAACTTTTCTTTACAAATTACGAACTGGCTACTTTATAAAATCGTAAATTCTCTATTCCAACACCGCTAATATATTTCGAGGGACTTGATTCTTACGGTATCACCAATTTGGGCCGGAGGAAACTTTTTTTGCAGTTCGTAACATTTTTGTTGCTAGAAGTAGAAGATTCTCTTTTGCGGCTACTCTCTTTGAAGAAATTAGCTTTTGTTGTTCAGCCAGTACTTGATATGAAGACGTGCTAGGTTCCAGCTTAACTCCAATGGTATTTTGGTTATCCACGTCGCTTCCATCTGAAATATGGTCATCAATACGGTCACTGCCCAAATTGTTTTCAATAGTGTTAACATAGGCTTCTAACATAGGCTTCTTTCCGCACATTTTCTATTAAGGATTTATTTTATTACATTTCATTTACTTTTATTGTATTTATTTTAAAGTTTGTGAATGCCAAATTATTTAACCTAGCAATAGACGCAGCTGGATTGATACATACGACAATAAAACAGGGTACAAAAAATGTGCATTTTTATTATCCACTGTATTGTCAACTGTGTCAGTAACTAGTTACATTGTAACAGTATTTTTATACCTACATGAAAAGAACTAACTAATACCGCAATAATAATTATAATTATATTCAAGGATATGCAAAAATAACCAGTCCTAACGAGTCCTAATCCTGAAAGTACTCAAAAGTAACTAATGTTCCCATTACTAAAGACTGACGAAGTCAAACCCAACAAACAGGATGCAGGAACCGCCCAAAAGGAAGTAGCGACCTGTCGTTTCCGACATTCACGGGATCCCATCTGTGTTTATCAACATACACTAGTGAAAGTTCGAACGTACAATAAAATTAATAAACGTTCGATCTTTCACCAAGGCATCTGATATTTGTCTGACCGGTGAATGTTGTCGTTCACTAATTTCGGACTCTCACAGTAACATATATAAAATATAATGTATATGAAGTCCGTAATTTATCCATTTGATCCATACGTCTTCACTGATGACAATCTCTTCAGCGCCTACGTGACCCATCAAGTTCGAATCACATGCCATTAAAGTGGTTACAGAAGATTAGACAATGGAGAAGATAAGTCAGGTAAAATTTAGATGAACCCACTCGTGGAACATCTTCTACAAATTCAATTGAATCAATTCCTGAAACTTTACAAATTTAGATAACGCAGCTCTGGCACTTCAGATGCTAACACTCGGAGTAGTTTCCACAAACACCAAAACACTTTCACTTCGCTCGACGCGCGTTTCGCTAACCAAGTTGGCATCATCCGGGGACGATTAAAAACTGTCAGTTCTTAATCGGTTAAATCGGTAAAAATCAGTTTTTAATCGTCTCCGGATGATGCCAACTTGGTTGGCGAAACGCGCGTCGAGCGAAGTGAAAGTGTTTTGGTGTTTGTGGAAACTACTCCGAGTGTTACAGTTACATCAAAGGTTCCACCCCTATCCAGTACTTCAGATGCTATATCCAGGGGACACGTTAGTGCCAAAAGTCAACAAAGGATAGTTCTTGTTTCTGTGTGCCACGTGAAGGTCAGTTCTTCTTTCTTTCTGCTACGAGCAGACGTTATGCGATAAAGTTAATATGACTCAAAAATGACTTTTTATTGTCTATAACACTAACACTGCCGTCAGAAGTTAAAAGGCGACAAAACCATAGTTTTGAGAAAAACAGCAAAAACTTTACCATATTGTCCTTCACTAATAAAGATATATAGGTACGTTATTTTTTTGTTTCAGCATTAATTGAAAATACTAAATTTAATTATTTATATGTACTTTAAGAGAATAATTTAAGTTTTGTGTAAAAAAAGTTTTGGGTAGTTCTTTCTTGTTTCGACTTTTGTAATTATGCGAGTAAGAAGTTGAAGTTAAAAGGCGGCAAACCACAACAAAAAACTGTTCAAATGCCGCCTTTTAACTACAAAGCCTTTGAAGTGCCGCTATTTAGAAACAAGCAAAAGTTTTTTTAACTCAAAGAAGATAAGTTTAAGTTTTAAGTAACATCGTATTTTAAGTAACATCGTAACATCGGCTCTTTCATGACTTGAGGAAAGGTTTTTTTTGTTGCTTTACTTACGGATACGGCAAAATATGGCAAATTAAGATGTGCCACCCCAAAAATTTTCGGATGTGGCGCTTGTTTGGTATCTGTTTTTTCGATTTTAAGTAAGAGAGGACGTCGCAAAGGCTGTCTTCTCAACCGAAAAGAGTTTGTACACTCCTGACCGTCATATTATTAATTAACTGTCCAAATTAATTCCTTATTCCAAATTAAAAAATAAGTCCAAGATTTTCTTTTTTTTATATATTTATATTTTTTTCTTAAAGTACAATGCTCGGAGTAGTTTCCACAAACACCAAAACACTTCGCTCGACACGCGTTTCGCCAACCTTATTAGCAAGTAAGTCACTTACTCCTTATGGTAATTCCTCCTTATGAAATTGAAAATTTATGATTTGAAAAAAAAGTTAGTCGAACTATTTCGTTTAAGGGGCAAAGGGTTTACTTGGTGGGATGCGAAACCTTAAAAATATCACGAAAAAAAAGTAAGTCTAGTCACAAACGTCTAGTCTAATTCTTACTCGAATATTTGTTATAAATCTTTTAGTAATAAATAGATGTGTGTATAATGCCGCCTTTCTACTACAAAATATGTCCCTTGCCGCTTTTTTAAAATATCAAAAATCGTATTTATTTTAACAAAAAACATTTTTGGATTTTAGTTAAGAACACTTTAGTTAAGGACATTTTAGTCTAAAACTACAAAAATCTCAAAATTGAAATAAATTCACTTGCCGCCTTTTAACTACCGACGGCGACGGCAGAACAAAGTGTTCTAGTTATTCAGGACATTTCCCCTTATATATTATGTTAAATTGCAAGCATAGTCAACTATGCGTGTTTTTGCTCATGTAAGAATAAATAAAATACATTCATTTTCCTATTATTCTGTGGTAGAATAATAATAGGATCTATACGAGTAAGGTGTTATTTCACCAATTCCCCTTTTACCACATAAGAAACTGCAATTCAATATTTGTTGTAAAATGCGAAATAATACATGCATTTAAATCCATGAAATAGATTGTTTTCATTTGTACAGTTATATAATAACGAACAGGAGGTTGTTGAGCCGGATAACGGTAGCTACACAAAACTTATCCTCTTGTAAAGTTTAAAGTTCGTTGTTTAATTTAAAAATTGCCGACCTGTGACAATAATAAACATCAGATAGACTGGTGTAAATTATCCATTATAGAAACTAATATGCTGGCCATCAGTGCTTATATCCTGTGATTGAGCGGTAGTCTTGGAGTTCTTGAAATCATCCATGCCTGAAGGCAATATAAGATATGAATGGGTGCTTTTTATTACGATTGATAGATTAGGACAAGTACATTTACCTTTTTGTTTTCCTATAAGTAGGAACATAATGGAATCGGTAATTAAAAACACAGCAAACAAATCTGCAAAAAATATTATCGGAGGAAATATCTGAAACAATGATTTTTGACATTTAAGTTTTTACATTTTAGTAGCAATATACAAGGAGGTATAGCTATGACATTTAGCGAAATTTTTTTTGAGTGGTTTGGGCTCGAAAACTAGTTCGATTAGTCACAGAAACTTTTAAACATTCGGTTGTCTCATTACAAATAAAGCAGTCAATATCAAAAGGGTAATCATAGCATGGAATAAAAAAAGAAAAAAAAAGAGAATGTAAAGGAATAGTGAAACGGTGTTAATGATTTTTTTTCTTAACTAACACTATTGATATATTGGTAAATAAATTTCATATATTTTTTTAACATTTGGGACCATAGATAATAATTACGAAACCCTGTTAAATATTTTACAAATATTTATATATCAGTTTTATAAGAGTTTTATAAGTTACGCGATCGACTTATCTATATAATAATGACGTGTTATAACGTACGACTATTTGAAAACAGTTATATAAACATTATTTTAAAATTTTGTTATTAAATTGGGAAACATTTAATAGATATTAATAAAGTATCAATGAAACTGTTTTATAACAGCCTTAAGAATGTTTTTTAGTAATAACTAATTTGTGTTAGTTAAGATATATTTGTTATACGTGGTTATATGGATCTTAATGCGGTTTTGCATTAAATAAAAAAATTACATCTGGGTAACTATTGATGGAAATGAGACCAGTTTTGCTACTCTGAGGTTCTTGGGATCTCTGAACACGAGTATCATGACGGCAATGGTCTTCAATGTACCTGGTGCCCAGGATGGACAGTGGACGTTTATAGTGTCCACCCTGGGCACCAGGTACACCGAAGACCATTGCCGTCTCTGAGGTACAAGGTGTATTATAATCGGTAAATTATATTCCTGTTCAGCGACCCCATAAAAACCCCCGAGGAGCAAAATTGGACTCATTTGCATCAATATTTACCGAGTTGTAACTTTTTTATTTATTGTCTCTTCGAGGTTCACTTCTAAAATGAATATTTTTTAATCAAAAATACATTTTTTTCAAAATGAATTGATGAATTTAGTTCACAAAGTTTGTAGACGCTCAGAATCGATGGTATTTCATGTCCTGTGTTATTATACATCAGTTTATCACTTATAAAATGGTTATTTTGAATTAAATTGTATTACTTTATTTGGTTTATTTTGATTCGACTATATGGCCGACCTAAACTATAGTTAATTTTTTCACAAAACTTACAAGTCAACTAACAAATCATTGTTATTTTTGCTGAAATACTTTGTTGAAAATAAAAACTAAACTGACCCCTTTAAAACAAATATGTTATAGAACTTGTTATATAAATACATATAAAAAAATATTTTTAAGATATAAATGACAAGAAACTACTGAATTATTTTAGATTTTGCAACGTTGCCAAACTTTTACCATGCTAATTTTAACGTTTCAACTACATAATCTCTATTATGCATTTAGGGGTTATTAAGTTTATTCTTGTTATATTTAACGCTTGTTTTTCATAATTTTCATATTATGGAAGGATAAATAAAAGAAAAATAAAATTATTTACGAATTTTGGAATAATAAATAAATCTACATCAGGTAATTTTTACATATAATAACATATGTGAAACGTATAAATAGGCTACTAAAAAGATATAAACACAAAAGACAAATAAAAAATAAATATATTGTCATACTATGAAAAATATAATTTTAAATATAAAAGATATAATTTTATGGAAATATCATCATGAGTCAGAATAATCATGAGTTTAATAATCATAGTTAGTCTAGTAAGTCAATTATCATAGTCAATTATGGTTACATTGGATGATACTGGACCCTGATATAATCAACAACGAGACATATTGTCCATCAAGTCAAGAATCAAAACAGAATTCCGTTCCAAGACTTCCGTTGCACTAGTTGTGTGTTCCGCGATCATCTTATCGAGTTCATATTGACTTCGTCGTACCAATCGAAAAGTAAGTGTGGTTACTGATTATAGACGTTTACACAACACAAAGTGGTTAGTAAAATTACGATGAAGAATATAAGTGTGAATCAACTATAAACGCGTGAGTTGATTTCCTTGTTTTGGACGTCTACATTTATAGCGTCTCTATAGAATAACCAGAGTGACGTACAACAAATCAACCCTTTATCATCTCAGAACAAATGAAAGTGCCTCAGAACAAATGAAAGGAAATAATATGTGCACGTGATACCCAACCAGGATTTTATTTTCGTTTGCAACATATCTAGTTGACAGTTGACAATATGCATGGATACAGAACAACTGAAATATAAAGGAATAAGGGACATCATATTTAAAAAGAATCATGGGATAAAAACTTTTATTCGTGTCATTTTTTGTCTTCCATTTGCTGTCTGCTAATTTTTTAGACCCATCTTGTGTCGTTTTTGAAAAAATTATACTGTGTTAAATTCTCCCTGTTGGAGTTCCATCTTGATTATTTTCTTCATTAAAATGGTAAATTTTACGTTAAAGTTTACTGGTAAAGTTTACTGCTTTTCCTCTTCTCGATGCTAATTTATAAGAAGCTATGTGAAAAAAAATTCTTTTGTAATCCCTCTGGTTCGTCTATGTTCCATAATTTTGCCATGTTAAATACATAGTTCTTGTCTATTGTTAGAGAACATGCCTTTCTTTTCTCTAGAAGAGCTTGTGATTCATTCCGCTTATTGTTTCTTGCATCACGGGCTTCTTTGAATGTTATGTCGGTAAAAGGATCAAATTTAATATTGTACCCACTGAAACAAATTTCACTTCATCATCTTCGCAGTTAATTCCACATTATTTTAACTGCGTATTCTTTGTAATCTCTCCAGTTTTATTTTTCATATTATAATCCCAATTCTTTAATATATATCTGCTATATGTAAATGTTGTAATTTCGGATGTAAACAGTTTTTAATTTCGAATTTGACAAAACCATAGGTTGTCGCAATATTGACGATTCTGTGAATTGCGGAATTTACTTTCCTGTTTTTTGTACTTTTCTCTGTCGAAATGTTTCCAAAAACGACTGTGCAGTATACTTTCTTCATAGGCTATTGATTATATCCTAAAAAAACAGGACAATAAGGAACTAAGACCCATTTTGGGTCATTTAGATAGGATATCATTGGAGGTAGGGGTGAAAATGTAACCTTTTCAGTTTTTTCAATATATCTCGCAAACGAATAAAAATTTTTTAGATGAAACTTTTTGTAGAGAATTGAGTGTCCCATCGACATAGTTGAATTAAAAAAAAAATAAAACTTTTTTTGTCGAAAATGTTGAAACAAAAAAAAGGTTATAATTTCGTTTTTTATTTTTTTTGCTTTTTTGTCTATTTTTAACTGGGTTTGAGATAGGTATAGGCATTGCATTACGGAAAAAAAGTAGACGAAATAGCTTTTTTCAATTTGTATAAGTACCTCTTATGAAGATATTGTTTTCATTATCATTTTGTAGAAAAAGAATAATTTTACTCTATAAAAAAAGTGTTTTAAGTTTATAGGTGGATAATAAATGAAGCAAGATCTGGCCAAAACTTTATTTCATCATGCGTATGCTGTGTAATCAAAATCTGAAGCAGAGAGAAATAGAGACATCTTTGGATACACCGATCTGCATCTCGATCATCTCAAAGTTGGACAAAGTGAAATATTTTTCATCGTCCCTCACGATCAACTTGTTGATGGAATACACTTGCTTCAACGCGTGTTAACATCTCGGAAATCTCTCTAACTGAGCCTCTGTGTATTTTGGAGCTTTCTTCCTTTTCCAGAAGACAATATTCTTACTTGTATATGGTATACGTTTTAATTCGTCTTCCAATAAAGGTCCGTAGGTATACAGATAAGATAACGAAGGCGAGTGCATTCGGTCAAATAGATTAACCCGAAATTGCGGTATATATAACGAAATAGCTTTCTGTTAAAACAATAGTAGGAGAAAGATTTAATAATTATTGCAAGTGTAGCTTATATTATCGGTGATAGTGAAGCATCTAATTCAAGGCAGAGATGGATACATTTGTTTGAATAGTTATCTATTATCAACCAGTAAACATTAAACTTTTTTATGGAGTAAAATAATAATTTTTTCAACAAAATGAGAATGACGGGATACGAGGGAAAAAAGTCGAAAAAAAAATTTTATCCCCGTCAATGTCACGAAAATATGACTGTCAAATAGACTTTTTTATATAGTGAGTTAACTTATCGGTAAAATATAGTTGATTTACTTTATATAATTTTTTTCAATTCTAATACCAATTTTACGTCATTCCCATAGCGCTATCCGCTCAATCCTCAACTTCTTCCAGAAGCATATATTGAAGAAAAACGTAAAAGAAAAGCAAGCTTTCGACATCGTATTGCGGAGTTGTACCTCCAAGTGGCAACATGGCTAATAATTGGGCCAATGGCTGGGCAAAACTGGTCTTAATTGGACGCTTCAATAGCTGTATCAGTCTCAGCAAGCCACGGCGACCATCATCGAGATGAATAAATCAAAGCAGCGTGTTCTGGGAACGATGAAGACCTGGTGATAGCCGTCCGGTAGTCGAGCTGGCGCTACGGCCCTTATCATTCGATCGCTTTATACATGCAAAGATGGGACCATTTAAATTGGCTCTTTGTTTTCATTACATGTTCGATTATTCGCTGCGCTCTTGCCTCTCTTTCTGCACAATTCGAGGAACTTTCTTAGGCAATTAAAAAGGCTGCCTACTAAAATTTAACAGTTCCTAGTACCATACCGAACTTTTTCCGCGGATTCTTATTGAGGTATATTTGAAATAATTAATTAAATTTCTTCGGGAGCGGAGGAATGTTTATAATAGTTTTCTTGCGCAATAAATCAGGTGCCGATGCAGACGGCGCTGTCAGAGGCCCGCACGGGCCGTTCCCACCAGAGGATGAGGATGTCAGGACCGTACGCCGACCCATTACACCATGGCAATTAACAGCATCAATATAAATTGTTCGCTATAAAAACTGATCTCATTCCGATCATAAAAATAGTTTATTGTCAAGCTTCTCTTCTTAAAAACACTCAAGCTGCAATGGAAATAACTTTTTGGCATGCCAAAGACGAGTAATAGCAGGTGGGAAAAAAATCTGCCGATAAATAAAATCACAGTCATTATTAATAATGGTCATTTATTAGTTGTCTAGTTAGCTGTCTGTTAAATGCGACTCAACTTTGCTGAAGGCTACAATTTTGATATGATACAGTGCAATTCACTTCAATCATATCTGTGGAGAATGAGAAAAATATATTTCCTTACCTGATAGGATCGTAGGGAGTTGGAGATTGTAATATTGTTAAATTATTTGGTGGTCCAGTTTCATTACCTCTCGGATAAATTCGGACCTGGCCACGATACTGTCACATGTCTATCACAATGGGTAATTTCATCCGGCTGTCGATCACGTCAATTCTAGGAAGCCCGCGCTCAATCCGTCTGCTTTTGAGTGCCTTGTAATAATTCGGAGTCAGGGTGGCGGCTGCACCAGGAATTCGCGACATTCTGGGGGCCAGTCTATGATGTCCTGTCAGCGAGTGATGACGTTGGAATCTTCATAAATTCTCCAGTAACTATGGAAATTTACCCATAAGAATTTGAGGAAGTTTTGATGTTTGGTCATTCTATGTATTTTGAACTGCTTTTCTTGATTTTCTATTTCACTTATTTATCTTAGGCGACCTAAGACAGATGTGGGTTTTCTACTTTCCTTAACAGTGTATTCACCACAAATGTAACAAAAAAACATCTGGGTGATTTACACAATTCCGTCTGCCTGTAGAAGCCATTGTGTCAATCAAATTTTTAATATTCAAGCAACAATTTAAAGCAAATACATAGAATTAAAGCAATTAAAGAAATAAAGCTGGAGAATACTTTCTTCTTTAACATAACGGCTATAATAAAGACATCAATAACAAATTCATTTATTTACATTATTTACATTATTTACATTTATAGGAGTTTAACCAGGTATTTGACAGAATGACTTATTATTTATTATGTTATTAGTATAATGCACTTAGTTATGTAAGGATTAAAAATTTTGTTTTCAGCCTGACATTTTGGCCTTTTCTGTCTTTCTCTGCTTTTCTCCTTTTACCTATATATACGCCTGCCGGCAAGCTTAGCCCTCTCTCCGCGCTAGCTTCTCGGGGGACTCTGTTTGCTAATCTTTGAGGCGAGTTTATATTTTTTTATGAGTGAATTGTTTTCGTGTGGTTTGTTTATGTGCTTATTTATACAGGAAAATTAAATTAAAAAACCTGCTTTAATTTTTATACTGGGTTGGTATTTGTAACCGATTATCCGCCCAATCTATTTTTGTTGTTGTTTAAGTTTGGATAGAGATTGTCATGTGTTTTGTATTTTGTTGCGTTTTTATATTGTCTGGGGTTTGGAATGGGGTTGGGGTTTGGCAATGGTAAATAAAATATGGGTAGGGTTTGGTAGGGTAATCTATGTTTTATGTGTATGTTGGGATCATGTCTTATGTCTGTCAGGGTTTTTGTCAGCTTGGAACTGTGAATGGCCGTCGTGTAAAATTTTTGTGCAAGCTCGGTTATGTAGTCTTTTATATTTTGTGTTTTGCTGATATTATGTAATGTTTGGATTCATATATATCTGTCGGAGTTGGTGCATAGCCTGAGGATTTTATTTTGTATTCTTTGCAGTTTGAGGTAGTTTGTGTCTGATATGCTGCAACATACCGGAGCACCGTATGCTATTATGGGTCTTATGATGGTTTTTATACAGTAGCAGCTTATTTTCTGTCATTTTGCTTGTGTGGGATAATAGAGGGTAGAGGGTTTTAACCGCTGCCGATGACTTCACAGCGATTTGATTTAGGTGTTTAAAGAAATTGAGGCATTTGTCCAGCACTATTCCGAGGTATCTAGCATGGGGTTGTTCTTCTATTGTGGTATTTTCAATTCTTATTTTCCCTTTTATTTTGTTGTTTGTGTATTTTCTGGTGAAGGTAATTAGATCCGTTTTTTCAGGGTTGATTCTTATTTTCCATTTATTATAGAAGGGTAGTATTTTGTTAAGGTGGATTTTTATTTGGGCGTTAGCGGCCTCAGAATAGTAGCTGGACGCTGTTATCGCCGTGTCGTCAGCGTACAGGGTTAGTTGGGTTTGTGGAAATGTGGGGATATCTGACGCATAATAGGTATATAGTTGAGGTGCTATGACTGTGCCTTGAGGGACTCCGGCTTGTTGGGGGTAGGAATGGGATAACGTCGAGTTTATGTGGGCTAGGAATGTGCGGTTTTAGAGGTAGGATTTTAGGAAGGAAGTGAGGTATGGTGGGAAACCTAACCGTGCAATTTTATTTATTAGCCCCTCCTGCCAGACAGCATCGAAGGCTCTTGCCATGTCTAGCAGGAGAAGTACTGTATTTTTGGCTTTGTTAAAATTTTTGGTTATATCGGTTGTGATTTTTGCTGCGGCCAAAGTGGTGTTATGTCCTGGCCGGAAGCCGAATTGGCAATCTGGTATTATTTTTCGTTTGGCGTCTACTCTGTTCAATCTACACAGGACGATTTTCTCTGTTAATTTAGACATGGTTGGCAGGAGGGAGATTGGACGAGAGGATTCTGGTTCTGTGGGATTTTTTCGGGGTTTTGGTATCGGAATGACAATGGCATGTTTCCAATCTGTTCGGAAGTATTGTAGTTTCAACATAGTGTTGATCAGGTAAGTTAATTGGACTATGGCCTTTTTTGGCAAATTCTTAAGCAGTATGTTATCAATCTCGTCATATCCGGGGGGCTATAATAAAGAAGAATTTATATTTCTGAATACAAATAAAACTTATAAGCACAAATACTCATACATACGGGAATAAGTTTAACCTACAGATGTAGCAGCAAGTATCATAAGCAAGTATCATAAGGTCGTGTCATCAGGTAGAGCAATGGATTGGTAGCGAAAAACTTGCATATCAATTTTCAATTTCATTTTGCATATACACTTGTCCCTGTTTGGTCCCGTCGAAAGAATTCTGTCACGATTTCAGGAATCCTTTCCCTTTTTTAAGTTACACTTTCTACAGCTTCTTCCTACAGCTTCAAATTAATACACGCCTCTTACCAAAACAAAGAGGCGCTGTAAGAGAAAGCTCCTCGCATTTTGAAAAATAATATGTTGGATTATTGTCATTGAAAGATGTTACCGTATTACATTTTGTAAGGTTGCCATAAAGATTGTTACTTGCTGTTTTGTAACAAAAAATATGTGATCGAGGTCACTTTTAATATTGCAACTATCACTATTTCTGACGAACTTTTATTTCGAATAGATGAGCTGGAAAGCAGGTGACCTACGCATTATTTAGGACGTAATATATTTCTTGGTCCGCGAGTAGTTTTAACGCGAGTAGTTTTAACGCCAATATTTTGTTTCGAAATTTGATAGCAATTTTTGCGATTCGCGTATGCTGCAGATAATCTATAACTAATCAATACGGGACTTGTTAAAAAATCTCGAGGGTTCAACGTATTGTAAATTGATAGTGCCCAGAACAGTTAAATACCTGCGGTCTGTGGTTTTCAAATTCTGCAGGTCTATGCAACTCGACAATTGGTACAGCAAAAGATATACAAAGGACGTTATTAATAGGCGATTATTAAAAAATTCGTTTTGCCACAGAAATATCCAAAATAACAATTCGGAACAAATTTAATTTCTAAGCGTACATTTATTTGTATAAATAATTTGCATAATCCTCGCGGATTGTTGGGATTTTTTTTTGGGGACCCAAAAAGTGACTCGAGGCGCGTGAAATTTTTCATAAAGCAATAAAAGTTAAACAAAAGATATGGTTATGGTATTATGAATTGTTTCAATGCAACGAAGTGACGCTTGTCTAGCCAGCTAAGGAACAAAAGTACACTACGACTCGGGATTTAGACACGCTGAAATAAAATTAAAATATCATTTTTTTGTTCAGTTCTAAAACATAAACTTTTATGAACGATCACGCTGCATATCACTATGCGTGGACCAAACCACGCATCAAATTTTTGCCACATTATATTTTGAAACTGATTTGTGGAATTTAGCTCTACATATTTTAATATACCTACTATTTTTTTATTATTAAATAAGAGAGCGTTTGTGAATGCAACATTTTATATAAAAGACTTATAATTTGTTATTACATAAATTGTTCATTGGCATAAATTTAGCATGTTCTGTCAATGTATAAGTGAGGATGATTGGTTTAGAGTTTAAAAATACGATTCAAAGTTTATAAAATGTTTATACGATCATATCCTTAATAAAATTTTGAAATATATTGACATCAAAGTAAGATTTCTTAATGAAAGGTCAATTATAATGTAAATAAGTTAAAATTAAAGTTAAATTATAAAGTAAATAAGACAAAAAGAGACAGAGTTAGTTATATATAGCATAAAATATAGCATAGCATTGAAAGGCCATAGTAACCATAACCGTATTGAAATGTTTTAGAAGATGATTTAATTATTTTTAATAATCTCTGTAAAATTTTCAAAAAAATTAACAATTCCAATCATAAAATAGTATCATTCACTACAAATAAGCCACCGGTTTAAACTATTAACAAATTAAATAGCTTTACAGCCATGTTTACAATATCATATATTAAATTCAAAGTTTAAAATTCATCAATGATTAAAATAATTAGTAAAAACAAGGCATAATATTTATTAATAACTTTTTTTGAACTTCATTTGAGGTAAGATCTCATATGTTCTAAAATGACGATAACAAAAATATAAACCTAAATTGCTGTCAAATGTTGCTACAGTTTTTATATAAATCACTAAATATCTACGTCCATATTAACTGGCGCCCATAGTTCCATAAGAAACCATATTAGAAGCTAAGCAAATATGTGAAACACATTTTAACGGTAACTCGTTAATATGAACAAACATTAAATCGAACCAACTCTCAAAATTTATGTAAGGTAGATAGACTAAATGCCAAATAATCGGAACATCTTTGACCAATTGATTTTTCAGAGCAAAGTTTTAGTTTCATATGTTGCTTTTATTTCGTTCCTAGTTTCATACATAGGTACTTATATGATTTTTTTTGTATATTATTTAAAAAAAAGTTTTTGTAGTATTTCTAATTTTTTTAGAAGACATGTCGCTACTCCGCCCCACCCAGGGATTCCATATGAAAGAGATTCAATGAGCGCTTAATACAGCATTTTTAATTCAAATGTCAATCAATATATATTCCCAAATATTTTACATATTCCGTTGAATATATCTCGTTTATTTTTTCTTGATTATTAATTGTTAATTTGTTGAAAGTAGGTAAGTTCCGTTTGTCACAACTCAGGGGTAGAGACATAGTTTTTGTAAAATTAATTGTTAATAATTTATGGATAAACCAATCTACTATATGGCTAAAATAATTTTCAACTCTTTTCTTTAAGCTCCCAATTATCATCTTTGTAAAATAGTACGGTATCATCAGAAAAACTAATAATTGAAATACAACTATTTAGGGTAAATAAACTCTCTATATATATCGTAAACAATAACGCACCCAGGACCGTTCCCTGTGGCACTCCGCATATTACCGTTCTCTCTGTACTAATTTTATTGTTAATTTTAGTAAGCTGTTTGGGTTCACTCAAATAGTTTGCCATTAGACTATAGGCTTTCCCTCTGAATCCTACATTCTGCAAAGATTTGTATATTTCTGTATGATCTACTGTTTCAAACGCCTTTGCAAGATATAGAAATAGGCAAATCTCAGTTTTACTTTCATATAATAGTCCGTCGGAGAAAGCTTTCGCTTTTTGGTCCTGCCCAGTACTGAAGTATAACCAAGTGGGATTTTCAACAATTATTAAAACATATTTTTTAACTTTGAGTCAAATATGCCGACACTCTCCATGGGTCGAGACCATAGATATACGAAAAAAAAACTGAAAACAAAAGTAACTTAGAAATTTGAGTTTTTATCACATATAACTTTAGAAGTCAAACACAGAAAAATTAAATCTTGTTTAGGTTTTCACAAGTAAACATTGCTCTTTAATTTGAAGTATAGTTTATTGTAATAATTAAACAGCTAACATAAAAAATGCCGGTATTTCAAAACATACGCAAATTATCAATGTTTTTTCAATATTTAAGACGTCGTAACTCATTTATATTACGTAATGCAATGACCCATTAATTTTTTTTAAACCAAACCTGCTAAATTTCATAGGCTTTATTTTGCCTTAATAAATGGAGGATCTATTTTTTAAAATAAAAGCGGTATAGCCATTTAAACACAACTTATGCAATTTCATTAAACCATATAAAACAGGAAGTCCATCCACTGGCACACCCTCTGGGATACAGATTTAATTATTCTTGTGCGAAATCTTTTTGTAGTAAGAGTAATAGGTATTAGTAACGCGATAAAAAATGCAAGTTTGCCTTCAATAATTTATAATAATGAAGACCAAAATCAGTTCAACATAAAAAGTGATTATCTGATAAAAAATATTCAAAGCTGCACTGGGGCGTAGTGATCAGAAGCAAGATACACTTTTATTCAGATTTATTTGCGACCGATGTTTGAGTCTCACAAAATTTGTTGTATGCATAAATATCGAAAAAATAAATTAAATCAGCAAAACAAAACTACTGAAGGAGAAAAATCAATTTGAAGTAGCATTGATTACTTTATTTAGGGAAGTTGAACTTACAGTTTTGCAAAAGAAAAAATCGTTAACTCTAACATTTCTGAAAACAACGCCTCAATGATATATTTGAGGAAATGACATAAGAAGAACTAGAACATTATAGCGGAGGAAATTTGAGAAAGAGACTAAAGAAACATTTTGGAAAACAAATATTGTTATTTTATGATAAAGGAAGTAGAACAACAATTCATTCGGATGATAGAGGTAAAAAAATTAACGAATGTTTGTTGTCAGATAGAAGTGAATCAGGTGAAGAAACCTTGGTTCAGGAGAATAACATGACAATTCTTCATAAAGCTACCAGTATTTTAAGATATAGCTGACATTTTGAAACAAAATCTAATTAAAAAATACGTCTACACAAATAATCTGGATGAAGGTCAATGCAAACAAGAAGTTCTAGATTTGTTATACACATTTATGTCGTGGGTATTAAATAAGTCTAACTTATCTAACGCCACTACAGACAAATTTGATTCAAACGTTATTGATACTAATAAAATATAGAGACAACTTTGAAGGAGCCCAGCATGAATTTGAAGAAGATATAATTTTAAAAAAATGCTTAAACTTGTACTAGAAAAAAACATCTTATTACTTCTATATTTAAATTTCCTATTATATTTCTTTTAAATAAATCTCAAGATTCAACTTAATTTGTTAGTTTTAACATTTTGTACTAAATAGTAATTATTTTAAAGGAACAAATTCTTTTGTCACCATAATAAATATTTGTCAACAAAAACCTTTGATAATGAAATTCAATCCCAGAAATTATTTTTTACTGGAGATTAACATAAGTGTCTCTAAATACCCATGATACTAAGACTACAAGATATGCTAACGCGCATGCGATCTCCTATCTCCCTCCCTCTGCCGGCGTCATTCCGTGACAAATTTCAAATATTCAAATTTGTCACATCTTTAAAATACATGATTTATTAGTTTAAATACGTTATTTTAATTATTTTGTTCATTTGTGATTGTGATAAACAATGGTTTACTGTGCAATGAAGGGTTGTACCAGTAACAATAAAAAAAAGTAAAAATTCTGCCAGTACATATCGCTACTTTAGTTTTCCAACTGCAGCAGAGATTTGCAAATTATGGGTGCAAAAGTGCTACCAAACGCATGATTTTAATATTAAAAATGCTAGAATATGTTCGAAGCATTTTTCTGATTATGATTTTCATGTTAAAGAAAAATTATTGAAATTGCCCAAAATTAAGTGGAAGTTGAAAGATAATGATGTACCTTCACGTCCTTGCCTTTTACTTTTCTCTTTAATTATGGATGACAATTATATTAATAAATAATTTAGAGTATGAAATATATACGTTATAAAAGAAAATCTTAGCTAAAGGCTAAAGATGCCAAATTAAACTTAGGTTATGGTTATGTGAAAACTTTCGTGCGGTTGTGTGTACACGTACATGCTAAATTTATGCCTGCTCTAAAAGACCCCGTGCAGTTATAGAAAAGTGAAGGTCTAATGCAGTAATTACTAATTATTAATGTACAGGTTCTTTACAAACAATCCTTCTAATAAGTGCCATTCCAGTTCTAGGATTATAGACGTGGATAGTCATTGATTCCAGTTCGTGCCGTAGTAGACCTTTAACGGCAAAGTACCAGCTGCGACACCAGCTATTTGCCAGTGTTCGGGGTACAGGCCCAGGCCCTATAAAGAGCGGGAATATCATGTTGGTTGGGTTGTCTTGTTCTTTTTTGTACCTACCTATACAGGGCATCTAATAACTTAGGAGATTATTTTTAATTCATGATCATATATTACGCTAAGTAAACGTTTTATAAAAAAATATCCTAATGAAAGTGCTTTAATAACCGAGAAAAATTAAAATATAAAATGTTTCTCAAGTTCATAAACACCCTATATATTTAAACAATGTCCAAAATAGTTATAACAGTCGAACCATAACGAAACTTTATAATGTTAAAACCATCTTACAAGCTTTCGTCTCCATATATCGCCATACATTTTTTCACGGAATGACGTCATGCGCAAGTTTGTTCAAAATGCGTTTCCCAAGTGATCATATCTTAAAAAGAGATAAAAACGAGAACCTACATTATTCTAGGCAAAATAAATTCTATTGAATTTGGTAGTTTTTGGTGGCAAAAACATCCGATTAACTCAATATATAAGCGAGTTACAGCAAGTTAAAGCTTGACAGTTGACAATTTGTGTAGCATCTCAAATAACGTCAATTTTTTAAAGTTAATGTGACTATTTTTGCGACAAATTATACATCGAATTAAAAAGAATCATTTATACTATAGTTATATATATATTATTATATAAAAAAAGTGTATAATTTTAACCCGTTTTGTTTTAGAGCCATTTGTGGTTAAATTTGAATTTCTGATATTCAATTTTTTTCAATTTTTTTATTGTAGCTTCGGTCTCGACCAATGGAGAGTGTCGTCAAAAGTAAATTTTATGTAAAAAAACATGCTAAATGGTAAACGTTTTGTTTGGTTATACCTCGGTATCGGGTTTGTGAACGCTAGACCCAGCTATCCGACGTACTATAAGGCTTTTCTACATTTTCGTTGTTAGAATGGTGTCACTAGAATTGCATCACTATTTAATTTTTTTAATAATGGAGTAATTAAATCTACTCTTACTTATTTTAAGAGACCAAATTGTTCCACAAACCATTCGACAGCGAGAACTGTATATAAAATATTTAAAATATTGACACTATCTTTTCATTCAACGCTTTAGCGAATATATCGTGGTAAGTATTGTTCTTCAACCCGTCCGTCATCGATGGATAGACGATCCTAGTTGTTATTCTTCTCGCCACTAATAAGCTCGGCTACTGAAATTAAGTTGTTCTTTTCTATACAAAACCCAGAATTTTATAGACGGCCGTCTATTGTCAGCTCGGTTGGGAAGAAAAACACGATCAGAATATCGCGAGCAACGGTAAAAGCAATTTGACGATGTGTGCCCTAACATTCATAATGGAGCGTGAAAGGAATTAAGTTGTTCCCAGAGAGTCGAGATACCCCATCAAATAAGATTAATGAATTTTATTATTATATGTGCGTGATCTAATATAAGAATAAATTATTTACTTTAAGTTGTTATTAATTTTTTTGGCGTTATGTTTCCGAAACGCATTATATACACAATGAAAAATGATTGTGGTCTATATTATTATATGAGCATATAATAAGGAGCACAAAAAAGCTGAGACGTTTAATATTTAACAAAGAAAATAGCTGATGTAGGACGCTCTGATCAGTTAACAAATTTTCATTTCAGGGTAAACCAGACTTGTTTAAATTGGGAGCAACAGTTGTTTCTAGAATGTATTTTCCAGCATTTAAAAATATTACATAATATTTTAATAGTAATTACAATACGAGATAGGAAGATTTTCACTACTGTCGAGATAATACGTTATTATAAATAAAATCTCCAAACAGTAATGAAAATTCCCATGGAGTATAATATACTATTTTATTTTCAATCACGAATTTCTGAATAACACTTAAAATGCGCTTCAATATAATAAAATTATTATTATAAACAACAGGAATGTATTCCGTTCTGGATTAAATTTTTACTTAGTAGGTAGTCAGGTAAAACCACGGTTTGACCCCGAAAAAATTGTAACAAAAGCAAATCCACTGTAAACTGACCCAGCACACTGATACTTAACACATATCCAAATTCCGACAAAAACGATCCTGGGGAACATATTCAGCTACTTGCACATTGCACATCAACACTTGCACATTGCATCAATAAACATGTTAAGAACATGACTGATGAATCGCAGAGGTGTCAAGTATCCCTACTGATGTATTGCAAGGGCCCACTCAGTATGTCTTAGATGGAGGGTCATTGTTTCATCGAATGCCTTGCAATTATTGTTATTATTGAATCCGTGTTATTACTTTATGGAGGCAAGGAAGATGAAACATTACATGTGCTACGTCATAAAATATTTAAAGAAAAGGTCGTGTCATCCAAGTGCTTCGTTAAACCAGAGACGCTGCCACCTACTGCATCAGTAGTGAAGTACCATTCATTCCGATGCTACTACCAAATATTGGAGTGGATGGGAAAGCAAGAAATTGTTAATGCATGCTCTTGGGGATGGTTTATGCGGAACAATAAGTATTTCCCAAAATTAAGTGATTTACCTCCAGCTCCACAGTCTTTCATATCTATTATGTGCTGCAAGTGTACAAAGGAATGCGGAACAATGCGATGTAGCTGCATAAAAATGATCTACCTTATACAGATGCTTGTGGGCAGTGCCAGGAATCTGGCTGTGTTAACTTCGTACAGGAACAATATGAGGTTGATTCAGAAGACTTCGATATTGATGAATGAGTGTTCATATTTCAAACTTTACTTGTATCATATTTCTTTGATGTTAATTTACTTCATATCCTCTCCCCCTGTCATTTTGTCATAAGTCCTGTGTAATATTTGGAAAATAAAAATAAAATTTTAACTATCACAGGAGATTTGTTATTACCATGGCAAAATAGCCTAGGAACATGTGTCACACTCACTTGTCGGAATGATTAACAAAATGTCACATTTTGACCTATTTCGGCAGCTATTCTGGAAATTTTGCATTTTAAAGTAATTTCCCGTAGAAGGATTTTGGCGGATTTTGGATATATACTGTAACACATATTGTTGAAACTAACTACGAAGGATTTGCTTTGTTTACAATTTCTTCAAGGTTAGTTCCCTTTTTTTCATAGTTTTACCTGACAGGTAGAATTTTGAAGAAACATTTTATAATTTTCTGTCATTTTACGATTTTCTGAAGTTCCCGCACGGTTTCGAGTTTCGGACACGAAAGTTTATTAAAATGAGTGCCGAATCTTCTGATAGTGAAGACACTCTGGTACACCACCAGAGCTGAAGGAGGCAGCCCACAAAGTGGAAGAAAGTTTGGTGCCGTTAAAAAGTAAGACGCGGTAAGAAAAAGCATTCCAAGCTCCTGGTGACCTCGTAAAAATACCACACATTTTGGATCAGAAACTACTTTGTTGGCGTACTTTGGCGCGATCTCGAAAGAGAAAACCCATCCACGCTCTGGGCTACCTACAGTATGCTAAGCACCATGATAGAACTTAAAGAAAAAAAGGAAACTGCGAAATATGCAAATCTGACGATATTTTTCAAGCAACAAAATGTACCCTTTAAATCGAAGAAATCGAGTGTATTTTCAAGACAAAATATCGATGATTTTTTGGCTAATGCACCTGAGGAATTTTTCCCTGTCAAAATAAGTAGAATTTTGTTTTATTTTTGGCGTACAAAATAATATATAACGTGTTTTTGATTGACAAAAATATCAGAGGTTAATTTTTTGTTTCAGGTTGCACTTATTATTGCAGTTTATGTTGCATGTAGAAGTGACGAACTCCTAAAATTGAAGGTCACTGACATTAATATTCTGGAGGAAAAAATTATAATAGAAATTCCGGATAAGAAAGCTTATAGATGTAGATCTTTTATGATTGGGTCAAGATGGTTAAAAAATATATTAATTAGAGAGATTAAGACCAAGACATACAGTCAGTCACGAACAAACCTCAAACAGCAGTTAACAATGTCACCATATGGACAAAGCAATGGCGCATCAAATTAAATGAGGCGAAATCAATTCACGTCAATTTCACGAACAAGAAATATGACTATACTCCACTGATTGTCAACCAGCAAACAATCCCACATGCTAACGAAGCAAAGTATCTAGGCATGCCCCTAGATGCAAATGGAAAACACATGTGAAGAAGAAACGTGAGCAATTAAACCTCAAATTCAGACAAAAGTATTGGCTCCTCGGGCGTCACTCTGAGTTGTCATCCAACTCTGGAGATGCACTAAGAAATCCAACATTAAATTAATTCAAACATTCCAGAATAAAATACTTCGAAGCATTGTCAAAGCGCCGTGGTACATTCGCAATGAAGACATCCATCGTGACCTGAATATGCCTATGGTTGAAGATGAGATTAAGAGGTTTGCAGGCAAACTTCAGAAGAGGCTATCACTACTCGACAACAACGGACTTGTTCGACTACTAAATAGACTAAAACCATTCGAATTGGTGTAGTGACAGTGAAAGTACCTAGAATTCTAAGCATAATATGTCTATATCATGAACCAAGTGATTAGTGTTATGTGGAGCGTGTCACTGGATACAGTTGCGTTCTTGCATTTGCTAAGCCTGTGTTGTTGCGCCTAATTAGTCAACTTTCGTCATGTTTCGCGTTAATAGTTTGTTTTATCAAGTTTTCTTTTTTTTGACAGCAGAATTGAATTTAATTAACCTAACGTCACTGCAAGATATATTGTTGTTGGTAATATTATGATTTTTTCTCGTTCTGCTAAAATTGGCCTCTATAGCTGTTATTACTGGACGGATTGTACCATTCTTGTGGCATTGAAAACCAATTGGAATTTTTCTATAAATTGTTAAGTAAGTTAACCTCTGAATTTTAACCTTTGCTTGCTTCTTGTTCGTCCTGGCCCTTGACCCCATGCCAGTAGTATAGTGTTTTGTTGCTCTCCGACTGTATCTGGTCGTACCTAGGTCCAGTGGCCTTCACCACTGGTGGCGTCCAATCACCCCGGAAAAATTCCATCCAGCAAATGTGTGCCTATTTTTGATAACTTAACTTCCTTAACTTCCTGTTGACTTGGGTTTTATCCTTGAGCTAGGTGACGGGGCAAGTATTTTCACCTATATAATTGGTAAACTAAATTACCAAATATCAAAGGCCAAGGTATAATACTATCTACTGAACAGCTAAGTCTAGTTATTAAGAAAAAAGTGTTAGATAGATTTAGTAATCTAGTTACAATGCTCACCGTCCATGGGGCGTTTTTCTAAAATAAAAAAATCCGTAAATCTGTTCAAAATTAAAGATTTTTTGTGCAGTGGAAACATGGCAAGCTGTGCAGCTTGCAAGTTTTAGGGCAGCTAGGGTTTCCATGGTAGCTTTTCCGAAAAAATGTGGCTTCCTTTTTGAAGTTCCAAGAAAATAGAGATCTTTACTGGGTATGCCTTTAGACGCACCGCCGCTACATTAGTGGCTGACAATGGTGCAAAAGTCTTGCAACTGAAATGGTTTGATTTTGTTTGGTTTAAATAAATAGGAATTTGTTTCTATCTAGAGTTTTGTTTCACTTTTATAAGAATATCCATTAGTTTTACATTACATAAGTTAAATTGACCGATTAATCCTTGTATGTGGCAGATAAATCGAGCAGGGAAGTCAGGCCGAGAAATCGAGCTGGGAAGTCGGGACGGGATGTAGAAGATAGTAATGTGACACTTACAGAATTTTAAAAAGCCAGTAATACCATTGTTACTTATGTGGTTGAAAATAAAATAATAAACAATGGATTGATGTAGTTAAAAATCTCTAACAGGGCAATTGGCATCTCTTCATTTTATTCGGTACTTACTAGTAAATATTTCACAAAATATTAGTATTAGTAACATTAAAAGACACAATACTATTAGTCCAAGCAATGGATATTAAAATGATGTTGGTTCTATTCGCAAAAGGTCGGAAAGAATAGAAATTTGTTGGCTGGTAGACATATGTCTCCTGATAGTATACATCAGTTTGCGATCTCGAGGGATTTCCGCTTGAGGCGTGGGTGGATGAAAACTATGCGTCGCGACGCTTTTTGGGAAATAGCGCCGTTGTAGTAAGTGATACCGAAAAATTTTCAGATTAAATATGTAGAGAACAAAATTGTGTATAATTTTGGTACATCCTTGTTCCCTCTAGCCGGCTTGCGCAAGTATATGCTTGCATCATAATAAATAACAGGTTGAGGCCGAACAGGAGGCACGTATCTTACCCCAATCAGGATATTCATGACCACTAATGCACAAAAATAATTTAATTTGACGCCTAGGTCAACAATAATAAGGAAATATTGACCGTAGATAATGCCGTAGATAATAACTTAAAAATGCCCATATTGGAGTATGTAGTATATGTATAACTGCACTTCATAAAATCATATATTTTATTATACAGGACCAAATGTATCAAATCGGGTATTTGCAGACTCATAAAACATTACTCTTTTACGCGTTTCATCGCGGTTTACGACGAGTCGATGCCTAATTTGCTAGATTTATCATACATTACAAAAAACTTTCGCATGCCGTAGAACGAAAACTAGATATTGGTGGCAAACGAAAAATCAATTGGATCAAAATTAATAATAATACACAATTTTGTTCTCTACATATTTTGTTTAAATTTTTTTTTTGGTAGCACTTACAACAACTATGTTAGTTGCCGAAAAGCGCCGCGATGCAAACTATGTCATGAACGTCATGAACGTCAAGTTTAAGTCTTGACAGACAAGACTTAATTTATAAAAAATAGGTGTTTTTTTACAAAAATTGCAGGACACCTTAAAATTTTTACCTGGAGCTGAACTAATATCTATATTGTGAAGTGAGAATTTAACTGAAATAGCAGAATCATCTTTGGAAACAATAAAGAAAAATTGGCTTCTAGACAGACAGAGAATCTCGTTTATCATTTGGAAGCAATTGATTACTGTCTATATTAATGTTTTTTTATAGTGGAATGTAAATAATGAAAACAGAGTATTTCGTTTATCTTGTTTACTTTAATGGTATTAATGAAGAACTTTAAAGCTCATTCACTTATCTCCAGTCGTAAAGTCACACATCTTTTTGAACTTAAACGTTTACAACAAACAACCAAACGCCAAATGTCTATAAAGTATAACGACTTTCCGCTACTTCCGCGGCGCCTAGATGATGATGGCTCAATGATCAATCTTGTAAAATTTACAAGTTTTTACATTAGATAGATAACAATATATAACGAAAGAAATGTACAACTTGATTTTACTATTTCACACAAGAGTCATAATTCACTAGGATATACAATTACACATATCATTAAATATATGAAATAAAAATTTAATAAGAATCATAAATCTGTTGTCTATGAGTCGGCTTGTGGCTCTAAGGCAAATATTGGAAAAAAATAAAATTGTAAAACAAAATAGATTCTAGAAACATTATTACTCTCCTTAATATAATTCAGCAGCGTTTAAAGTGGGCAATAAAAGTTTGCCTAAGCTAGTTCAGCTTAATAAAGAAAGAAATTCACTGGCCGTTCGGTACCACTGACTGTAAGGCAACTACGTCAGATGGTTCCCAACTATACTGGGTGTCTAAATTACCCTCAGAATCCTGTTGTAATTTTGGTGAAAAAAGAACACAATAAATTAAAATCTAAGCTTAATTTAAAAATTGCATATACACAACCTAGTGTAGGCCTCACGCATGCCGTCACACAAAACAATATTAAAATATCCGGGCTCTGCGGCGTTTCTCAAATGCAAGTATATATAAGCGTACTAAAAATGTAACGAAATTATTCGGGTATATATTGAGGTTATGTAAGGTGAAAATTAAATGTAGCCTAGGGCTCAGAATTATTTAACATGGAGCTCACACCAACACAACATAAATTACATTAAAAAAAGGCGTGGCTCCTAATATACTTCAACTACGCCTATCTGTAAGTTTGGGTGAGTAGGTATCCTGGTGAGTGGCAAGTCCAATGCTCCATGGACTCGATCATATGCCAAGTTTATGGCTCTCCTATAAGTCCTTGGATGTCCATGGTATATGGTCACGAAGTCCAAGCCAGGTGTTCCATGTGAAACGCAAGGCATAGATCAGATCCCAGATTCAGGCAGATGAGACACAGTTCAGGGTGCAATGTATACCGCAGAAATGATTTAGCCAAGAGGTACAGGTGAAAAACTGCGAAGTGAAGACTTGAAGTCAATAGAACAGTGCGTTAGAACAGGTTAGGTTAAAACAGAACAGTGCGCGAGGTGTAAGAAAATATGGCTTACCTTAATTTGGGAGTTATTTAATCCAGCATCAGCTGTATGCGTCGATTATTAAAATCTTAAAAACACATAAACAGTGACTTCCCTAAAAATTCCAAACATGTAAAGTAACATAGTACATTATTTAGTAGGGAAGCACTGAAACTCCAAAAAATTAATAAGCAGCTACTCCAACACGCTAAGAGAAAGGTGGCTCCTTCCAACCGGACGGAAACAGCAAGCCCCAAAATGATACATGTCTCCTCGTACTAGTCACAGAACAATAGAAAAGAAAGATCAATGAAAAAACTAGTTCGCAAATAATATGCGCTAAAATCATTAACGTGCGTAATATATCGATAATGCAATTGATAATGCCTCAAGGAAACCTGTAGCCATTGACACCTGATATCAAATATTTCCTGGTTCACCTGGTTCAAATATTTAAATCATGTCAACAAACGAAAAATTAACATAACGTAACAACATTTACTAGAAACCAACCACTCATTTAATCGCGACTCTGATATTTCATACCAAGAAGATAAAGGGTTAAAGTTAAATCTGACACTAGTGTTTAGAAACTAATAAACATAAAAACTCAAATCTGCAATTAATAATTCATTATTTCTTTTCTATTTTGACATATTACGATTCAATTATTCAACGCTCTAAACAAGGTTTTATTCACTAATGATTTATTTAAAAATTCTACTAATAAATTTAAAGTATAGCAATTCTAATATTCAGTTACTCATTTCTTGCTCATATTAATTACTACTAGTTAGGGATCTAAGACCCCCAATTCAGCAAGGAGGGGGAGGGGTCAACATATACAAAAACCAAAAGCGGTATCCTATGTAAAATTTCAAGACGGATACGAATTTTGAGTTCGCCCTTTCATCCAGAATTGCGAAATTGGAATAAATGGAATTAGGGGAAAATTTATATAAACTTCGTATGACTGAGAAAAAAAAAGTAAATGTTAGTATTTATTTTTTTGTTTCTCAGTCATACCTCGTTAACTGTTAGAAATATCTGTTTCAAATTTTGACACCAATATCTTTGAACATTGGTCTCACTTACATTTTATGTGAAACTTTTGTCGGCAACGTCGTTTTGTGGCAAGAAAAAATAAAAATCTTTGCTTGACTCACAAAAACACCAAAGTGCATTGCAAAATATAGCATGCTAGAAATTTTTTTATTATAAAAGATACATGAGCATAATATGGTCGAGAGAAAATAAAGCCTATGAATTATAGAAACTTATACTTTTATATTTGAAGAATTTTTTCTGGAATGCTCTATTTGGCTGGTTCTTGGAAACGGTTCTTTTCGGCTCTGCTTCACCAGTACTTTAATCCAACTGCGGTAAAAAATTTGGTTTTGCTTTTATTCCTCTTGAAGCACTGTTCAATGGAATGTCCCTTTTTCTACAATAATTACAGGTGATTGTTTTGCTATGGCGTTTAATGTTCAAAGGGCACTGAAACTGTTTATGACCACTTAGATTACATCTAAAACAGGTCATAGCAAATTGATGTGTCTCCGGATTTTCACTAGCACGCCTATTTTCTCTGGATATGATAAGCATATAATTTTGCAGGATCGTTTATATTAGCAGCACGAACGGAATTATAAACTTTGATTGTCTAGGCCACCAACGATCAGATTAACTTCATCCGTTCCGCTGAGGCTTAGATTCATCTTTCTAATCGAAGCTAATTTGTCAAAACAGTATTCAAAAAGGCTTTGCTTAGGTCTAGGACGAATAGCAAGCATTTTAACCATTAAAGTATACAACTCTCGAGATGACGGAAAAGCGCTTAATTATAAAATTTTCCACTCAGACCATTTTTAGGAAAAGCTATCAATATCATCCCACTTATACACAGCAGCATGTTCTTCGATTTTAGCCAACCATTTACGAATGTCATCGTTAGATGGATTAAATGGCGTTATATCGCGACCTTTTACTGACAAACCGAATTTTGAAAGTCTATGATGCTTTTAATTATTAATTAAGTTTATCAAACCTGAGTCCATTTTATCTGTCACTTTGGTAGGAAGATGGGGAGTTTGCGGGGAGTCTAGGCGACCTTGATCGCGACTGCTCTTTTCCCCTTTCTTTACTCTTCTTCTTTACAACGGTTTTATGCTTTTTCCCACTCGAGTCATTACTTCAACTTTTTCTACGCCCCATTGTCTTAAACGAAACACACAGATTTTGTCACTTGAAAGTCACGATACCATTGTTTTAAATATCCCACTTCTGATGAAAACCGCCGACATAAACGTTAACTACACACATATCAAACACAGTTTCCCATAATAACAAATTTATATTTTCGGTTTTAAAACGAACAAAATTCATGTATCTACACGACTATAGTCTCAACTTCCTATTGTTTTGATTCCAATATTTTACATCCACTCCTCGGTTAAGTATTATCTTTTTTGCCGTATGATTTACCACCTGTTTTCTTGCACACAATTTTTGTTTTTTCAAGGATGTACTGCAGATGCAGATAAAAAAAACATTAAAATCCTCCGGTCTCCGGTCTATAACATTTATTGAAACTATTTTTCCAATTACGCAAATAGTTTTTGAGCTACAAATTATTTCGGGTTAAGATATCGTAATAGAACTTTGGAAATTTAATTCCCACCAAAAATAGATGTTAAAAAGCAAAAAACAAATCATAATTCATCCCTCCGCACCCTACGACATTTGGACAACCACCCAGTTTTGCTTTCTTTAGGAATATGAAATAATATAAAGTGGATTATACATTATAGCAATAAAGCGCAAACGAAAATCTTTTCTCGAAGACTTTTGAGATCTCGTAAAATCTAATACGGTGAAGAAAATAAATAAAAACATTTTTTTACCCAAAATTGGACTGTAGCTTGTAGCGAAAGTGGTTTTGAAAGACAAATTCTCAAAGACGTACCTTATTTTATGCCGAAAATTCATCTCACAATAATTTAGAAACGCCCTGTATATGCAATGGGCAGCTAGCTGAGCCCCAGAATATTTTAAATGTAAGAATAGATAAGAAGTGCTGTTTCAAAATAAAAGTGGATTGGAAAATGTCAATTTCAGAATTTGCGAGACATAAAATCACGTATACTGAATCAAACGTCGGGAATTTTTATGGTCGTACAAAGAAAATGGAACTATACATCCACTTAATTAACCGTACAATTGTAAATCGTCTAAGCTGAAATTAAAAATAACCGGACAAACATGGAGCTGAAACGAGTCCCAGTCTCTTTTGCTAAACTTTATAACTTTCGTACATGATTCGACTGTATATTATCGCTGATCTGACAATTAATTTGTTTGTCATGCGCCTGTCTTTATTAATTGCACCTTTTCATAGAACCTTGTGCCTTTTAAGACCGCTTCTTCTGCGCGCACCACGGACCGTTACTCATTGTTTATTGCACCGAAAAAATTAATTGTTTACAAAGGACGGAATACATATAATAATAATGAGATGCGGTTTTGTCAAAGATGAATGGTTTTCATAATGAAAGCATCGACTGTCTGAATTAATAAAAGTGCTGTGTATCCGGCCAAAGTTACCGTCTCCAAATTATGCTTCAAGCTTGATTGAAGTCCCCTCGAACGTCAAAAGATGATTTTTATAAAGTCAGCCGGTTTTGCAGAAATATTAAAAATAATATGTCCGCTTTTTGTTCTTAGAATTCCTCAGTGGTTGGTGTTCAGAAACTAAGGGAAAAAATTCCATGGTGGTTCTGTCTCGATTAGCAATACACAGGTAAAATAATTTCTGTGAATGAAAATCCAGGTCTCTTCGAATATTATTTTATTGACTATAAGAAATATCCTTACACAAAATATGCATTACTTTTTGTGTGAAAGGATTGTTTCTGTTAAATATAGACATTTTATTTCTTTATATTTTATCTTATAAATCACATATGGGCTACCCCTGACCCCCGGGCCGGAACCGGCCTTCCACGAGCTTCAGTCCGGTCCGCGAGAGATTCATTCAAGTAACGATATCAATTCAAATCGATAAATAATATTATTAGGGTACGCAGTGGAACGCTACAGATCGAGTCAGAAATAGTCGTTACAAAGAGACAAACAGATAAATATTCGGGAAGCCGCTCGTGCACCTAAAGCACTCTCGTACGATCGAGATTATTCTAGTTGCTTATTGGGGGGGAATATATAAACCGCTCAGCGCGCGTGTAATCTCATTACTTCTTAACAACCAATAAAATTCGCATCGCATATTTACGAACGGTAAAGAGTACGACGCGGGAAATATTCAAGCAACTTCTATCAACATGTCTGGTTTAAGAGCAAAGCGGACACAAAGTGTCGTCAATTCCAAGACAAATGGACTGATGAATACTTTTTTATCTTGCACAGTGATAAACGTGTTTGTTGTGTTTTAGAAACAATTTCTGTTTTAAACGAAAACAATATGAAGTGGCCTTACTCCAGCAAGCATTTCGCTCAATATAATTTACTCACGGGCCAGTTAAGAAAAGATAAAATAAAACTCATTACCGATTTAGGGAAACAGCAACAAATGTTCCATTCACAAAAATCAAATCTAGACAGTGTTGTTAAAGCTATTTTTATAATTAGTTCCAAAATAGCGAAAACATCGAAGTCAATTTCTGAGGGACAGTTTGTTAAATAGTGCCTATTAGATGCTGCACAACTTTGTGCCCAGAAAAGAACAAGGAGTTTGAGAAAGTGAGCTTACCGCGACGTACTGTTGTTCGACGTATATATATGATGGCTAGTGATATCAAAACAAACATTAACCGATAGATTGGCTGATTTTCAAGCATTTTCGACTGCTTTGAATGAGAGTACAGATTTATCTGACACAGCCCAGTTAGCTATTTTTTCCAGAGTTTTCGCACGAAAAATAATTTGCACATTCGCAAGCACACGTATAAATGTGAGCAGCTTTTTTCAATCATGAATATTAATAAAAATAAGCATCGCACTCGGCTTACAGATGTTAATTTAGAGAGCACTTTGCGCCTATGTACTACTGATATGGACCCCAATATTGATCATCTTGTCTCTCAGCTTCAAATTCAAATATCTCATTAATTTTCATTTGATTTTTCTATCTTTTTTATTAATGTGCTTTTTATGTCTGATTATGCTATTGCCTATTAATATTCTTTTAATATATCTTAACAATGTGTAAATGTTTAATTGAAACTAATTTGATTCAATATAAACATTTATTTGATAATCCAAATAAGACAAATTTTGGTATTGTTTTATTATGTTTATATTGTTTAATTTTTATTTCATTTTGACTATTGAGAGAAGAGAATCCTTTGGACACGAGAAACATATTTTAAATCGGAGAATAATTTTCTTTGTATACCAGTGGCGCAACCAGAAAATATCCTTGGGAGGGAGGGACAGAAACTATTCAAGGGCGTGAAATATAAAATTATGCAATTAAGTATTAAGATGCAGTATCCGTGATGTTTGTGTTTCTGAAAGTCGGGGGGGGGGGGTGCAATACTGCGGGGCAATAGCTATACACAGGATGGGGCAATAGTGCGTCGGACTTCGATATCTCGAGTTCTATGATAGCTAGAAATTTATAAAAAAATGCAAGTAAACTAAATAAAAAAGTCTATAACTGGAAATTATTTTCGAACGTATAGGGCGAGCCAAGAAAAAAATACGGGACCAAGTGCCTTATTTTCAAATGGAATGCTATGTATATCAGTACATTTATGGAAGCGTCTTTCTAGTTTTCTTTCACTCCTGTATTATTATTGACTATCTCCCAATCACTTGAATATAATGATGTGATGCTTTTAATTTTATTGCAATAAGTAGGAATAATTCAAAGGAATAAGTAGGTAGGAATAATTCAAAATTTTAATGTAATTTTGAATGCGTATATCTTCCGAATAAGATGGAACATCAAAATACAGGTTTCAGGACGTTTTAGTAAATTTCATTGATAATAAATCGCTACAATATCATGTTTCAATCGTGCACAAAAAAAAAAATAATATACGGGGTGTAAACTAAAAACCCCTACCAAAAATCAAAATTTGATTCTGACCGATTCTTTTTTGTTGAAATAATCCAGTTACGAGATATCTAATTAATGTTTTTGATCATATTTATTTCCTAAAAATGTACAGAACTTTTTAAATTGAATTTTCTCAATTTTTTTTTAAATGGAGCACACTGTACATTCCTCAACGATGTGATGTAGAAATGAAATACTAACATTTTCTGTAAGTACTTCCCAACTTCCCTATGGCTAATTGCAACCATTTTCGTTTTATAAATAAATAAGTGTTTATTTTTCAATTAAGAACTTTTAAATTGAATTTTCTCAATTTTTTCAAATGGAACACCCTGTATAGTTTTCAACGATGTGATGTAGAAGTGGGAATTTTACAATGTGAATTTTAAAGACAGAATTTTGGTGACAGAAATGGTTTACTTGCCACTAGAATTTATTACCAACGTTATACTGGAAGAAGGATTCCTGATGTTAGAAGCTTCCAAAACCTTCTCGATAGATTTCTGGAAACCGGAAATGTCGAATATAAAAAAAGTGAACCAATAAAACGTGTTGTGAACGAAGAAAATGAGTTTTTCTACAATCGCCTCAATAGTAGGCTTTTGCGCTTTCAATTCTCAACGCAAAGTACGCCATTTTCGATGATGACATAATTGTCATCCATTGCCGCTTTAAAGCGGCAATAGTGTCAATTCCCGCTCGCTTCTTTATTATAAATTCCTTAGCAGGCGCTTGTCAGTCAAAAATGACACATGAGAAATTATAAAAATCAAAGCTATCAAAAAAAAATTATAAAAATCGGTTCATATATACGTCATATATACGTCAAATAGATACAAGAACAAGCTGTATTAAGCGATTGTAGAAAAAATGTTGTATGTATTACGAGCACAAACTGCCATTGCCGCTTTTGAAAGAATAAAAATTTCTTTCGCAAGCGGCAATGCAGCGCTCTTAACACACAAATAACTATTTCTGTGGTGCTTGGCAACGGCTGAGAATCACCATGTTAGTCAAAGAGAACTGAGCTCATTAGTAGGAATAAGTAGACGATCTGTGGGTCGAATCTTAAAAAAAAAGCTGCAGCCATATCATAGTCAATTGCATCAGGAATTATCTGATGATGATTTTTTCAAAAGCGCCTATAATTTTGTAATTGGGCCAGAGATAAAATGCGAGATGATATCAACTTCTTCAATAATGTTTTATTTACTGATGAGGCAACTTTTCAAAAAAATGGATTTATTATTGGACCACATTTCTTTGATGGTACATTGACTGGAGCTATTTATCTTACTGGAGCTATTTTTTGGAAAACTATCTGCCACAATTATTGGTAAACCATTATATTATCTAAACAATTATTGGACCCATTAAATGACCTGCTAGATCCACAGATCTTACAAAAAATAATTTCTTTTATGGGGATACGTGAAGGAAATTGTTTATAAAGACAAACAAAAGTACAAAATATGAAGGAAAAAATAATAACTGCCTTTAGATCTATCACACCGGCAGATTTAGGAACAGTGGGAACCTCATTTCAAAAGCGCATAGAGGTGTGTGTCAATCAAAATGGGCAACATGTGGAACATTTATTATAATTTTTTCTAACGTGTTATTTGAAGAAACCTCTGTTTTAAGTTTATTTTTGAATTTTGCAAATTTGCCCAATAAAACAATTAGCCCAAGCGAAGTACAAAAAAATTTTCGATTTTCATTTCTACATTCTACCATTTGAAAAAATTGAGAATATTCAATTTAAAAAGTTCTTGATTGAAAAATAAACTTATTTATTTATAAAACGAAAATGTTTGAAATTAGCCATAGGGAAGTACTTACAAAAAAATTTCGTTTTCATTTCTACATCACATCATTGAAAAATATACAGGGAGTTCCACTTGAAAACATTGAGAAAATTAAATTTGTTATTGAAAAAGTTATTGAAATTGAAAAATAATTTTTGGCCACCCTGTAAATTTTTAAGAAATGAAAATGATTCAAAAACATTAATTAGATGTCTCGTAACTGGTATTCACATAAGTTTTCCTTAAAACCCATAATTGTGACTGTAGTGATATTTTAATATCAATCTACAGATTGCATTATTTAAACAAAAGAAATCATCAAGTGGTTGGGAGATAATCAATAATAATACAGTAGTGAAAGGAGACTAGCATTCCATTTTAAAAATGGCACTTGGTCCTGTAATTTTTTCTTCTGTATTTTCCAGTTATAGACTTTTTTAATTAGTTTACTGCATTTTTTTAAAAAAATTCTAGCTATCATAAAACTCGAGATATCGAAGTCCGACGCACTATTGCCTCGGATCAAGTGTCATCAACCATTTGTCAAAATTTGTAAAATTGCATGAAAACAAATCAACTTAACACTTCAAATATCTGAATTATCTAAATATATAAAATATCTAAATGAATGTTTTGGGACAAAATATTAAGACATATATGTTTATGAATAAGAAAAAATGATATTAATATAAGAAGGTAAAACACTATATACTTTTCATATATTACTAGCATCCTCTACAATAATTAGGGTCCATGCAGTTCACAAAATCACAATAGCTCTCGGATGAGCCTCACGCGGTGATCGGACAACGTCACTTGTCAGTCAAAAGATCAGAGGCATGTATCGGTCGCCGTCATTCGGTTTTTCGCACATGTTTCTGGCGGTGGTCATGTCGAGATGGTGACGGCAGATTGCAGGATTGACGAGCCTGCTGCATGCTGGCCCTGCTATGGCGAAGCAGGACCGTTCCTTCAAAATTTCAAAATACGCTTTCAGCCACTCTTATTTTAAGTAAAGTTCGCATGGAACATTTGGAACAGATGTTGAATAGATATTTCACAACAGAGTTCTACAATGTAATCGCCTATACAAATATCATATATAGTGGTGGCCCTAATATGAAACTCTGCGGTGTTCACTTCCTATGAGTGCACTGCATTTTTATCAACCATCCTGTTTTGTATTTTAGAGTAAAATTTGATGCAATCATTAATTTAGGAGTCAGAATGATAGCTAAAAGTTACCTACGTGCTTTTATTTTCGAATAATTTCTGATGAATCCGTCTGCATGTATGGTGAAACGTGATTTTAATTTATGTTTTAGCAATGAGGTGTGGCGGGCTGTGGTGGGTCATCTGCATCTCAACGGGAGAAAAATAATTCAACGCGACAAAACCAGAGAAAACATCGTGCAATCTATACAAATAAATAGGTTATTAATAAATTTAATAAATTTAATAGGAAGTTATTAAATCTATCCGAACAAAAGCAGCTGCATATAGCAAGGACAAAAAAATTAAATCAGCTGATCTCTACAATGCTTTCAAAGCTCATCGGTCTAGATGTAAACGTCTTATTGATGAGGCTTATAGAATATTTATAAAGGATTCTGAGCGATCATTATATGGTAATCCCAAAAAAATTTTGGAACTTAAATAAATAAATAAAAAGAAAGGTTCCTCACTGGAAGGTCCCTTCTGTAATGTTGTATAACGACAGTGAACTATCCAGTCCTACTGATATCGTTAATGCGTTTGGTGACTACTTTAACAGCGTCTTCATTCAATCACAACCAGTTAATCCATCTGAGTTTTCTTTACACAACAATCTAGGACGTCACATAGACTTAGTGAATATCTGATATGAAGATGGTTTACAAAGTCTGAAACGATCTAAGGATACTTTTACAATGGGCGTAGATGGTATTCCCAGTTTTGTTCTAAGAGACTGTGCGTATGTTTTTGCCGAGCCACTACAGATCTCATTCATTGCATACTACGTAATTCTTCCTTACCGTCTTATTGGAAAAAAACATATATTTGCCCAATACCAAAAAAGGGAAGTCAAAATGATGTTTCAAATTGTAGAGGCATTTCACTACTGTGTAACTTCTCTAAAATCTTTGAAACCATAATGTATAGTAAACTTTACTACTCTACCAGGCAGATTATTTCGTCACGCCAACGTTCATACAAAGGAGGCCAACAATATCTAATTTAGCGGGTTTTACTCAATATGTCTCTGAGGTTTTGGATAATAGAGGACAGGTCGATGTCGTCTATACGGACTTCCAAAAAGCATTTCATCAGATTGACCTTTTGAAACTACAAAGTATTGGTTTTTCTGAAGCATTGATTAAATTATTCACCTCCTACTTAAGCGATAGACATTTTATGGTCAGATATTAAAATTTCAATTCAATTTCATTTTGTCCAATTTCGGGAGTTCCATAAGGTTCCAATCTGGGCCCCATATTGTTTTTAATCTTTATTAATGATCTTCCTGAAGTCATTACTTGTGAGCATTTGTTATTTGCCGATGATTTTAAACTCTACTCTGAAATTAAATATTCTACAGATTCCATCCATCTTCAAGACTGCATTAACAGAATGTCTTCATGGTGTGAGGCAAATCATCTTAAACTAAATATAGCCAAATGTAACGTAATGACTTATACTCGCAAAACTTCTTGGGAACTTGGGAATGACATAATTAGTCGAGTTGATGTATTCAAAGATCTGGGTATTTATTTTTACAGCAAACTCACTTTTGTTAAACATATAAATCATATTGTTTCTAGTGCCTTCAAATCTTCGGCTTCATTTACCGCAATTTCCGGAACTTTTCCAATATAAGTACCTTCAAATCTCTGTTTTACGCTCTGGTGAGGTCAAAACTGGAATACGGGTCGATTATATGGTATCCAATTTATCACGTTCATTGTCAACATTTAGAATCGATCCAAAGAAAGATGCTAACTAATATAATAGTCATTAATGTGGTTACGCTTATTTTTCCTCGATGAAAATACCTTCTAGAATTACAATTTTATTTCAAGTGTTCTAATATTTTGAACCCCTTAAAAGGTACCCCTTAAAAAATTATTACAAATTTTAAACCTACTAATACACTCATGCAATGCGGGGAATTGCAGACAAATGGCTTAAACCGGTACTGGATATCTAGTAAGTAAAAACAGCCAGCTAGATCGCGAATGGGTCCGGTCTTGAGCTGGCGTCCGCCAACTCATCGTGGGTGGCTGGGGACAGGCCGGCAACTATGATTCAATATTTATAACTTTTATATCCATCAGCCTTTGACCACAAGCCAGGCCGTCATTTCTTGCAATACCATCGTCATAATCGTGTACCAGGAGGAGCTGAGAGCTTACTGGTATACATCTACAAAAAGTAACCATGAAAATTATTATCTTGTTCAGACTTAGCTACCAAAGAAGCAAAATGTACAGTAATTCCATTACAGGTACATCTACTCATGTGATAAATGATAAGAAATATTGAACATTTGATTTTATAAAGAATTAATAATTCAGTAAGGAATAATTTGCAGAGAACACCGATATGGTTTGATGTTTCCCTGTATGTTTCAGAGTGTATGGCCGTAGCTGTCATTTCTTGTGACAACGACTGGCAGTTTAAATTATAATACACTTTTCTGATAATCCGCCGGCTCTTGATGCATGGCATACCTCTTGCGTCGCGAATAGATATTGCTCATTTAGAACTCCTTTAAATTCGTTTTAATTATAAAAAGATTTTTAATTGCTCATGTCTATTAGCTACTTTTTCCTTTAGTGGTATTTATTTTTTTCAATTGGCCATTAGTCAAGTACGACTTAATGAGTGTGTTTCCAGTCTTTCGACCTCTATTTTGTATTAGTATTGCTCGTGGTTTTCCATAAAGTCGTTGTTAACTATGTGTTTCTTGTCGTCCACTATTTTATTTGTCCCGTTAATGTCTAGCCGTCGCATTATACATTCTAATTGATTACTAATTAATAGTATATTATCATTACGCCTTTCATGGAGGGAAAATCTCTAAAACAGTAGCGAAATTCTAAGGCCTAACGCCCTTGGGGTTTGTAAGATCGTCGCCCTCAGGGCACAAACATCTACCATTGGTACGTAAATAACTATTAATTAAAGCAACATCAATTATTATCTTATTTCGAAAAGACACCCTCATAAATGACGTGAATTTCTACATGTATTTTACATTCAGAACTTCATGTAAAATAGTTTCCATTACACATGTTAAAAATTTAAGGTTAAAAGAAACGTCGACTAAATATTTATAATAAGTATAATAATTCAATTATTTATCATTCGCAACATCCGATGATGAAAAAATTAATATAATTTACAACTTAAAATACAGAGCAACACACTTATCACATAAGAATTCTTGGAAAAATTTTAGAATTGATATCAATTCTTTTAACAGAAAATAATTATCCTATATGAAACTTTATTACCATATATAAGGGATCTCTTGGATCCCTTTTGGAAAATAGGAAAAGAACTTAATAATGACGCCACATAAATAGCACCAATAAGTGAAAACACAAATAAAATGCTGTTACGTTCAATTTTGGTAATTGAAAATTTGGGAATCCGAAATTTATTGTAGGTATATTTGACGGATAAATTGATTGTAAGCAGTGACTACGCGTTCCTTTTAGCATGTGTTTAAAAAATCAGGTCGGCATATTACTTTCATTAGTCGATTACATTCATCAATACTGCCCCAGCGCATTTAATAGATTCTTTCTCATAGATCTTTACCACACATATCTTAGTGCATAGCTGTCGCTTCATTGTTCTGTCTGTGAGTCGAATATTGGCAGTTCTGTGATGCTAGCCTAGGTCGGCAGATCTATGGTGTGACTTTTTTGGAGGTTGGTCTCGTTGCTTTCTTTCTTAGCTGGACGCGTGAATAGCATACTAGTGTTTCAATGTGTTAAGAGTTTAAATGGGTTTCTTGGTTACATAACGTATTGTGTTATTCCGATAGAATGGGATAATTCTAGGAAATCATTGTTTATGTGTTGGGATTTTGGATAAATCTACACATACCACATTAGTGGGATCACATAACATTTTGTTTTCTTGAAACTGGGTGTTCATATTTTATTTTGCATACTTTGTGTTCTCTAGAGCCCGCATTGCGTTGAACTTCCTAGTGTTGATTGAGGGATACAGCTAAGCCGTCTTTTCGAGGCCGTTTTCCAACGACTTTTAACACGACGAGTACGAGTACGACAAGTTTTACGAGATATATATTCACTTAACCTAACTTTTTTTACCTGTAACGACACAAGCCGGTCTGTGTTACAGGGCTTCTTTTCTATCGGCGAGTGTAAGTCGCACCACCTTTTGAACCACCTTTGTAATCACTTTATAGTGTTGTAACATGGTAACTACATTGTAACTACAAGATCTCCACCTATACTTGGAACTTGATAACTGTAAATCTGGACTGTTCTTCAGTAACGAAGCTGCTAAGAGTAGTTTCGATACCGAGGATGATTTGGGGACTATCTGACGTCCATGGGAATTAGTGACTTCGATATCGACCAAACTTACTAATTTGAATTTAATATAATTTTTATTCTTATTAAAAGCTGAGCCAGCTTAGGCAACTTTTATTGCCCACTTTAAATCGATGTCGAATGTACTCCAGGGGTAATAATGTTTTTCACTAAAGACAAACCCAAAACACCAGAACTGGAGTCTAACATGGTATATAAAATTCCGTGCGGAAGCTGTCAAATGTCATATAATATATAGGTCAGACAGACATACATTTTATAACAACGGTTAACGAACATCGAAATTATGAAATTATTATAAATAATCCTTGAAAGAAACAAAATAACCCCACAGCCTCAGCAGAACATAGGCTCAATAATTACTTACTTCTTCACGCACGCAATATAGTTTTACAGCACACGTGCGGTAAAATACTTCTTTGAGGCGAGAGACGTTTATAGCCCCAGTTCATAATGTCAAATTAACTGCGAGGTGAATACTGTTATTTGTCTATAACCATTGTACGTTTTTTTTATCTTAAATGAGTTCAGAGGAAATGTAAAAAAAAATCTATTTTAAAACGCCAACGCGGGATTTAGGGGCCATATATGCATTTAGTTCTCAATATAAATATTCGGAATATTGTGTGTACGTTGCCATGGCAATATATGTAAATCAACTGTAAAGTGTTGTATAATGGTTACTATCAGCTGTTAGTATTCAATACTATTGTATAATGGCTGCATTATATAACACTTTTTACGTATATTATTGAGTTATTATCAAATGGTCTAGGATATATACTATTATGCTCCTCGTAGTCTTGATACTCGAGTAAAAATTGAAAATTTAAATACGTATTGAGATAAAAGTCTCGTAAATAAACGCATTGTACTTTTAATATTGTCATCGTTATGTTCTGTTTCAACGACATCTTAATAAAGGTTCCCATCATCCATGAAAACTCATTTACCGAAACAAAAAACTGAAAACAACTGGTCATCGGTTCATGGTTATTACACTCTTTGTTTTTAAGGGGAATTTCATTCAGTAAAATTATAATTAGGTTTCATTAATCTCCAACAATGTTGTTCCACTTCTATTGCTATTATAGTAAAAAAATACAAGAAATTTCATCGAACTTATTAAACTCATTCATTATGTCTATATAGTATACATGTACCTACTTAAATTCATATTACCATATTATTATAGTCAGTGCCAATGTTATATTTTCTCGGTCATAAATGGGACAAGAAACTTGAAGCGTTGGACGTAAGCCAGAAAGAGAGTTCCAAAAGTGAGATGCAGTACATACATCCCCGTGCAGGACCCACCTCCAAAGTTAACCCAAAGGTACCCACCTCCAGAGGAACCAAAGTTGACCGCATCTTCTGAACTATTTATTGTGGCAGTAATGTCAGTTTTTTTGAAATGAAATAGAAAATAAAGGATGCGCAAATAAAACGTATTATAACACCTGTAATATATGTGAATATGAATGATAATAAAAATTGCGAAAAGGGGCAGAGGACCCAGAGGAAATAAGTGTTTGTTTATAAATTGTGAAAAGAGTCTTTACGACGACTCCAGTTTGCATCAATACAGTTTCCTTGTTGGTATTAAAATATGAAAAATTCTACCAATGCAGTCAGTCACATGAAATTAATTATTACAAAAATATGTACTTTGTGGTTAAAAATAAACAAAAACATGGGTAACGGAAAACAATTGGACGTGACAGCTCAGTCTCATTCAATACCCACAAACTCTTTCTACTGTCTCGCTCTGCAGACTGATCCTCTCTCACATAGCCGACTCGAGCCAACTTTACCCGAAGGAGCGTTACATAGTCGAGCCTGACGCGTGACAGACCCAGTCTCATTCAACATTCATAAAAATAAAAGTGCTGAACACGCTTAAAGAAGTTTTCACTTCAGCCAACATACAAGGTGGTCACACGAAAACGGTGAGGAATATATTGGACAAACAACTAAAAAACCTTATAAAAAGTTTATTATTTAATGTGGTAGAGGAGTCAGTGACACGCTTTTAAAATTAGGTATTTTATATTATATACGTGGCTGCATAAAAAGTTTTAAATAATAAACCCCGACTTACTGGACATCCCGATGTGTTACATTTATAGCAATGTAACACCTGTTTGGCTTAAGTAGGTAGTTTATGAGTTTTTTTTTTAAATTTTAAGTTGCATGTCTTCATAGGGCGTTTCCTAGAAACTGCCAAAATAGAAGAACATGAATTAATGCCGTCAGAAGATGCGTACTAACGTGTAATTTATAATGAAATTCAGATAGACAGTAGATACCTCACTGTTATACAGGGTGGTCACAGTGCCATAAACTTGTTTTTCCCATTTTTTTTTAAATAATACACCTCGTATATTATTACTTCTATAATCTACTTTTATTAATCTTTCAGATAATGATTATTTGATTGATGCCTCTATTCGTAGTTTTCCAGGTATTGCTGTTAAAAATATAGTATAAAAATAATATGTATCATTAATTTACAAAGTGTAAAAATATTTTTACTCTTCTATGATGAACGTAACATGTAAACTAAAGTAGTACCTAGTCTAAAGAATCATTTCACACACATTTAATTATATTTAACTGTAACTATATCTCTTAAATATACAGTTTTCTAGATAATACTACATATTTCTCTCTTGTAACATCCCTTGTAACTGTTTAAATAAAATATAGGTATCTATAGATATTTCATATATTCTTCAATTCTTCATATAAATATGTTTTTTGGTAAATAAATCCCTTGTCTCCTTAACTGGTCTACCGATTTATCTAACAGCTACAGTACTATGAATGTTGCCAAGTTTACATGGCATGTTTAAATGCTAAGTAAACGTAGTATTTGAATAAACGGATAATCTCAATATTAGTGTAATTTATAATGAATATTAGAACGACACCCGACTAGAAAATTTTATTTATTGAGTAGACAATAAATACAATTTTCTAGTCGGGTATCGTTCTAATATTCATTATAAAATACACTAATATTGAGATTATCCGTTTATTCAAATAATACGTTTACTAAGCATTTAAACTTTCCATGTAAACTTGGCAACATTCATAGTACTGTAGCTGTTAGATAAACCGGCTGAGCTTGGACTTTCGTCATAAGTGGAAAATTAAAAGGCGGAGCATAATTTATGAATGAAATAATTACAAAACTGTATTACAGCTCTATCTAGAATTATCATTAGATCCCTCAGTTTCAATACAGTTTGTGTATATGTCCTGTATCATTTACAGCGAGAATTAAGTGCATTACGACTGATTATCTATTCATTTAATCTATGATATTCCTCTAAATATAATAAAATCCTTCTAGAAAAAAGTGCACACCTTCTACAAAAGATGTAGCTGTACCTGCCCTAAAAGGTTGTCATTTTTCTATTTTTATTTTCGTCTAATTTAGTGCATAACAATTATATTGCCATTCTGCTTACATAAGATATGGGCAAATGTGCCTACATAATAATAATTATTGTGGTAATAGTCATTTTGATTAAAATTTAAAAAATCTAGCTCCTTGAAAAAGATAATGAAATATAGTAAATGTAGATTTTGTAAGTATATCTATATGTCTGTCATGTTCCGTTTACCTGAACATTTAAAAGTAGTGTTGATTTCCGGGAATTCCGTAATATGCCTAAGCGTTAATTAAAAATATAGTCGACATAAATATGTGACCGACTTTATTTGTATTCTAACGTTTGTTTTTTCTTCCAGGAACGAGACCGCACCGCAGTAGCAGTGAAGGTGAGTTCGATGGATTCTTTACATTTATTTACTTACAACTGATATGTAATTGTAACGTTTATCGTTTGACGGGTCATTCCGAGAGCATTCCTGTTTGAGCAGTGGCGGAGGTAAATACATACGTTTCCGAAGCTACAAATATTTTTTTTATTTAAAACTATTCCTTTGAATAATGTTTAAGTATTCTAGATATGCTAATTTCTGTCTTAATGTCTTGAGAAAGGAAATAAACATTGCCGAAAGCTTGACCATATCAAAGAGTTTTATCTGGGACAATCTGCGTTAATGACTGCATCCTTAATATTTTAGGTTTTCATCTTAACTAGTCACTCACGACTACCCTTCAGCTTTGTATATACACTCACCGACACCAAAAACTGGCCACTAAAAGGAAGCCCCAATTTTAAAGTTGAATTCCTCGCGAAAGGCTTTTTGACGATTTTGTTTTTGAATTGTAGATTGATTTCTCAGTAACGATACAATGTCAGAATTTTTTCTGCAGAATTTAATTTGAGCATATACGGGATGCAATAATGAGACGAAGTTTAATAGTCAACGAATATTTGGACGAAGTGGGTATTGAACGAATAGTTTGGCCAGATTGCAGCCCTGACTTCAATTCAATTGAACATCTGTGGGACCAACTTCAAAAACGCATTCGTCGTCGACCTGCTTTACCCGACAGTCTTCAGGATCCGCGAATTGCACTTCAGGAAGAATTTGATGCCATTCCACAATAATTTATAACAAATCTTATTTATTCGATGCCACATAGACTGAATGAAGCTAGTGTGATTATTAGCCCATAAAAATTTGTTTATCCTGTTTTCAAATTTTCATGTTTTTGTTAATTTTCAATTAAACTTATGTTTTGATGTTTACTTGATTTGATTTGGCATTTTTTATTTGACAAGCGTTGACAAACTCTTAAATGTGGTATTTCAAAACAACTCGTATTTGTTTCCGCATATGCCGCCTGGATTATTCACAAGTAAAAATTTCTGCCTTTAAAGCCCTTGTCCGAGACGTTCGTTTTAAAACAGTGTATCTCAAATAAAAATAGAGATAATGCCATGAAATAAGAAACAAAATGTTCAGAAAAGATGAGACTACAGAATGATTCCAGTTGATAACAGCTACTGTAGCTGCTGCACCCCACAGGGTGTTACAAAGATCGGGAAGAAAACTTCCAACTATCTGGCATGTTTTCCTTCAAAAATTCAATACATATTCACTAAAACCTTTAGCACTAAAGGCCGTCAGTTCCACTGACGGCCATTTTGGAAAATGGCCACCAGGGGGCAGTTGGTCAATGGCTCCACATCTAAATTTGTTCACATTACATTCTTGCAAAAAAAATAACCACAATGACTGTTCTGACATAACACATGTTACAATGTCACATTACTAGAACAGCTGCAAGTAACCAAGCCTCAAGCATAAAAAGATAGAGGAATAATTTCCTATTCAAATATATGAGAAAGCTGGGTCCAAGCATCTAGAAAAGGATATTATAGTGGAAAAAAGACGGAACACAAATTAGTAAACAAAGTGTACCTCGATTTCGCCGAAATGAACACTGAGATCCCTTTTCAAACGGTTTTTTGCAAGCCACGCATTTTTCACCATAATTATCAAAATATATTAAACCACTAAAAAACTAAATTCGAACACTTCTCACAAATAACTACAGTTTGACACCACACAAATATAACGACAGAGCTACTTCAAACATACGCAACGTTGCCAGGTCTCAAATTAAATACAAGTGACACAACAACTGTTTGCGACGGGTAATGAAAACAAGAATTATTCGCACTTTTCCAGCTGAGATTTAGAACAAATTAATATCAGTGTCTGTTAATAAATATAAGAATCGAACGACCAATGTGGATAGTATAAATTAACTTCATTTCTGAGAGTAAATCTGTGTACTTTGTAAAAATTTTCTAAGCTGGCAAAATGACAAGGTTAAAATTGACTGAACAATAACATTGAATGCACGCTGTCACGTGATGTAAATAAACATTCCAGTAGATGCTTGTGCCACTAAATTTTCAACATTTCTTGTCTATTCTATTAATGGTAGAAGTAGCTAACCACATTTACTATAAGTATACAGCGTATAAATTTAATATTGCCAAATATTCTCCTTTGCCTCAAATGTGTATCAAATGTAATGACTGTCAAGATTCATTTGTTATTTTCTTGCAATATGGCAAAAATTAAAAAAAAAATAGAATTGTCTACAAATATCTACTGTAATTTTCTGTTAAATTAATTTTTGGTTTTTATTTGTGTATTTTTTCAATATGTATTTTATTGTGTTCTGTTTATTCTCTGTCCTGTTTATATATTTATTATAAAAAAAATGTCATTTCAGTGAGTACCTATACTCTGTCAACTTGCCATTTGTTTATGTTGTGTGTAAATTGAAGTGTGTTTGTAATGTCTAATGTAATGTCTAATTCTGTATTCCCCATTTTGTAATTGGTTTTTCCGTTGAATGGTGTACTAATAAATAAATAAATAAATAAAACCAAATAGTGCTTAAAGTTAACAAAAATTGTTAGAATTGTGAAACGACATTTTATATTTTCATACATTTTCATTTATGGTAAATACTACTGTAATAACTGAAGACATAAGTGGATAAAGGTGTCATGTCACATTAAAAAAAAATAATTTCTGCAATCTTTAATCTTCCTTTGTATAAATCTAACCTACCACAATAATGGTAAATCCTATATTTATAATCTCTCAAAGACGGTTTTGATGATAAAGGCGCCATGTCACACATACAATGAAAAATTTTATTTTAGTTGATTAAGGTGTTATGTAACATTTTTGATAATTTTTTTACATATTTACATTTTTTTACATACACTGCGCAACTTATTTAACGCACAACCAAAAAGTTAACTCAAATTTGACGTTATGTATTTTCGACAATTTTTGTTCGTTTTGGTCGATTTTTTTTTCAAATTGTAGGTTTTTCTCTTAGGAATATCACTGTCTTAGTTGTTTTGGTAAAACGAGTGATTTTGATATTATACCAGGTGCTATAAAAATGTTATGTTTTTTTCCGAAATTTCAAAACGTCCTGTGGGCTATACAAGGTATTGCAAGTTATTGCAATTATAGCCAATTTAAAGCCTTATGTTTTTTCTACATTTTCTTTTTTTATTCATTTGTTTATCTCTGTTACTTCATGAAATACACCGTTTTGAAACACCATATGCTTTTATTCACATGAAATGCATTTATCGGACAACTCAAACAGCTAGCAAGCTATGGAAATCGAAGATTACACGTCATAAACTGACAACTGTGTCATTAGTTTTTTGTTGACAGTCCAGCAATAATTAGTGAATAATGGAACACCAAACCAGAAATTTAACTCGTGATGAATGTGTTGAGACAGCTACATTACATGGTGAAGGGTGGAGTTACCACCGCATAGCTGGAAGGTTGGGAGTGTCTCACACAACTATAGCGAGAGCAATTCAAAGGTACGCGGAAACAGGAGAACATTCCAGACGAGCCGGTCAAGGTAGATCTCGTGTTACCTCTGCTATCCAGGATCGCTTTTTAAGAGTAAATGCTGTGAGACCACGATTTATAACTGCAACACATTTAAGAGCACAACTTCAAGACGCAGGTGGTCCACTCATATGCGTTCAAACTGTACACCGACGACTGAGGGAGGCAAATTTAAGACCCAGGATTGCTGCTCGAGGACCCGCATTAACAGTATATCATCGAAGAGCCAGATTGAATTTTGCCAATGAGCATGTTAATTGGATGGAAGTAGATTGGGAACGTATTCCTTGTACTGATGAGTCAAGGTTCAGTTTGTATAATTGTGACAGACGTAATCGCGTCTACCGAAGACCCGATGAGCGATACAGTCAATGCAATTTTTTGCATACAACTTTATATGGAGGTGGATCCGTCATGGTGTGGGGCGGAATATCTTTGACTGGGCGAACGGACTTGGTAACTGTGAATGGAAATCTCAATTCTGACAGATACATCACAGACATTCTTGAAGCACATGTTTTGCCTTTTGCCCCCTATATAGGACCCAATTTTTTACTTATGCAAGACAATGCGCGTCCCCACACGAGTCTTATCGTGAGAAATTATCTTGAAGAAGTAGGAATTGATCACATAGACTGGCCAGCCCGTAGCCCCGACCTTAACCCCATTGAACATGTTTGGGATTTTATCGGTCGGCGGTTACGAAGTGAGGGACGACAACCCCAAAATTTACAAGAATTGGAAGGACGCCTAGTCGAATTATAGAATGGCCTAGATCAGAACCTAATCAGAACTTTGGTTTTAAGTATGAACCAAAGATGTCGGGAGGTCATTCGCGGAAGGGGTAGAAGCACCAGATACTAGTTCTCTATTTACTTTTGTTTTGTTTCCTGTTATTCGTTGTTTTATTAAAGCAATCCATTTTTCTAGGTATGTTTTTTGAGTTTTTGTCCTTTTAAGACCTTTTTCTCTTCTAAAACACCTTGCATCTCTCAATAAATTATAAGATATCAAGGAAAACAGAACGCAAAATGAGGCATTGAACCAGTATAATGAGTAATAAATAATGAGCACTTGACAAAAAAGAAAGTTAATAAATTTAATAAAAATCACGTCAACTCAAAAATTGGATATTTTATGAAGTAACAGATATAAACAAATGAATAAAAAAGAAAATGTAGAAAAAACATGAGGCTTTAAATTGGCTATAATTGCAATAACTTGCAATACCTTGTATAGCCCACAGGACGTTTTGAAATTTCGGAAAAAATATAACATTTTTATAGCACCTGGTATAATATCAAAATCATTCGTTTTACCAAAATAACTAAGACAGTGATATTCCTAAGAGAAAAACCAAAACGAACAAAAATTGTCGAAAATTGAGTTAATTTTTGGTTGTGCGTTAAATAAGTTGCGCAGTGTATTTACATTTACTTTTCATTCCCAAAAAGGAGATACACAGATATCCAATGGTGACTTCACAGGAAAACATATTATGTGACAATGGATCTAACTGGAATGAAGATAATAAATAAAAGTAGCCTAAGTTATAACATCAGCTATCTGCCAGTGAAAGTCCCGTCAAAATCGGTTCAGCCATTTCGGAGATTAGCCGAAACAAACAGACAGACAAAAATTTTAAAAATTAATTTTTTGTTTTAAGAGTACCATATTATACGCCTTTATTATTTTAACATTAAAAACAGACACTTCATTGTTATTTATTTGTATAGATTTTGTGGAATTTATGGAATTCATGGAATTCATGGAATTTAATTTTTTTGCGTGGAACCCTAATTCTTTTTCTAGAATGAAAGTAGCCTTAAGTCTACCATCAGCCAGTGAAACATCATCCAGTGAAAGTTCCGTCAAAATCGGTCCAGCCGCTTCGGAGATTTTAGCCGGAACAAATAGACAGCTATATAGACAGACAAGAATTTTAAAATAAAAGTAGCAAAAGTCACTTCTTATAACATCGGCTAATCTTGTCAAAATCGGAAAATGGTTTTAGAGATCAGATTTTGTTCACAATTTTATGGACTTTATTTTCTTGCGCAGGACCCTAATTCTTTTTCTGAAATAAATGTAGCTCAAGTTACTCCTTATAGGAGCAGCTATTTGCCAGTGAAAGTTGCGACAATATCGGTTTAGCCGTTTCGGAGATTAGCCGGAACAAACAGACAGACGGACAGACAGGCAGACAAAAGAAATTAAAATTGGTTTTTGTTGTAAGTACCGTACATACTATCATATGCATTAAGTAAAATGCCATTATTTTGGCATTACAGACACATCAATTTTATTTATATGCAATGATTGATAAATTAATTTGAGTTAAAAGCTACATGACTTCTTTATCCATGACGAAACATGACAGATTGAGTTTAAAGTTAGTGGATAAAGGTGTAATGTGTACAAAAATCTAGTTTCAGAAAATCTTGTATTATTTTTAAATATTGTAATAAACAAAAGAAAATATCCCAAAATTATCTATTTTATGAGTTATTACTCATTTAAATAAAAAGCAAAATAAAAAAGTTCCAATACAAAAAGCATTTTGTTAATTTACTCAAAGCACTAAAATTGCGACCTTTATCCACTTATGTCTTCAATTAAATCATGTTATTACAACACTAGTTTAAACATAATTTGACCTACGTCGATTCTTCTCGGAATCAGTAAAGTTTATCCCACATTTTTTTTGTGTTGATTTCTCAGTACACAGAGTAACTCTATCAAAAGATATAGTAGCGGAAAATAGCTATTATAAAATTAAATGACGGCAACAAATGTCAATGGAACAAGCCAACGGAATTAATAATCGAGAAAGAAACATACAGTAATAATAGCAAAGTTCTTTCTACGAACTGAATCTGTTTCCATATCGCTAAAAAATATGGTCTAAAAACACTAGCAATATCAGCTTTAATCATATATAGGGTAATGTTCTTTTCAGTTGTGGCGTTTTCTATTAAGGCATTGTTGCTTCTTTGAAAGAGATGCAGCTTCTCGAAGCGGTGATCAGCATGTACAATAAAACTATCATTGTATTTTTTTCAGTAACGGAATCCTTTGATCTCTTATTAGGAGGAACAGCGTACATGTTGGTGCTCCATTTAAATATACAATGCAGATGTAACAAAGGAGGCGAAAGTTGGCAACTATATTGATGCGATTTGCATAAATGCGCACTAATAGTAAAGTACATCAGGTGGGTGAACGATTGAGCCGCCGAGACACGGTATGGGCACGTCCACATAAACCTCGAATTCTATCCGGGGCGCAATGTTCATATAGTCATCCTCGTTCTCGTATAGGGTGGAGTACCAGAAATCGGATATATTTGTATAGTAGGTACATGGAAATCGTACCAAACAAGGGATGCATTGCAATGAAGTAGTTTTGATTTTTTGAATCTTGTATGTGGTGAAGTGGTCATGACAGCTTCAATTTTTCCACTTCGGAAGCCCTGCGGATAATTGTTAAATATTTGAAAAATCATAAAATTTTCGGACTTTTTTCAGTTTGCCTCAATTTTTACCACTGAGGGCGTCTGTACACTTTTTAAGTAGACTAAATTTGCAACAAAATGAAGGCAATTTGGTCTTGATAGTTTTGGTCAAATAGTTTCTAAGATAGAGCTGTTGAGAGATCTGCATAATTTCCCAAAAAAAGAAAGGAAATGTTAGGGTTTTTTTTGTCAATGGTGACCAATAAGGACCCATTTTACGGCAAAAGTCATTATACACGTTATTAAAGTACCTACAATAAATTTGCAACAAAACGAGACTAATTTGGTCTATGTAGCTTATAGTAATAGCTTGAAATATGAATTTGTTATCAACATTCCCTTTCAAGAAACAGACCAAATAGTAGGGGACGAGCTGGTTGATAATTTTGTGTATGTATTTGAGGAACCCTGAAAACTTGTATAATACTTCTTTCTTAATATCCGAATGCCAAATTGAAGACCTGGCTGATGGGTAGTATGGCTTAACCTACCTTCGGATTTTTAGTTGTGCTATTTTTTTTGCAAAATATCTTTAAGGTATTTTTAAACTTTAATCCCTTGGAATTTAGTATTTAATGAGTTCAAAAATAAAAACAAAGCATATTTAGTTGGGACAAAAAAAATATATTTGAGGTACGCTGAGATATAGACAGGATAATAATATTGGTACCTAGAATTTTTTTGGGGGGGTATTCTGCCAGGTATTTGGGGGTGTATTCGCGTTTTCTACGTAATCAGGGGTACCAGTCTCGTAGTCTGATAACAAATAACGAAAACCACGACAGTTCCCGGAAAATTACGGAAAACTTGAAAAGAAAATTTTATCGAAATGATCGTGTTTCAATAATTGATGATAAAGAATTATTTATCTTTACTTTTTAATGTTATTGTTCCAGTTTTGTATTGATTTTGTTGTTTACTTTTTCAATGTTCATTTTAAACTGTCAAAATTATAAGTAACTCCAGAAAAAATTGTTTGAAAATTTCAGAAAATCAAAGAAAATGCCAATGATTGACCTTGCAATGTCCCGTAGTCCGTTTTCACTTATACGTCTTTTCTATCGTGTAGGAGATATCTACTTATGAAGGCGCGTTCAAGGTCACAACTCTAGGTGCTGTATGCGAACGCTAAGATATGAGAGTTACATTGGCATGGTATAGAACATGGATAGACATCGCGAAGTGCTTTATCCCACGAATTGCTGCTTTGCGTATAAAACGCGTTCGAATTAACGTGTATATCATCTGGGCACTAAATGGCAGCTCTACTGCATGCTAATTGCAGTAAAACTTAGTCCGTTTTCACTTGTACGTCTTTTCTATCGTGTGGGAGATATCTACTTATGAAGGAGCGTTCAAGGTCACAACTCTAGGTGCTGTATGCGAACGCTAAGATATGATAGGATATCAACCCATACGCAGACAGTATGGGTTTTTGGACCGCTGATAAGGAATTTTATATTTAAAATGTTTAAAAACAACATGTTATCCATGAATTTTCCGGGGAAATGACACTGGATTCATGATCAGCGGCCCAAAAAAACCTCCTAGAACTCATGACCGAGGCCTAATTGTCATTTTTTCAAAAATTATATATTTGTCTGAAAATGAGAATGGGGGGTATTTTTAAGTATAGAGGTAATCTGGGGGGTTGGTAGAGAGTCACGAATGACCTTACAGGTTCATAGAAAACGGAGTAATTTTTTTTTCGAATTTGCACGTATGTAGTAAACTTAGTCGGCCTAATTCCTCAGCACAGACTGGACTACAACAATCGATGATAGAAAAATGATATAAAAGGAAAATTTATACTTTTATATCTATATTATAATTAATTCAACCAAATCGCTTTTTTACGTCATTTTATTTTGTACCATTATTTTTTTTCAATTTGTTGTATTTTATGATAGTTAATAAACGTACAATTAAATTAAAATAAACAGATGATAAAAAATTTAAAAAATTCTACGATCCTGATCTTTCAACTCTTCCAGAAATTTTGCGAACGGTTGCATGCGTTCTATAAGTTATGTGGTCTTGCGATGGCCAATCACATCGCAGCGCGCTTCGACTTAGCGGGCTACCGGTATACGCTTTCTCTCACACTTCAACCTTCCCATAACGCTACTCCTTCATACTCACGTAAAACATGCTTGATCACTTGGCAGATAGAATGTCCCATCAAAATTACCTGCCTTCAAATCTCAACATGCACCAAATATATTTTCTTGATCTTTATGAATATAACAATTTTGAAACGGCCGTACAAAATTTTAGACGCGACAAAATAATCTAGCTTTTTTATTTTTAAACTCTAAATACTAAATTTAAATTTCCATTTCTAACTTTTGGCTAAATATGATGTGCCTACATAATATAATAACTTCCCGAACCAGGGCAAATTCAAAGACAGCAATCGCGTACCTGTTGGTCTTGGAAAAAATTATGAGTTGACGATCATTGAAAAAGAGGGCTCAACAGTTAATGCTGCCAAAATTAAAGTATATTGGCGAGTTACGCAAAGTCTTAGACATCTAGCGGTGTTTGTGAGTACTTCATTTTTCCGGCACTGACGTCGACAGTACTAAGAATCGGGAATTTGTTATAAACCGTAGGACATAATTATTGTTCTTCAGTGAAAAGAAATAATATGGTAGTAGTATTTATGCTTTCCCAAAAATGGGAAGAAAATCGGTTTGTTGACGATTATGGCACGACAGAAATATCTGATAGCATAAAACTACGGCAAAACAAACTTCGAATGAGTAGAAGGCAAGGCTGATTCCAATCCCCTGAAGACACAAAACGAACACTTCAACCACTGCAGGCATTCTGAGTATCTTCTTAGTACACTCGCATTAATGTGTTTCAATATTTATAACACGACATTCCCCGTCCAACTCTATTTACAATTCAATAAAATTTTTGTGAGATATCAATTAGTAACAGTAAATAATATTGTTATATAGCCCTATAAACATTTTATTAATACGCTAATTGCTAAGGTAAATTTCTGAGTCAAGTTGACTTGAGTGAGTCCACCCGGTATAGTTTGTAATGTACAAATAACTTCCTCATGTGCATATTGGATCGTTTCAAAGCTCGAAATACAATGTCATCGGCGCTGTGCACAATCAGCTATTCTGTTATTATTTCGATTGCCTATGTGGAGTTATAGGGAATATATTCAAATTTTATATATTATAGCCTTTCACAGTTTACTACTGTCGCTTTATCTGTAGCCATATAGGGCGATTTGATATCTACTGTGGCATTTTCTATTACATCTCCATACAGTAAACAAGGATACTAGTTATTTCTGTATTATGTGCGGGGAATAAGTGCTGAGGAAGGTCAGGAAAACATACATCACACACTCCAAAAAAAGTAGAATAGATCACAGTAATAATTTATTATATTGAAAACAAGTAACGCAAATGAATAACCACAGAACATGTATCAAATTATGGCAATGGTCGTGGTAAAATTTAATATTTTCATGGGAATTAATTACTGGTAATATTGCATATATGATTCGACACAACAGAATTATTTTCTGTGTAGCAATGGTCTTATAGCTAATTTAACTTCCTATAAGAATATTTATGCAACTTTTAATGCCCAGGAACTTGTTTAAAACAGTACAAACGTTGGTCATGACTTAGTTACAGTACTACTATAACATTCTTCACGGCCACAGTGTCAAAAAAATACATCTTATTGCCAATAAATTTAAAAAAATATTTATCAAAGTTTTGGAAAAATTACTATTTTTGCGCATCTACAGCAACATAAAAATGCTACGTGTTTTGACAGTGGCAAAAAGAAAATAAAACAATTTTTTTCTTTAAAAGTTAAAAGTAAGAGTTCAGTTAATACTCCAGTCGCCAGAGACTTCTCAAGGGGGTCCCTCTAGCAATAGGTCCGACAAGTCTGGATTTTTTATATGTTGTTCGGGATGATTAGAAGATAACAATTTTAAGTGTCCGTGATCCCCACCTCTGGGCCGTATGGGGAGGGGGAAATATCCATCAAAAATCCAGTTTTTTAACTATAACGCCTTTGTTGTGCTTTTTAGCGCAAAATACGAAATTTCCTACAACACTGGTCTCAACCTCAACCTCTTTCTGTACAACCAATAGCGACGGAGCTATGGAGCGCTGAAAAAAGGGCAAAATCGTAACTTTCACAAAATTTTCACATTCCACGGCCAAATCGTTAGCATCGGAATACGAGGCCATTTCAATCGAGGATATTGACTAGCTCGTTCTGCTCTCTGGTACTTCACCTGAGACTAGCAACGTTTACCTTCGCAAACCTGGGAGAAGAAATTCGACAGATGCATTTTACTCCTTAACATCTTACAAATTCTACTCACCAGAAAACGTTCTCCTCCTCCACTCCAAGTTTTTGAGCAGCTCAACAAGGCTCAACCTGGCCAAGCTCCCACCCACGTCAAATACGGCACACTATCACTCGCTCAGAACTTACCACCAAGGCATGGCGTGGATGGGAAAGCCCAAAAACCCATTGGATTGGGGATGGTCCAGGAGTAGCAGATGCCGGTGCAGCTAACGAGGGATACTCCTCTATCAGCCTTTCTCAAAAAATTTCTTGCAAGTGCGTCATAGGCTGCATGGGAGCGTGTGGCTGTGGGAAAACTGGCCTGAATTTCTCCAATTTATGCAAGCATTTTTCTGGACAATCCTGCGAGAATATGTCAGCTTTTCTTCTCGATGATGACGACGAAGACGACATACAGGCTCAGGATGAGGAACTTCCAGAAGAGTCACCACTCCAAACCATGACCAAACCATGAAGATTGAACGGAATTGCCCACTAGTTTTAAGTCTCGGATTTATTATATTGGCGAATTCATTTAATCATTTAATTACTTTTCGTTATGAACACTTACTTCATGCATTTATTATAATAGAAATGGAAAAATAATAGTAGAGGCTTTGATGGTGAATGATAGAAATTGAAAATAAATTGAAATCGATGAATAATAGATGAAAAGTTACTATAATTGAAAACATCGAACCTAACAGCATTTTCGGGATCAACTTGAAAGACGGCATTTTCTCGTTTTGTCGTAAGTGACCCCCCACTCCTCGGCATTGTTTATAAGATTTTGTTAGGAATATGGATTTGAAAGGTAAGCAAATTCTCTACAACTTTGATTATGGGAACTTTGACGCTACAACCAAGTCATCCATGGCTTTCTGCCCTCCAAAGTGGAGAATATTTAAAAATTTTGCCAGTCACGATTTTGCCCTTTCTTCAGTGCTCCATAGCTCCGTCGCCATTGGTTGTACAAAAAAAGGTACAAGATTAATATTGTAGGGAATTTTATCATCTACAACTTTTACGTTTTGCCCTAGTAGGCATAGCAAAGGAGTCGGAATGCCGATGTTTGATGGTTATTTCCCCCTCCTCAAGCGAGCTCAGGGTGGGGATGACAGAAAATTGGAATTGTTACCTTCTAACCATCTCGAATAACATATAATAAAATCAGACTTGCCGGACCTATTTCGCGAGGGAATCCCCCTAATGACTGGAGTATGATCAGTTTAGAACTTTGGATATTGCTAAATTCATAGACTCCTATTAATACTGAAGGTTATTTGAGTGCTTCTTCCTCCCTAGAAGGTTTCTTAGATCATTCTACTAGGAATTATTCGAGCATTAATATACCTAAATATATATAAGACGATGAGGAACCGGACAATCGAATCTTAACAAGGTCATATGGAAGTGCATCATGACCGACTATGACCTGCCGTCCATCGTAAACAAATACGATACGGTACATCAATTACGAATGTACAATTCCACGTAGTAAATATCGATTGTAATGCATGCGGTACCTCGAAACTACATAATAAAACAATATAAAGGAGTGTCTTATGCAAATATTAAAGCAGAAATATGTCATTCATATTTTCGCACGGTCTCGAACATGAACATACCAGCAGGTTCATATTAATCACACATTGTCATATAAATATGAATGAATAATGCCCGGCGAATACAAAACCGTATTTATTATTAATAACCAGCTACTTTTACCGGTGTTATGATTCGTGATGTGCTGGCCATATTAAGCGCGATTTTAGGAACTCTCATATATGTGTCATAAATATGTTGTTTATGAAACACGACTCGCATAATACTAAAGCAGACATGTTAATATGTTTTACGGGTAGAAATGTAGATAAGAAATTCTTTTAAAATAATTATGACATGAAAATTTTAAATCGCAAACATAACTACTAAAAAATACTTAATTTATATATACTTATATAATTACTGTACCGACTAAAGAAATATTAGAGAATATGAAAACAAATAAGCATTAAAGGTAGAATAAAAGACCTACCTAAAGGTACCTACGATAAAGAGAAAGCAAAATCAATGCAAGAAATGAAAGAAATTAGGAATAAATTCAAAAGGAAACGGGAACAGGAGAAATTGGACAAGAAAATATTAAAAACGAAAGAGAAAAAAGAAAAATTAAGATGAGCAGAGGAAGGAAAGAATAAAAATGTAAAAGTAAGCAACGAAGAAGAGGATATTATAAGTAAGAAATGAACAAATTAAGGAAGTTAATGGCTCAGTGAGTGCATTAATATTATTTTTCATTAATTCAATAGAAATTTCAACCCATCAGTTTATTTTTTCTTAATATCTGTGGTTACAATAATTTCAGTAACTGGCTTGAGGTAGAATGAGGATCTGGTGTTAAATAGTATCATTTTTAAGTATTTATCGTAAGAAATACTACTATTGAGATTAGAGGACAAATTAAATGATTCATTTGCAAAAATATTACAGAACTCATCTGCAACTTGCTTTTGATTTACGGTACTGATTTACGGGCTACGGTAATAAATTACGGTAATTATTTTTATATTATACACGTACTTATACCTTTCGTAAGTCATTCTATTTTTGTCCTAAGTGTCCGATATTTAATTTTTTTTAGAGGATAACATTTTTCAAAGCATGTAATAAAATGTAAGGGAGCTACATCAGAATTTATAATTTGCTCGCCAATTAAAAATGAGCAATCAACTTTCTTTATAAGTTTATTGTAGCTGTCATGATTCTATTAAATATGAAGAAAAGAACGAAGAAAAGAAGGAATGTAAAAATATCGAAAAAATTAAAAGCAAAGAAGGACATAAAACAGAAATAGAAAAGGTGATCGAAAATAAAGAATATAAAAAATAATATAAAAGAGGAATGGAAAAGAGGATCAAATAAAATAAGAAGAAAAGAAACATAAGAACATGAAGAAACACAAAATAGAAGAATGCATGAGACTGAAAATAAAACAAAATGCGAAAGTTCTCGATAGATATTATTTCGTTTCAATTCTGACACTTATTGTATCTGATGATCTGGTCATGATGCCTGCTATTATGCCATCAGGATGTAAATTTCTATCTTCATCATATTAATCAGTAAAGTAATATGCAGTCTTAGTGCTAGTCGTAAAAATATAAACAGTCTAATTCCCGATTTCATATAGTGATAACAAGGTTAACTAAGAAATATTTCAAATCTAACATTGTTAAAGAACAAGACCAGTGGCAATACTTGTCATCATCACAAATATATCATTTAATAATAATAATAATAATCCTTCAGTAAATGTATTTAATTTTTTTTACGACCTAAATTCTGGAAAGAAAACTCATAGAACAAAATAGTTGCAAATTGAAGCCATCTTTGCATATCAATTAAATTAAGAAATTATGTGATAATAAGTTCTTATGAAAAATATTATAGGTGTTTTCACCCAATTGAAAAAATATTTTAGGGTTTGAAAAACTGTCATAAACTGTTATTTGATTAGTTGGAGTAAAACACCAAGTTCTATTCTTCTAAATTCTTCCATAGTGGAGGAAATAAATAAAAACAAATTTTTACCCCATATTTAGAGGGTTGTAACTTGGAGGGGAATGGATTTTGCAAAAAAATATACGATATGCTAAGCTTAATTTAAAAATTCAACTCTTAAAATCATTCCCATCAATTTAAAAACACTGTGCAAATGAGCAAAAGCTTTATATAAACCAGCGCATTCGCCAAAAGTAAAATATTAGTTACACCTGTATTTTTTAAAGTTTTAATTTAATATTGTATTCGACCATCGAGATATAAGCTGCGTATCTATGACTAGTGAATATTTTGTGAATATATTCTTAAATTTATAAACGAGCGTAGTAAAATGTTGCACAGCTATATTTGACATGAAGGTAAGTATTATATAAAATCATAATTTTATATACGCTGGATACACAGATCCTCAATGCCCAGTTCAAACCGCTGATTCGAGAAACTCAACATTCTGAGACATAATGTGTCTATTCACTAGCAAGGGATTATATATTCACTCCATATTCATATTTACTATACATATATATTCACTAGAAAGTGATTTAAAAAAAAAAATTGTACCCTTGACAAGGCTGAATCTCCCCCACAATTTTAAAGATTTTTTCTCAAAAAACAGTATTTTTCACAAAAAATGTCTCTATATAAGGATATATATTGATGGTTCCGAATTTACGCCCAGTGGTTGACTGGCTGACTGACCATAGACGCCAGCTCTCCGCTGAATCAAGGAACTTAAAATTTGGTCAGTGGATTCCTTTTATAACACAAACAGCCATTACGAAGGGATTGTAAAAAAAATAAGCAAATATTTTTTATTTTTTAATAATTTAATTCTATAGCGTATCAGAAATGTCGAATAACTTTTGACATTTATGTTCGACTTGATCCAAATGCGGTTGCTGATTATATATTACTATTCGGTTTCTCATTATATAATTTTTAAATCTGAAAATTCAAAAGTGCCGATTGAATATGGCGTACGACATTTGTCATATATATTTGTCATCTACTTCCACGAGTATAACTCGATGTGATCCAAAACACGACCCCAATAGCGAATTTGGATCACGCTGATTGTAAATTGTATTAGAATATCAAAATTCAAAATGGCTCATCGAAAACAACCGACGAATTTTGTCACTTAAAATTTGACTTGATCTAAATTGGTATTGACTGTCGACCGCAAATTATACATAAAGGGCAAAGGAGGGCTTATATTATAAAGTGCTTCATATGAAAAAAATGTCTTGATAATTGGCAGAACAATTGTAGTATTACCTGTATAAAAATGTTTAATTTGTATCAGGTTTTCATCCAAAGTGAGATCTTAAAAATTGCCTTAGATATGATTTAATAAGGATTTTTTATTTTTTTTTAAAAGGGATATATTATTAACAAGAATCGGAAATCTAGGTATCGAAATTGGAACGGAAATCCAAAAATTTTCCAATAATCTCCGAGGTAAACCAGACTGGATACTTCAGTTTACAATTTTTACTTTTTATCCTTGGCACCGAGTTTTAGAACACCGTAAGAACCATAAAAATAATCCACTGCTAAGTCGACGTTTTTAAACCAATGGAAAAAATCCCAGTTCGTGGCTTCCAGAAATTGATACATAAGGACAATATTTGATTCTCTGAAATTAAAATCAACGAGAAATTTGGATAAACTTTTTCGATTATTATTCTTGTTATTGATTTCACTAACAGAACAAATACATTATATTTAAAACAGGATGATGTGCATCAATGGGCACAAGAAAACTTGATTCATCCTCAACGTTTAAGTCAGTATTAGTTAACACCATATCGAGCATTTTGTTATTGATATTTCTAATGTTATTATTTCATTTCAGTTCGCATAAATTCGAAAAATTCGAAAGTGAGAGTTCCCTATTGAGTGTATATTAAAATCTCGATCTCTACGATAACGTGTTTGTCAAACATGTCTACGTGATAATGACAACACAGATTTTCAAGAAACTGAATGTAACTTTCAACTTAAAAGACCGATAAATACGACTACACTCGTTCGATGTCACAGATAATACACATCATATATTGTACCCCAGCATGCTAATGAAGATAATATTGTTTTCAATCATTTTATCAAGATAATGCATTAAATAATGTGATATAAATTGGAAAATAGTTAACGCGAGATAAGGACTGCAAATATTGCTAAATCAAATATGTAGTCGCTGTTAGTTCAAATTCTGCAAACAGGAATTTATTGAAAAAAAATGTACCTACTGATCTTGCTACCGAATATTTCAATAACTTTCTGCACAAAGTGGATGCCGTATCATATCAATTTTCTATAAAAATACCAATACCGTTATATAACCGCACTATTGACCGTTAACATTAATATACATATTCTGATTGTACAACGTTTCCCCATCCTTATAAGTTCATGAACGTCCCAGAATTGCAATTTCGCTCGAGCTGCATGTCGCAGTCAATATTGAAAACATAGGACACAATGCGCCTCTTTGTGTCCACTACTTCTCCGAACGCATGTTTTGGCGATAACTTAATATTTTAAAAATAATCTCTTTCATCACCTGGACGTTCATAATAAGCGTCAGGCACGTTCACTGAAAACAATAAACACTGGCCGGCACTGAACGTGTCAACTCAAAGAATTTCGCGAAATACTTATAATTTAAGGGCCGGTAACTTATCATCATGAAATGCAAATTAATGATGTTGGAATATTTTGTTAGTATTCGGCGAACACAAAACCATAAAATTGTTATGCGGGTAAATCGGGGTCATTATCTCGTGCATGTTGAATTTGCAGGGGTATATAGTGAAGCATATAAGTGAAGAATAGGTGAAAATAGAAGCTCAATTAGCTGTAATTATTATTTTGTTGGAAAGCACACGCTTAAGCGCCCCCTTCAAGGTATAATGTTAATGGATTTTTTGTTAAATATGCCAATATATATAAATAATATATTTATTTTTTTAAATACAATATTTAATATAAATAAATAACATATTTTTAAATGTTTTTGTTTAACGCCGATGGCCTTGGAAGTTTTATAAGTTCATAGGCAAATTGTCGTTAATCGAGAAACTCTTTTGTTTTTGGAACTTTTATATAACCAACATGTTGCGAAAGAAGTGTAGCCAAAAGACCAACAAAGTCTCTAAAATCAATTACTAGAAATCAATAAATACAAAACATTTTTAACTCAATTTAAATGACAAAGTCATTTTATCTTCCTTTTTCCCTCTTTGTGTTACCTTTTCGGACCTACATTTACGGGTGTTTTTCATTTGGCATTTTTACTCCCAGGCAAATTAAAACGTCTCGAAGAGAGACAACAAAACTATTTATGAAAATTCCACTTCCTATTTCCAACTTTTTCGATTACCATTCATTGGTCTACTGAAAAATCCAATAACAAATTATACGCCCCTCATAAGGAGCTGTCAATTTACTTTTAATTTCCGTTTTAGGTCACGGAGTCACCCCGGTGCCCTGCCTTTCAATTGCCACTACGCTTACTGCGCGTGGATGTCTGGCTGGTCCCGTGCATGGCATTATCTTTGGACGTACTTTCACTTGTATTATTTAATTAAAAATAAAATCCTTTGAATTGAAATTTGAATTGGTGCCAAAGGAACGTAGCGAAAGATAAAATAGTAGAGTGGTTCTCTACTAGAAATATGGGTCGAAAACAGACAACTAAAATTTAAAAAAAATTAAATCAGATCCTCCCATCATTGTGACATGGTTTGTGCAGACGGTGTCAGGGGCGGGGAGAAGGGAACGATCAATTAAAAGCATGGGAAAATCTTACAAAAAAAATTAAGAGTACGAAAAAACGCGCTCTTTTAACGCTGAGCGAAATCGAATAATTATTCGCGAGATATCCCTAATCGTAGTTGCGAAAATAAGAAAAAACAAGTTGGTTTTTCACCGAGGGGGAGCGGAGTTGGAGGCTTAATTTGTTTCTATGGAAAACCTGTCATGAAGAAAATACGAGGCCGCAGGCTGAAGGTGCTGGGATAATTAAGAGTATGTCCCCTCTCCCCCCTGGAGAGGGGGAATACGATTTTCTTTAAAACGCGTTATGGGTGTAAAAGAACACTTAACATATTATATATTTACAAATAGATTACAGATAGAATTCAGTAATATATAAGATTTCATTTAAAATAACAAAGTTGGCATCGATTTCCGTTATAACCGGAAGTACCAAATGTTTAAAATTTCAAAGAGACCATCCCCCGAAGGTACCCTATAGTATACAGTAAATATTATCCCATTTTCTTAAGTCGCTCCAGAATAATGGATAAACATACATAAAAAAATACACGAATCAAATTCTTAATTTTTTGAAGCCGATTGAAAACAAACAAATCTAACACAACTCCGTTTGATTTTGTAAGATCGGTCCATATTCAGAGAAAAAGGACGTTCCCCTTGATTGTGAGCCCTACCAGAGCCCCCCACTCCTCTTCGTCCTCGTGCTGTCTAGTAATAATTTTAAAGTCCCCTAGCTCGCCTCATAATTATCCGATTTTGATCTATTTAGGCTATAATTAAAAGAAGAAAAAATATCTGTCGATTGGTAAAAAATATTTCCCCCGCCCTCATACTGGAAACATCATTTGAAAAAACAGGCAAATCGTGAACCGAAGAAAAAGCCGTTTGATTTTTTTAGGGCATTTTAAGGGCATTTTAAAAATGTTCGTTTCCGTCTCCCCCCCTCTCCCCTCTTCTCCCAATAATTATCCTACCACCTATAGCCTGCGGCATCATAATTCCTTCATAAAAGCTCTTCCACATATAAAATGAGCCTCCTTTCATCGAGGGGGAGTCCCCTCGATGAAAAATCAATTTGATTTTTCTTATTTTCGCAACTGCGATTTGAGATATCTCGCGAACTAATTTTACCATTTTTCTCAGCTTTAAATGAGCGTGTGTGTTTTGTCGTTCTCTTCATTTTTTATATCAACTTCTTATTTATGAAATTAAAAGCCGCCGAGATATGCAGTGAAAACGATTTTCCCATGCTTTTAATTGATCATTACCCCTCCCCCCTCCTTGACCCCGCCTGCACAAAGCATGCCAAAAGACACTCGAAAACAGACACTCAAATTCAAACTTTTTCCCCAATCTATCAGGTCGTGTCCCCCCACAAGACCTGATAGATTGGGGAAAAAGTTTGAATTTGAGTGTCTGTTTTCGAAACCCCGATCCAGTCCGTTCACTAAAAGAAGTTTCTAAGAAAAGTCCTAGCATGTTCTGAATAGTTTTTGTGATACCCGTATAATTTTTTACTTTTAAGGGCACTATCAGGGTCATTATCTTATGAATGTTGAATTTGCTGAAAAAGTCTATAGTGGAGTAAATAATAAGACATCATGGGTGTTATTGTCAACAACACCATTAAACATAGAGAAATTCAAAATACGAATTTTTTTTAGTGTTCACCCAACTTTTATTTTCAAAAAAACTATAAAATTCTTACCTCTATATTATATATTGGAATGTAATGGCTATATGATAAGTCGTGCATATATATGATTTAACATTTTCTAATAGATTCTCAAGCAGTGAAAAGCGCCTAATTTTTTAAAACAAAAAACATCATATTGATGGCTCTGTAGGTTACTAGATGTTAGATTAGATAAATAAAAAAAAGCATGATTCTAACGATGGTGTCAAACTTTTTTGAAATTAAAAAAATCGTGACCACTAAAAAATGTCGTATCTTATGATTTTTAATAAACAAAGACCTACCTATATAATAAAATGATATATGTGATTCAGTTTGTTCTAACGTAAAAAAATAAAATCAATCAGGAAGTGACTTTTGCCCCTCGTTGCTCCTCTGGCTAAAAGAATTATGATTAATATGATTTAATATGTTTGTGTGTTTAATGAAACTGCTTCAAATGTTTTCGTTTAATCCAGTTGGTAATCAGTAATTAGTCTTCTCGTTAGTCACTCTATGTTAGTTATTAGAGTTGTCTGAAATGGAGACTCAATTATTATTTTATTTGCGCTCTCGAAAAAAACTTGTCCCACTTATTCTCAAATCAGGTGATTCACATCACTGTTTCAAACACAAAAGAGACCATACATTTCGCGATACATTATCCACTACAGATTTCACGGGATTCGAAATCTCCGATGTCCGCTTAGACTAAAAAACTTTTCCCTCAGATTGACAGCCGGGAGACCACCAAAGCATATAAATCTGCAAAAGAACGTTGCTCATTGTCGCTGCGTCTGGGTTTGTCCCCTCTGCGGCTACATAAACCATTCTTGGGGCCTCTACTTCTTCTGTCAGCAGTAAATCAAAGGAGGCGCCACCTCACCTGGGAGTTCCATCTAAATTTTCTGTGGACCACTTATTACCAGAGGCGTAGGTAGGAGTCAAATTTAGATTTTTCTTGGTAGTATAAAACAATTACTATTCCTTTATGCAAAGTAAATAATTACACTGATGTTTCTTCTAATATGACCTACTTTAGTATGAAATATAATACAATATAATACTTTAATATAATATAACACCCTTAGTAGAGACGATTGAAAAATGCGTGGTCAGCGATAAATCTTCATTGAGACGCGATACGCGATATGTCTCCTTATTCATTTATATTTGCAGTTTGGACACACCCATTTTAAACATTGCGTAACATTATTAACATTATTAACATTTCATTAAATAAGAAAGTTAAGAAAAACCATAAATCAGGGGTGTATAAGTTATCCTGTGACACTTGCCCTATATATATGTATATGCCATATGTATATGTATATGCCATATATATATATATATATATATATATATATATATATATATATATATATATATATATATATATATATATATATATATATTACATATATATATATATGTATATATATATATATATATATATATATATATATATATATATATATATATATATATATATATATATATATATATATATATATATATATATATATATATATATATATATATATATATATATATATATTTACATATATATATATATGTATATATATATATATATATATATATATATATATATATATATATATATATATATATATATATATATATATATATATATATATATATATATATATATATATATATATATATATATATATATATATATATATATATATATATATATATATTTAACTTACTTTAAATCAATTAACACGTAATACGTGTTAATTGATCGTCTCGTTTGTCCAACATATTTTCGATCACAATCATTGCAACTAATTTCGTAAATCCCAGACCTTTCATTTGGAACAATTTTATCCTTTGGATTGTTTAAAAGTTGTTGTAATTTATTACTTGATGAATGCATCGCTGTTATACCCACGTTTTTGAAAACCTTACTCAAACCACGAGTAAAACCGGGGTTCGTAAGGGATGGATATATATTTTGGAGTCTCTATATCCTTTTGAAAGGTCGTAGAATTACGAAGTGTGTCCTTAAATGTACGCTTCCTAATTAGTTTTTCAACTATATCTCTAGGATGACCATTACTCACAGCTATATCTTTAATTAATACTTTTTCTTTTTCAAACCTCTCATTACTGAGAGGGAAACTTAGTAAACGATGGACAAGAAAATTAAAACTTGCCATTTTATGTTGATAGCAGTGGTGAGAGTCATTAGGGATATATCTGATCGTACTGGTATCTTTTCTATATATATCAAATTCTAACCTATTGTCACTATTTTTAATTACTAATACATCTAAAAATGGAAGTTTGCCATTATTTCCTAGTTCATATGTAAACTTTACAGAAGTGAAACGACTATTTAATTTGGAAATGAAGATTTCTACATCCGCAATCTTAGTGTCAAACACGGCAAAAATGTCATCCACATACCTTAGCCAAATCTTAGGAAAATACTCGAATTCTTCTTTTGCTTCAGTTTCAAATCGACTCATGAAGACATCAGCAATGAAAGGCGATAAACAGTTACCCATTGCGGTTTCTTCATGTTGTTCATAGAACTTGTCATTGAAACGGAATATCTATTCATATATTATTAAATAGAACATACTTCTGGAATAATAGAGGAGCCATCTTTTCAATATATATTATCTGATACAGTAGATATTAATGTTTCAATTGCTACGCCACTGGGGTGTTTCAGGGACTCTACCTGGTACGATTTTGTCAATGGATCCTAATTTACGCAATTTTAAAGACATTTTCCAGCACCTGCGTTGACAATAGTAATAAGTAGTCGATGTTTTGATGTGGGTAGTCAGTGGGATAGGAGATGATTTAAAGTACTGCAATGGACCTTGTAGAATTAAGGGACACAGAAAAGTATCAGATTCCAAGAATAGAGCACATCTGATTTGTTTTTGACTTGTTAATTTGTAGAAATAATTTTGCAAGCGAACCTAAAGTTTTGAATATAACAGCAATTTGACGTAATATTTTACTAGATGAAATTATATTTCGACACGTTAAGAAAAAGACAACACTGTTTTCTATACTTAATTGTACTTTTCAAGTATATTACCACAAACGGATTAAGTAAATGTGTATAAAAATTTTCATCAAACAAATCTAATTAAAAAAACCATAAAATGGCACAGTAATGAACTAAAGAAGACTGTATCTTCTTTGAAAACAAAAAAAAAATATTATGTAAAATAATGAAAAACAAAATGTATGGGGCCAAAATCCAGAGTTCACTGTTACTGCATGCAATAGAAAAAGAAATTATCATCAAACAACGAAAATTGAGGGGGTTTTTTCAAAATAATTTTCAGAATTTTCGTTGTAAAAATTATCATGCATTTAATATTAATTTTAATTTTATATCTCTTATGAAACTTTTTGTAGAGATTCAAATTTCCTATCGATATAACATTTTCTGAATATTAAAAAAAATGCAACAAACTTGAAAAAAAAGCGAAAATTTCAATTTTTTAATTTTTTGTTTGCTTTTTCGCCTGTATCTTTTTTTTGGGCTTCGATAGGCATAGGCATTGCTTGAGATAAAAAAAAGTAAATTATATTTCCTTTGAAATGGTGCGCGGAATAATTTTTTTGAATAAAGATTGACCGAGATATGGCCATTTGAACCTGGATTTTTTTTGCATTTCATCCCTCTTGTACGAATATTATTTTCGGCCGCATTTTATTGAAAAAAATGTTGTTTTACTCAATTAAAAATGTTTTTTACGTCAATTCTCGGTCAATTTTCATTCAAAGAAATTGTTCCGCTCACTATTCTAAGGGAAACTTAATCTACTTTTTTTTACCTGAAGCAATGGTATACCTATCTACGTCCAAAAAAAAGATATAGGCGAAAAAGCAAAAAAAAAATTTCGCTTCTTTTTAAATTTTGTTTTGACTGTTTCGGAATGAAAACATTTCTTTTTAATATTCAGAAAATCTTATTCGATGGATGCTATTCGAAGAATGGTATTCGATTTTAATGCGATGAGAAATTTGATTCTCTACAAAAAGTTTCATAAGGGATATATTGAAATCTTGCTTTATTTACGAGATATATTGACAACCAAAAGTGGTAGTTTTTCACTCCTCATCTTCAATTTTCACCCTCTAATTTAATAGCACTCCGCCTCTTTTTTAAGACATAATCAATAGCCTATTTGATGAATTTTTATTAATAGGTATTTCACGGATAGTAAAACTTTATAATAAAAATAAATAAATAAATAAATATTTTTTTAAAAGTACTATATTTTCAAAAAGTGAATGTAATAAAAATGTCCTTAATTTTCTTAATCGAAAATTATATAATTGTACTGAATTTAATAATTTCAATAGGGCGGCCTATATCTACTATAGAACGTCCTTAAAATATTTTTTCATTGATAAAAACAGGGAATTACATCAAATCTGTTTTTGAAATGTGTGTTTATAAGTGTGTTAGAACCTTATTATATCATAACATTGCACATTTTCTAATTAAGTAATCATAATTATTAGGTATGCAGACTCTGGGAAATTTAGAACATTTGCTTCCTGCATCTTTTATCACTTTCAATCTGATCCCATAACAACGACCCCGACTCCCTCCCATCGCGCTCTTAAATTCAAAAGGTTTTCTTTGTCGCGAGCAACAAATACCGAAAACGGCGGGCATATGAATATTTGATGGTGTTATAAGACTGGATCCACGGCCTTAACAAACCGAGCATCAGCGTTGGCATTAGCAGCAGCCTCACCAAACGCGATCTCCATAACGCAGACGTTAATGTTTGATGACATTAAGACGGGATCCGTGTTTTCATCATCATTCGCGATACGTTCGGGCCGTTTGCTCATCTCTCATCTCGAAATTCACCACCGTTCCTGCTTATTTTGCATATATGGAATTTGGTTTGCGTTAACTGATCAGTCGTGCGTGGTATATCCAAGCTGGGATGCGTATCATGGGGGGTATGCTAGAGATTGCACACGCACATCTATAGACAAGGACGTGTACTTTTTTTAAATACAATGTTGTTGATATCTCAATCGGAGCTGCTTTCCATAGTGGATGCAGAAATGAATATATTTCAATGGCAGATGACGATGAAGTTTTGGGTATCTATTTTATTGGGTTTATATTTATTTTTAAAGTTATAACTAAAACAAAAAACTAATCCAAATATGAAAAATCCTAAATAGACAGCTAATTTCAACATATTGTAATAATATTAGTTGAGTATAAATTTTGTATTTTTAAATTTTAGATATTAAATTTTGTATATTAATTATTTATTATTTTTATTGTTATTATTATCTCACTTTTTGTAATTTTATTTGAAAGTGTAATGTTAATTTTTAATATAATTTTGTTATTAAATTTACTTTAGAATAAGATTTTTAAATTTAAGAATTTAATATGATTTGATAATTGACATTTATTATAAGTTATATGGTTATGAAATTGTATCTACTTATTATGATCATTACCTTATTGTATTTAGCTGCCTTCGCCACTACTATTGTAGCATGTTCTCATCACAGATGTCGGTTCATTAGGTTAAACAACAAAAGAAAATATCCATTCACAACAAAGACAAAATGTATACAACTCATTTTATACATTTATTGATAATCTTTTTATATTTATATTATTTACCTCGGTTAGAGAAATATATATATATATATATATATATATATATATATATATATATATATATATATATATATATATATATATATATATATATATATATATATATATATATATATATATATATATATATATATATATATATATATATATATATATATATATATTATATATGCAACCAATTATATACATATACTTCTAGATTGATAATTTTAGTCGTATACTATTATTTATCATAGATAACAGCTTCTAAATCTATGATATTTTAAATTTCTACGATGCATGTAGCTCCATCTAACTGTTTTCTTTTCATTTAAGTGGTTTATATTGCTTTTATATGCATATGCTCTCTGGTGCGCTGAATACGATAATGCAGTCAGTTTCCTTCTATACAGCCGAGAACTATTTTTTTTTGCAAAAATAAATAGCGAAGATTTTTCCTCACTATAGCCTTCTAATATTTTTCAGGAAAAAGAGTGACTTGTTCCCAAGCCCCTGAAAATCTGTCTACATATGCTCTGTGGTGCGCTGAATATGATAATGCAGTCACTTTACTTCTATACAGCCGAGAACTATTTTTTTTTGCAAAAATAAAAAGCGAAGATTTTTCCTCACTATAGCCTTCTAATATTTTTCAGAAAAAAGAGTGACTTATTCCCAGGCCCCTGAAAATCTGTCTATATATGCTCTGTGGTGCGCTGAATATGATAATGCAGTCAGTTTCCTTCTATACAGCCGAGAACTATTTTTTAGTGCAAAAATAAAAAGCGAAGATTTTTCCTCACTATAGCCTTCTAATATTTTTCAGAAAAAAGAGTGACTTGTTCCCAGGCCCCTGAAAATCTGTCTACATATGCTCTGAGGTGCGCTGAATACGATAATGCAGTCAGTTTTCTTCTATACAGCCGAGAACTATTTTTTTTTGCAAAAATAAAAAGCGAAGATTTTTCCTTACTATAATAGCCTTCTAATATTTTTCAGGAAAAAGAGTGACTTGTTGCCAGGCCCCTGAAAATCTGTCTACATATGCTCTGTGGTGCGCTGAATACGATAATGCAGTCAGTTTTCTTCTATACAGCCGAGAACTATTTTTTAGTGCAAAAATAAAAAGCGAAGATTTTTCCTTACATATCCCTTCTAATATTTTTCAGAAAAAAGGGTGACTTGTTCCCAGGCCCCTGAAAATCTGTCTACATATGCTCTATGGGGCGCTGAATACGATAATGCAGTCAGTTTTAATGCAGGAAAAAAGAGTGACTTGTTGCCAGGCCCCTGAAAATCTGTCTACATATGCTCTGTGGTGCGCTGAATACTATAATGCAGTCAGTTTCCTTCTATACAGCCGAGAACTATTTTTTTTTGCAAACATAAAAAGCGAAGATAAACCACTTAAATGGAAAGAAAACAGTTAGATGGAGCTACATGCATCGTAGAAATTTAATATATCATTGCTTCAGATCTTTAAGCTTGTGCAGTGTAGATTTCTATACATCTTAAGAAATGAACATTTACATAGAAATGCTTTGAAAGCGTTCGATGTTCAATCGCATAATTCATATATAATAACCTAAAATTATATATAACTGCACATATTACTAACATGTGCATCTACTTAATAATATTTAACGAATTTAACTATGTGCAATTTTATATAGTTGATATCAATAGTGGTAAGTAAGTTTGCATTGAATACGCATTGAATATTTTTATAGAAAATTTTATATATTGATATATATATGAAATTTTTAATAGCTAGCCTTACTTTACTCTGATCAGATAAATTTCCAGAGGTACTATAATAATAAAAAAAATTAAACGTTGTTATGTTAGGCCATTCCACTTGTTGCATGGATCTGGATTGCTCATTCAAACACTTCATTCATTTCTGCTACCTGAGTCTCTCTGCAACGTCGAAAATCTTTGCTACATAATCTTGAATTTTACCTGCTTTCACACTCCTAACCTTTTTAAATGTGCGTAACTTGAATTTACTCTAGTTACTTAAATATTTTAAACTTTTACAATGAAATTAATTCTTAACAAATTTTACTGCATGCTTCTTCCAAATAATTTTGGTAACCTATCAGTAAAATTGTTTTTTCCATTGTCTCACTTCCTTGATAATCAGGAAAATGACTACTGGTATCCTGTTTTTGTATATACACGGTACCCTTATTTTACTTTATAAGTTTGATTTTAACACTGTCACTTTGATTTTTAAAATGTCTATCATATATTAACGGTTATCTAAAACTTAATATTAATTTTTCATTACAATGCTTTGTTAATTTATACATTTCTCTATTTGGTTAAGGTATAATAATTTTCTTTATGAAGTTTGCCTTATACTTGAAATAAACTGTCATTGGAAATTACCATTTGGATATACGCTTACTTTAAATAAATATACTACCTTTATTTCTACTCACTTATAATATTAAATATGTTACAATTTGCTTCATTTAAATTATAGCTACTCTGTCAAATTTGAGTACGTTGGATTTAGTGGTAAATGTACAATGTTTGATTGAATATTGTTATACCTAACATGTTGGTCATATTTTGATCGATGAATATCAAATAATTTTAATTAATGATTAAATTTATGTATATATTATGTAAGTTTCAAAATGTTTTTGACTATCTTTATTTATTATATATTCTAATTAGATAGAGTCTTTGCTAATATCATGCAATAAATGTCCAATAATTATAATATGTTATAACGTACTTGTCGAACTTATATGTTCGCTTTCTCGCTAATCTTTCATTTTGTGTCAATATATTTTGATAATATTTCAGTAGATTTATTAAAAAAAAAGCAACCAATAATTCTACATTTTATAAAGATTTAATAGAAAACAACGAAATGTCAATTTACTTAATTCAAGTTACGCCTGAAGAAACAGTTTCAGTTATAAGACATATGAAAAATAAAAAAAATACAGTTATTGATGTGGTCCCGATTTCAGTTCTAAAGTCTTGTGCATATCATATGGCTCAGCCTCTAAGTCAAAGAGAAAACTGACAAATACAACTGCCTAAAGCTATACCATAATTAGAAATACACCTAAATTCAAACCTCTAGATAGTAGAATATAATTAGATATGTATACCCAAGCTACTTCGTTATCCGTTTGTAAACCTTGGCTGGCAGCGACCCCAAAAATAAAAATAATGGTATATTATTGGCCTAATAAGTAAGTAAGAATGAAAAACGTAATTACATATTTTTTACTTTTTAGTGCAGTTTTTAGAATAGATTTTTGAAGCTGGTGTTGTTTTTTTGTTAAAAATATTTTTCGTATAAACATTTATTAGATATTTTAACGTTGGGATATTTAGGATGTACTTAGCACACCTCTACATCCCAAAGACATGGAGAGAAGTAAAAGTATTGTTCATACCAAAGGCAGGGAGAATGGACTATTCCACCCCCAAAGCATACCGTCCTATTAGCATAACTTCATATCTACTGGTAGACGATGAAGAAGCTATGTGAGCGATATCTGAAGGATGTAACATTGACTAATAATCCTGTGCTACCAAACCAACATGCATACACACCAGGAAAATCCACCGACAGTGCCCTCCAATGTGGTAGCAAGTCGGATTGATAAAGCCCTGGATCATAACGAATCCACCATGGGTGTTTTCATAGATATAGAAGGTGCGTTTGACAAAACCACCTCTCCTAAAATTACAGCGGCCCTATCACATAGGAACGTTCCTCATATTGTGGGCAGCTGGATATCCAACAAGCTCTCTAAAAGAGCAGTACAAATCAGTGCAGGAGACACTGTCATAAGGGGACTGCTTGCGAAAGGCTGACCGCAGAGATGTTTTATCACCACTGCTAACTGCTATGGAATCTGGTTCTTGACAGCCTAAACCCAAACCAACTCAACATGGAAGGATTCTACATAATTGCATACGCAGATGACCTAACGATACTGCTCAATGGAAAATTCGAAGGAGCACTCTGCCAGAGAATGTAGATGGCCCTAAGAATAATCGAAAATTGGTGTGAGGCATTGGCTTTTACAGGCATGTGCAGATGGTATTTCGTCTCGGGTTGTCAGGATAAACCTGACCCCATACAAACTATTGGTGAAGATGAGACTGGTGTTGAAGGTGTAAAATATGTCTTCACAAATGTATCAAAGAAGAAGGAAGGAACAGGCTGTGGTATATAGTCCAGAAATCTGCGACTCCGATGCAACTGGACTATGCATAAAAATGCCAGTGTAGTACAAACTGGACTCGCAGGTATAACCATAGCCTCAGAAGAGATTGCTCGCAGAGAAATAACGGGCAAGACAATAAGAATCTGCACAGATAGTATACAACCACTACTGGCCCTGAAAAACTATAAAATAATAAAAGGGTCATTGGGAATGTCACCAAGCACTTGTGAGAGCCTATCAGATGAATAACATCGGTCTATGTTGACACTCACAATGCAGCACCAACCACCAGAAATTTAAGACGTTGTGGGATGAAACAAGTAGCTGTCAGCTGGCCAGAAATCTCCTGAGATCCCAGCGAAGAGACGGCGACGAATTATCTAGCAATGTCTAGGGGAAAACTACGATTTGTAAGAGGAATCCTCACTTCCGGGTAAGGAAGCACCTCTTCTATAACATGATAAAAAGTGACACACCCATCTGCAGAGGATGTGAAAAAGAAGATGAAATGGACGAGCATGTACTTTGTGAATGTCCCGCCGTCTCGCCGTGTCATCAACCAAATAATCCATATTAGGAGAACGTTGGTTTTCTATGGCCAATTTGAAGAAAAATTTCCCTAGGCAACATCATCACCCTTTTTACAATAGTGGACTGGTCGATGGCCTAGGCAGACATTTCCCTCACGGAGGCTTCCTCCGTGAGGGCAGGGGCCCAATGAGGCCTACAAGGGGCCCAATGAGGTATACAAGGGGCCCAATGAGGCCTAAGTGCAGCGGATCTCTGATCCACACTCCGATCAAATTACAGATACATTTACAGATATTTTAATTTGTTTTGTGTTTTAAAATGTACAACTTGTCTAACTTTAATCTGTAACTCACAACTCTCAAAATATGAGTTACTACGTTACGTGCGAGAAAGAGTAGGTATTTTCTAGCATGCGTCGATACGAAACTGTTTGTGATAAAATGTTTAAACGTATGAAAATTATTTATACTCTTTTATGTAAAGGCAAATATTTTTTGGTGCCCCTTATGGTCAGCCCGGGGTAGACTTACCACACACACACACACAAACACACACTCAGGCCAGACCTCCGATTTCCCTGTACCTGCCAATCGATCCCATTAGATAGCGATACGGCATATATAATGACGGGGGCAATAAAATTTAATTAAAAACATACATTTACTTTAATGCCCACGCTTTTTAAAAATTACCAAATTAATTACCCCGCTAGCATAAGTGGCCCGATCGGTTATAAATTCCAATCAATAACAAATAAATGTTGGAAGTCATAAAAATAATAAAAACGCGCTACCGTACCGGTAGCACCAGAATGCACAATTTTGTATAATTAATTAATTGGCGCTGATGGTAATGTTAATTGGTGGATAAGGAGTGGCGTGGTATGTCGATGCCCGTCCAGACAACGATGTAATTGTGACTTACGATGCAGAATATGAAGAAGACACGATAGCTGATAGTCATAGTTGGCTAAATGATAGGACTGATATTGTTTAACAGCATGGGTTTTCAATGGGGTTTCCCACGCTACCACCGTGTCTTTGGTAGACATCGCACGTCTTCGGAGCTTATCTGCTGCTTCCTGGTTGGTCGATGGCGAAAAGCCACAAGAAAAATATTAAAGGAGCCTTCTGCATCAGCAAGATGAGTGGCGTAGATATGATCCGGAATTTAAGACCCTCCAGCTCTATACAGAACAGTGAAATCTAAGACAACGATTTTATCTCGGGTACGTCATTTGAATATAACGTCACTCTTGTTTGGGATGGTCCCATTTATTCATATTCTGAATATATATCTCTTCAGACGATTATTTTAAACAGTAATTTATACATCGCAGTTCTCTGATGGCCACTGGAATTGTTTAATTAATTTTTTTCTAAAATCTACTAATAAATGATTCTAGTCATTAGTGGCGATAAGGGCCATGTGGACCTCGCGATGCATGTCAGCGATCTGCTTCGCACCGGATTTCCATAAATAAGAGAAAATATTAGTTAATTTTGGGTCTTTTAGGAGACTTTTGCAAATGACCCCGCAGCAAATTCAATTAAAAATGGTTCCGGTAAAATTCCCTAAAATTTTTGTGGATTGTAGATCTAATCCTACTAATAAAATTGCCCATTAGCAAAACTCATCTTCCATTTCTTTCGGATTTATGGTCATCCAAAGTTTTAGATTTTACATTATGGCTGCAGCCTTATAATATTTTCTAAAAAATATTTTATAGGTCCAATTAAGAATAATAAAAAAAAATATAATGAGGACCTTAGTTAATACGTTCAGTCTCAAAACAGGTGGGATCATTTTCTATAGTAGTTATTTCATTAAAAATTGAGACGTAACAATTAAAACAGATTCTTGTTTGATCATTAATAAGAAGTGGAGGTCTTCCAAATGTATCACGCCTATACGGCTTCTAATATGTGTGTGTAGTTCAACGATGGGCAACCCTGACCTACACAATTTTTTTCATTGACGTAGGCATTTTATTTTCTTAGGGGGGTGAAAGTAGAAGGTTTTTATATGCATAATTTCAACACCACAGCTATAATGTATGCAAGTTTCCCCACCACTCATGAAGTATTGCTTTCAGCGCGTTACCATTTTTTAGTGGGTGGCTCGCTAGTAGCCATATTTCCCACAAGAAACAAAAATAATATGTACAGTACAGCTAAGTAGCCGTGAAAAATAAACGGGAAAATAAAATAAATATACTTGCAATACTTGCAATTGAAATACAGTCATATTTATTATGTAAGTAGGTACCTACCTAACCTACCATATCGTCAGCACTCAACGCCGATTTACTTTGACTCAATGCTTTGACAAAGATCAGAGCTTGTTTGTTAATAGATACATACATAACTAAACCGAGACTAAGTACAACACATTTTTAAAAATAATTAAAAATGCAATACATACCTACCTACCAGCTTCTCATCGCAAAGCGATTTCTAATACACACACTTTTTACAGCCAACCAAAATTAGAAACTGACCTTGAGGTATTTTACCGTCTTTGTAAATTTTCATTGCATTTGTGGCTAGGTAGGTACACGGTTTTAATTTTATAAAGTCTATAGAATTTTTAATTTTGCCCACTGATGTAAATTATTAATTTGTGATCTAGGATGGTAAGTACCTACATAAAAATAAAGTCAATGAAAAATAATACCTACTTATGTAATAAACCAGAGAGCGTTTCCAGTTTTCGTAAATCCCAATAAAACCTCTAACTTATATCGTTGTATTTATAACCTAGCGGCCTCAAGCACTGGGATATTTTTTGGATAAAATGATTTGAGAAATGTCTTAAGTGGAGGAGGTACCTATTAGTACCTACCTCAGTACACGTCAGTACCTACTCCGAGCAGCCCATAAAACAACTTTTTTACTTTAGCACACTTTTATGACATTCATAAATAATATATATAATTTTTATATAGTATTGTAGAATATGATAGTTTAATTGAATATTGAGAAATTTGAGAATTACATGTGGCAACTGCGGGGTATCTTATATGCGGTCAGTTAACTACACATACATATTAGATAGATTGTAGTCGAAGCAATTTCTCTCTTGGCAGCGTTATTATCACCATCAATTCTTGAAATTTTGTTGTGTATGAAGTTCACACTATGACAAGTATAACAGTGGCTCCGGTTTGCAGGAAGTGCCATGACTCAAACTTAAATTAAACACTTTGGGAAAATTAATTTAATTATGCGTATAAGGTACTTACTTCGTGTTAACAAAAACAACAAGTAAAATTAAAATACATTAACAAATATGGGTAGGTTAGCATCTCTTTACGCATTGAAAACTAGTAACTGTCTAGTAAGATAGAAATTTAAAAAGAGACTACCTTTTAACCGACTTCAAAATAAGAGGAGGTTCTCAATTCGACTGTATTTTTTTGTATGTTCGGTACCTCAGAACTCCTTCACTTGAAAATAAATTTTAAAAATTCTTTTTTTATTGGAAATAGCATGTTTTCAAGAGAGTCCCGTTTTAGTTTTATTGGCATTAGACCTTGGATTCCGAAGATACACAGGGAAACTCCCAGATATAACAAAACTGGCTAATACGCCGATCACAACCCTAATTTAGAGATATTTAAATTAATTAAAAAATATTTTCTTTTGGATCAAATTGTAAAGCTGAAAAACATTCTCGAAAACTTAATCATCATAATAAATTATTTTTAAAAAAAAGCAAAACCGGCGTCAATAATCTATTCTAAAAAATGCACAAAAAATCAAAAATAATTACGTTATTCTACTCCTATTAGTACTTAGAATACCATCAATTTGTTAGGCCAATCAATTTATTAGAATATAATCCAATTTATTATACAATTATTCTTATTTCTGAAGTCGGTGCCAGCCAAGGTTTACAAACGTATAAGGAAGTAGCGTCGTTCACAAATTTGAGGCAGACATTGTTCTAAATGCGGGGGACTTTGTTTAAAATTTGAAAAAGGTTGGACATTTACACCTTTGGTGTATACGTTCTAGATTTGTATCTGCCTTCAAATTTATTGTTCAGGATAAGCAATTTTGGCAGATTCGTTTTAGGGCGGTCTATTTGTACAGCTGAGAGCATATTTACCACGAGGCATTTGCACTAAGAGTATCCTCTTATTAGAGATTTGATTCATGCATTGTTTTGTGAACCAAGTTGGGAAAATGCTGATAATCATTAGCATCTAATGGCCTATAATCAAGACTATGTACCCAAACAGGATTCAAAAACCAAATCACATATTTATAGTTACAAATAATTAGATACAGAAAAATTACAATTAATGCTACTAGGTACTATTATTAATTAATATTAATACATACTACTAAATACCTATACATACATCTTACCTCTAAGGCAAAACGGTATATATAGAAAAATTTGATTTTTGAATTTCCCGCCGATACTATATAATTTTTGGTAATCTTTCTCATGCAATTTTCAGATAGCTTCTATGTTATTTAGTTTTCTAAATAAATCACTGATAAAACAGTATGTATATGAGCGGTTGAAGTTGATTTGCTGCTATGGTAAAACAGTACATTCAGCAAAATATACCACGCCAAAATAGTATACGTCGTCTTAGACTCCATTGATTACCACTGAAATTAAAAATGGCCATGGCAAAAAAAATATAAATACATACATAATACCGGTCATAATATATAGTATATATTATGGCCATAATATAATAACCATAACACTGGCATACGTTTTAGTTTTTTTTGAATTTGTCAATGGTAAGACAGGATATGTGTGCTATATACTGTTATACCTTAACATATTTTCGAAGCTATTGGAATTGTAAAAGAGTATAAAATTACATATACTATTTTACCGTAGTAAGAGTGGAAGGAAGGAATCTGTCACCTCCAGTGGTATATGGGGATAAGGTGGGTGTTTTATGGGGGCTGAGTAAGCCAAGGTTTCAAGGTTAATGCATAGGTTTCATGGTTATAGTAAGCCGAAGTTTTAAAGGATATTGTTTGTGCAAAATTTGTACGTGGTTCAACAGATTTTACATACCAAATATCCCCACAAGGCGACTCTTTAACAACAAAAAATACTTTAAATAAAGAGAAAAGCAACATTAAATATGCCTGATGCGATGACCAATATATCTGTATGTAAAAAAGCAAAAATTGTTACTAACATTGTGCCTGAAATGACTGCACGTAGGACGCAGTTTTGGGTCGAGCTTCCTGAAAATGAAACTTCAGCTGATATAATTGACGAAGGTCTTTAGTTAAGAGATAATGCATTTGTATTTAGTTAAGAGTGAATATATTTTGTTTTATACATTTACATTCCATAAATACATCGTTTTTTTAAAGATATTGCTGTTTTATTTTATTACTCCTTGGAGTATATACAATAGCGATTTAATAATAAATAAATTCTAATAAATTTATTGCTCGGGCAATAAAAAGTTTGCCCAAGCTAGCTCAGCTCTTAAAAAAAATAAAAATAAAATTCCCGTGGACGCCACTGACCATGCGCAACTAAGTCAGGTAGTCCCCAAATTATCTTGGGTATCAAATCTACTTTCTGGCACTTTCTGTAATTCTTGGGGGAAAGAAAAATAATACACACAGTACACGTACTACTAGATTTACTTTACCATTGGAAATTTAATGGTGATACATAACACAATGAATTCAAAAATTTACGAAAACTGTGGACTATCTGGAATATCTGGAAACGCAGCATATACACAGATTACACAGAAAAACGGTTTAAATGTCAACGTGCACGATGACCTTTCCGCAATCAATGTACATACAAATAGTGAGGCAATGCCTACCCAAATATGTTGCTTAACTAGCGAGAGTAACCAGACGAATACCTATAGACACTTGGTCAAACGTTTGCTGAGGACGTTTGTGTAATAATTTTGTATTTTTAAGCGTACATACGTAGCTTAGCAATTTCAAGACAATCAAACAGGATGTGTAACCTTTTAAAATATTCTTAAAAGCAGCTTATCTGTGATATGCAACAAGTCTTCCAGTAAGGTGGATCTCTCCTGTGACTTTACACCGGTACAGGGGTCGACGGACTTCAGCAAGCTGGTCCTAAAGGTGGATCCAAAGGTAGTCCAAAAGAAATGTGGTTCCAAAGGTAGTGTATAACGTGGTGAAAAAGGTGGTCTAAAAGATGGCCTAAAAGGTGGTGAGACTTACACTCACCGAAAGACAATGAAGCCATGTAACACAGACCGGTATGTTAGTTTCGTTACAAGTAAAAAAAAGTTCGTTTAAGTGACTCTATATCTGGTAAATCTTACTTAATTAGTTGGAAAACGGCTTCTAAAAGATAGCGTCGCTGTGTTCCTCAATTAACTAGGGAGTTCCAATGCAACGCAGGCTCTAGAGAACACAAAGTAGGCGAAATAAAATATGAACACGCGGTTTCAAGAAACAAAATGGCTTATCTCAACTTTAAAACTTATTTGATCCTACTAATGTGGTATGTGCGGACTTATCCAAAATCTCAACACATGTACCGGGTAAGTCTCTTAAGATTGACACCCCCCTTATCTCACTTATCCTTTGCCGATTTAACTCATTCAAAAAGCAGTAGATACGGTTTTTGATGAATTTTTATAATCTGAGAACAGATATTAAAAATCTCGTAAAATATACAGGGTGTAAAATAGAACATGATTTTTTAAAATGGAACACCCCGTATATATTTAGACCAAAATAATGTCCTTAATTTTCTGAATCCAAAATGTGTAATTGTTATATAATCACTCCACCTGTTCGTGAGATATTACTAAAAACTTATCATATTACGGGTGTCAATTATAAAATAAGACCATCCAAGATACCTCTGGAAATAATGGATATTTGCATTGCTAATTTGTTAACAGATGTCATCCAATTTTTTGTGAGATAGTAGTTCACTCTCTTAGATATTAACGTAAAAAATACGTAGTGTTCGTAAAGAAGCAAGTTACTTTGAAAATGGTATATTCATTGGAAGAGCGAAAAGAGTTACTTGAAATTTATATTCAGTGCACCAAGAATAAGTAAGTCTCTTGCTGAGAGGGAGTATGTTAGGTTATTTCGAGAAAGGCTACCTCCTTCCAAAAATAATTTAAAAAATATTTATGCAAAGTTTAGGAATACCGAATCTCTGAGAGACAAGAAAAGGGAAAGGCGAAGAACAAAAACAGGAGAAGACACAGAACTCAACGCGTTATTATATTTTGCTGAAAATCCATCCAAATCATCCTATGCCGCAGCAATAGAATTGGATATATCACAAAGAAGTGTGATAAAAATATTACATCGCCATAATTTTAGACCATATAATTTTTGCCCGTTCAATATTTAGACGACAAAAACCTTTAAGACAGGTTAACCTTCTGCAGAGACATACTTGATAGAATAGAGGAAGATGATGAGTTTCTAAGTCATGTCTTTTGGACTGACGAAAGCAGTTTTTCTACTGCGGGAATTTTTAACAGAAAAAATGCACATTACTGGGCAGCCGAAAATCCACATATTGTAAAAAAAATAAAAAAAACGAGGATACCAAACTGTAAACGTGTGGTGTGGCATCCACAAGGATGCTATTGTAGGTCCTGTATTTATAAATGGGCCCTTAAATGCACAACGTTATGTGGATATTCTTCAACATCCAGTTGAAAATTATTTAGATAATATTAATTTAGTGGCCAACAGATCTGTTATTTGGCAGCAGGATTGAGCACCACCACACTCTGCAAGGAACGTCACCGCATGGTGACGTACATTGGCCCGCTAAAAGTCCGGACTTAACACCTATGGATTTTTTCTCTGGGAGACGATAAAACAAGATATATACGAAACTGGGGTTTTTATTAAAACCCTAAAATATAAAATTAATGTTAAAAATAATACGATTGAGTTAAAAGAATACATACGTGTAAAAATTGAGGAATTAAACCAAAATGGTGATATATTTCAAAGGGTGAGAAGCAATTTTATAAAGCGATGCCAAATGTGTATTCAGAATGGTGGTGGTTACGTGGAAAATATTTAATTACGTTACGTGTAAATAAATAAAATTGTGTTACTCTATTGTGTTACTGTATTAATATTGACCTTTATTTGTTTTTATTAGGCTTATGTTGTTTATTGTTATTACCCGTTACTGTTATTGTCACCTATATATTATTTATTTATTATCTCAATAAATGGCATTGTTTCCAGAGGTATCTTGATGTTTTTTGTTTTATAATTGACACCCGTAATGTGATAAGTTTTTAGTAATATCTCACGAACAGGTGGAGTAATTATATAACAATTATATATTTTTTTATGCCGAAAATTAAGGACATTATTTTGGTATAAAAGTATACGGGGTGTTCCATTTAAAAAAATCATGTTTTATTATCCACCCTGTATATCTTACGAGATTTTTAATATCCGTGCTCAGATTATAAAAATTCATCAAAAACCGCGTCCACTCCTTTTTTGAATGAGTTAAATTGGCAAAGGATAAGTGAGATAAGGGGGGTGTCAATCTTAAGAGACTTACCCTGTACAATGATTTCCTTGTATTATCCCGTTATGTCGGAACGTACATACTACGTTATTTAACAAAGAAAATTACTTAAACTTTTAACACGATGAAAAACCACAATGCCATATATGCGTTCGGCTGATAGAAGGAAGCGAAAAACGTTAATGCCCAGGGATTACACCATAGATCTGCTGACCTAGGTTAGCGTCACAGAACTGTCAATGTTCAACGCACAAAACAATAAGGCGACATAGATATTTGTGGTACATATATGACAAAGAATCTAATAAATGCGCTATGACAATATTGATGTAGTCGACTAATAAAAGTAATATGCCGATCTGAATTTCTCAACACATGCAAAAGGGAAGGTGTAGTCAATTGTTTTTACTATTTGTCTCAAGTAATAAAACATAAAACATCTTACATAAAACAGTGTAAAACATATGCTACTTTACCAGTACATTTTCAAAAAAATTAAGTTCTTTTGTTACAAGATGCATGATAATATGCCAGTCATTTTATATCCCAAATTTCGTTTATTTATCGTTTAAAATGACAAAACGGAACTGAAAAAATGCAAAAAGTGATTTTTCTCTAAACTTACTTTTTTCACATATATATTTCTGCCTTTGCAGGCAAAACATATGAGCTAGAACACAGCAATCGCATGTCTTTTTGCATAAATCAATAGGCAAAGAAAGAAAATAATCATGCATAGGTACTAAAAACCGTACATTTAGAACCAAAAACAAGTATAAGTAAAATCTCTCTCTAATCGGATTTACCTTTTCCTGATTTTTTTCAGAAAAATAATGGCACACCCTGTATAACGTTATACGGAATCGCAAATAATCCTTATTATCAAATAAGCTGTGACCAAATGCGGGAGAAATGACAATTTATCAAACTTACTCGCCATGTAATAGCACACACCCCTTCTGTATCCTTTTTATCTGGCCGTTGTAGTCGAGTTACTGCATAAGTCAACACTCGTAATATCGTTCCGATACGATCTAGGACCTGATGCTTGTGTGCATTTTGTATCAGAGCCGGCCATTATATGCGTTATTATATTCGGCAGCGCTTATCTTAATCTACACTACAAACATCCGTTAAATTGTTACGTAATAAGGGGATGATGGGCGCAAAGGGCGGACACGCTACTCCTTCATGGTGCCGGGGGGCGCTTTTAACATATTAACAATGCGAACTCGATGACTGCGTTTATATCTGATACGGCTTTTTGATTGTATCTGAGCTGTCGATATTCCAGGACCCTTGCAAAAGCTGGGTTGTTTAAAATTTGGAAAATAAATGAAATTTTGTACTTAAAATATACACTTTAGTTTTTATTTTTTTATTTTATTTTCTTTATTTATATTCACATGCATATCTTTATACTTATACATTTTTATTATTATTCTTTTTTATATTATTAAGTTATATCTGTTTATTTTATATTATATTTTAATCTTTTTTTTTCTTTTTTTACCTTATTTTTTTTAACAAAGCGGTGCATATTATGTATTCACATATTAAGATTATAAACAGCAGAAATCCGTAATTAAATAGCAGACATTTTCTTTCTTTATAAATATTTTGATTTAGAATATCTCTCATATTATATAATAGGTACACAGTTAAACAAAATATGCTCGGTTGTTTTATCCTGACCACGTGTGTCGCATAGGTTGGAATATTCCAAATTAATTGTATGTTTATCTTGTACTGTCTATGCTCTGCATAGACAGTCCTGTAACTGAATTTCTGTTAATATATTGAGTTCTTAAGATCCGTCATTCCTTGTGGGGATAGTTGATTGGTAGCTGGTAGTAAAATTTACTGCAAGAATAATTTAGAACAATTTATTTAGAAGAGACAAATATATTCTTTTAAATTGTTCTTTTTCTCTTGTTTTAAATGGTTTGTTATGTTTTATTCGTCTTCTTATGACACTTGTAAAATGCTTATATGGTAGTTGATATTCAGTTTCTTACCCATATCTTAAGATATGTTTGCCAGTTCGTCTACCTTTTCACTTCCCTCTATGCCCATATGACTTTAAATCTAAGCAATACAATTTTTTTATTAGCTCTCGCGTGAGATTTTTCTCGTGTGAGCTTGGTTACTTTGCATATTTTGTTATTTTGTCGCCATTTTACAAAGCTGAAAGTGAGCCGGAAAAAATAATAAAATTGTTTTTATTTCAGGTTATTATGTATTTTAGTGCTATTAGTCTATTTCCTTCGGGCAAAGTATCAAGGAAAGTCTCATATCAAGTCTCTGCGAATAAAATTTTTAAAATTTCAAACTTTCTCAATATAGACACTATTATACTTCATCTCATATAATTAGAGGATGAGAAATTAAAATAAATATATTTATGTCACGTTGATATGACGTCAACTAACCTTGAAAATCTCTATTAAACCAAAAAAAATAGACTTTTTATGGTTTTAACGTAAAAAATTCCATACGACTTTATATTTAATTTTGTGTTTATTTATATCAGTGTTTCAGATCTTGCGATAGATTTTTCATCTATAGTAGACCCAATTAAACTGTCAGTGACGTAATTAATATGGCGTATAAGAACTATGAAGCGGCACAATTAAAATCCATCATTAAAGAGTTAAACAAAACAAAACAGAGTTTAAATAATATTTCATATAAAGGCTATTACATACACCAGACAACATCTTTAAAATGGCGGATCCAAAATGGCGGACTTTCTTATTTATAAACCGATGTGTCCCAAACTTTCTTAAAATAGGGATAACTCTGGTTTGGGTATATAAAATTAAACAAAACGGAGGCTCGTTTAAAGATATTTTATTCCTTAATAATATGCAATATCAACTTTGTCACAATAGATTATGTCGCGGTAGTTAGAGGGTGCTGTTTGACATCATAACAGTTATTGCGCGTTTACGGGATAAAACACGAATAAGGGATATTTAGGTTTCAAAAAGTTTAACTTTCCCCCACTACTTTATTTTATGAGATAGGGCAAAATACGTTATATCAAAATAAATTACAAATTTTCCATTGATTATAATAGCAATATTTGAAATACCTCTTCACGTGCATATTTTTGAGATAAATCCAGTTTTTTTATTTGCCATGACAATGGCGCCCTCTAGCGGCCATTTTTCGAACACTGAACATAATCCTTTCTGTTCTTATCAACATTTGTTATTTTTTGTGATATTTTGTATTTTATTATTTAGCTGCCATGTCTTCCCTTCTTATTACCTAGTGTTCATTCTTACCATGTAATTGAAATGGTATATTCTGTATGGCATTGTATAATAAATAAATAATGAAGGAATTTTTATTGCTGATAAAAACAACTACATCTCTGGCATATAGCCAGGAAATCTTGAATAATATAACATAATTCCTAGAATTTAAAATAAGACAGTATTATTGAAAAAAAAACGTTTTTACTTATACTTACACGGAATATTTCCCACTTTCAAGATCTGGATCATTGAACTTTTGAAGCGTATAAAAACTTGCACATTAGCCCGGTCAAATTAGACCAAAAAATGAGAGTGAAGTTACATAAATTCACGACAAGCTGAAAATGAGTAATATATTGTTCAAAACATAATTAAAAACAAGATTCAACATTCCCCATTGTTTCCGTACGTGGAAAAAAAATTACTCAAGGTCAAAGGTCAAAAAAATGTTATTTTACGATTTTCACCGAAACGGTAAGTTTTATCATAATATTACTTCAGACAATGAACCGCGACTTGTTGTGAGTATTTGCAAGAAATATCTGTTGACTGGTAGGAACTGTCATAAGTTCATCAAATAAAATATCGGAAGACGAAGATGTGGCTAAAGTTCGACGACGTTGTTCTGCAGCTTTAATATTTCTGGTGCAATCGTTATAGCCATCAAATACGACAGTAACTCTGGGACCAAAATGTTTAATTTCACCTAATATTCTCATAGTTATACTTACCTATGTACATTTTATAATTTAAGTGTAAGTTACAATCACCGATAGAAAAATATGTTTACTTTACTTTACTATTACAGCTTGAAAGATGTATATACGTGGCGTCCTTATGCATATTATGACGATTACAACTTTATGAATCGTTATATCTCAGAAACGGTGGCTCCTAAGAAAAAAAGTATTGATACCTTTTTTATAGATAATTTTATGATTTATAATTTTTATCTGAAGTAATTTTATGATAAAACTTACAGTTTCGGTGAAAATCGTGAAAAACTCATTTTTTTGAACTATGACCTTGAGTAAATTTTTTTCCGGGTACGGGAACGATGGGGAATTTTGAAATCTTGTTTTTAATTATTTTTTGAACAATATTACTCATTTTCAGCTTCTTGTATATTTATGTACCTTTGAATGTCTAAATTGACCGGACTACATGCTTTGTAAAAGTGACCTACTACCAACTTTGGTTAATATAGTACTAGATATTGGGAAGTGGTTGTAACCCTTTATGTGTATGTATGCACACTTTAATATTCCGTGGTCTTGTGATAAATAGTGTGCATCGTAAACTCGTAGGTGGTCCCTTGTTATTCATCCAACAATTGCGTCATTAAAATAAAACAGTATGCGATGCGCTGCAGAGAAGTGAATGTTTATATATCTATTATAAAATAGTAGAACATAAACCAGAGCAATAATAGAACGTCTATACATTTATTTTAGTAAGAAATTTAAATGCCTCATACATATGTTTGTGTGATTCTCAAAGAAGCTGTATCCAATTATAAATTGAAAAGCGTATAAAACCTACATAAATCGTCGTGATGATATAAATTCATCTCTCTCTCTCTCTCTCTTCACCAACCATTCGGATATTTGTTTTTGGTAGTAAAGACCTGCCATGCCATGGATGCATCATTTTAACAACGGAGGGGGTTGTTAAACTGATCATAAAGTGCCACGAAATTAAAAGCTCGCAGTAAATACAAGGTATGTTTATGCCCGCGTGAGTTGTGGCGACGCACCAACAAAAAATAGTGGTACATGTCACTTTGTCATAAAAGTTATGGTCTGTAAATCAGATTTTAACGGACTCTACGAACCAGATCGAGAGATAGCGTTCATTTCGGTTTATTAACATGGCAGATAATTTCTAGGAAGATTTTATGTATGAATCGTCATTTTTTAATGATATCTACTACTCGGTAATATCGGTTTGGGAGCTGAATTTTGCAAAGGAACACATTATCTTCACCTCAACTATTTTTACTTTCATTTTTATATTTAGTGCGTCTTAGTATCACAGTTTCCGCATTATATTAGGTAAATGTAATTTACTGACATAGTTTTCAAAATAAATTACATTGCCTATGATCTTAGGGATCGGATGATACCTAGCCGATAGTAGAAGCATGCATACCAGGCACATTTTGACTTTAATAAAAATCAAAATTTAGAGACTGAGTCAAATTGGAATATATGGATGTAGATAATTGGAAAAGTATACTTAACCCCTCTTCGCCCTATTAGATCAGTCAAATTAGACAAAATATCGCCTTAACCTGACATTTGCAATAAAAAGCTTAAAATCGATACAAACTCTAAGAATGATGTCCTAGTTCAGATCATAAAAGTCTCTAACAATCCAACTTGGGGAAAATCCGTTGCCATCTTAGATGTTTCGTCAAAACTCGAAAAGCTTCGGCTTAGAGACCGAACCAAATGTTCGATTGTGTTCACCTTTACGTCGAATTATATTTTCTGTCCCATATTATAATATTAATTAACATTATTATATTATAACTTTATATTATTATAATATATAATATAATATTATAGTGTATTAATATTATAATATTATAACATATTTTTCCCATGCAGCGACAGGATACAATACCATTTCTGTCCCCTTCCGAAAAGGTAAAAGGGTAAAAAAAGGGTAAAAAAAGAAAAGGTAAATCTGATTAACATAATTTAATATAATGCAATGATATAAAAAAAGAGTGTAATACGTAAGAGAATTTGGTTGGTTGTTATGTGGAAATATAAACAGAAAACACATGCACTGTAGGGTAGGAAATTCATTTGTTTTCCGGGCAGATCTTCCCTGGTTACGGAAAACAAAGCGTTAGCGAGTTGTGAAATGTAGCCCAACGCGATCACTACGCATGTTGCGCATGCTCCTTGCGTACATTTCCCCACGACACAATTTAATAGTAATATTACTGTAGTGTATAAGTAGAAATTTCGTTAAAACCTTCTGTGAAATATGTGAAAATAATCAACAAACCAAGAAAGATATTTTAAGTAATGATGAAACGAATAACGACCGATAGCAGCATCAAATAGGTAGCCATGCGTATCTTTTTTCTTTAAAAAATATATTTAAAATATTAATTAAAATAAAAGAGTGATCAACGAATTTGCATCAATCCATAGTTTTAAAATAATTTCTGTATAATTGAAATTGTTAATTTGTGTAATATTTTGAAGGTAATTTAATTTAAAACTAGTGCATCGAGGGTAGTATTTAGGCAGTTTCCTAAATAGCTACATCCCTATTAAACGTCGTTTTAAATGGTGTTCTAAATAAATGGAATAAAATAACCCGTAAGAAAGCTGACAGCAGTGTCCCATAAAGCTGCTAGAGGTCTACGAAACCAGTGCGGTAGTGCAAACAATTTAGAGTATTATATTAACATTATATAAAGGTAATGAAACACCAATATTCTTACGTCGCTTATCACCTTACTTTCTAAATAGGTAATTTCTATATAAGGAATATTGTATGTAGAAGGATTTGATATCCCATGTAATTGATTAACCGTAATATTTCCATATTTCTATTTTAATAACTTAATGTCCAATTTCATGAGAACTAATCTTTTTCTTCCTTAATTCTAAAATCATCTAAAATCTATATGACAAATATCACATTTTAAAATATAAATTTGAGAAAATCCAACAATAAATGATTTTCAAGTTTCAATCAAATATTAAAATTTTATTAATACAAAATTAAACGATTCAGCTTATTTTGAACCTCCTCTGAGGTGAGTGATTTTCATGCTCTAATATATTTTTATCAAAGCCAAAGTAAGAGAGTAATAAGAAAACCACATGTGTTATAAATCAGATATTTCAAAATTATTCTTCGTATAAAATTATTCTTCAACTGGCGCCCATTTAAAGGAGAGCCTTCAGGACTGAAAGTAAATAAACAATAAGTATCTACAACAAATTTTGTATAAAATTATGCTATTTTTTGTCTTATAGATATTTTTAAGACATGTTTTACTCCAGTTTTCGTGTTCATTAGCACATACAGTCAATAAAACACAAATTTAGATGAGAATATAGAAACACTACAAGATGCAAATTATAATTGTGAAGTTCCATATATAGAAGCCCATTACAGTGTTATTACTCCGTCAGTCGTTCGTGACAAACACGCTTTTATTAAAAATAGACCGTTTCCCTGAAGCATATGCATTCCCCAATATTTTTCCATCAGCAGAGACAGGAAGTTAAAACTAATACTGGCTAAAATCTGGCATCTTTTCGATTTAAAAGTATTATTCAAGTTAAAATTACTTCTCAAACAAAAAAATATCTCGAGGGTAGCATAAAATACGCTTTCGTTGCCGGTTTATTTTTATCTAAATTGCTTTCGAAGAGGAGGGCGCTAGCGATGGCGAATCCGGAGGGGTGAAGGGGCCCAAATATTTAAAATAATGTAAAGATTGACTTAAAAACTCGCGGCAGCGCTGGCTGACAGCTGTAGCGACGAAAGTCAGACTCACAAATCTCCCCGTCTCATTGTTTTCCAGTTTCGAGCAACACGGATTTTGACATATTTACGAGACGCGCCTGGACCGCTCTACGGAACTCACTTTTGACGTTCTTCGGTAAAAATACTCTTAATTAATTGGGGTCTATTGTGTACTCTGGCCCGGAATGGGCTTCTCGCACGGAAATAACTTCCCCTTTGTTGGCTGTAATATACGCCGGTGCGAGACGCTAAAATTATTTTAATTTACGTTTTTCACCCAAGTCGGGTTAGGATGACTAATTGCCCTGCCTACTAGGATAGGCAGATGCATATTTCTTTTCTTGGAAACACGAGCTAGGTACTTAGAATTTTGAATTTTAACCGGTAATTCCTCTAGGGATTCACTAAGTAATGTGATTTCACTGTATGGATTATGGACTGTATGAATATGGGTTTTGGGTATTACGTTCTACAAGTGCAAAAAAATTGTTTGTTTAAAAAATGAGAGGTATTTAACGCCTTATATTAATTACCAATATTGATGATTTCTTTGCAAGAAATTTGGTAAAAACTTTTTCATGTTCATGTTCACTAAATAAGTATAATTAAGGATCTCAATACTGGGATCTAACTGAAGCTGTGAGAAACATACATCACACAACTATAAAGAAAGCATAATATATCAATGTAACAATTCATTCGTATCATAAATAAATAATGTAATAATCTTTAGAAAAGTAATAGAAATGGTTACCTAATGATATTATTTCAGAAACTATAGAAATTTTTATATTTATGCCATAGAAAATGGTTCTATTTTCATGTGACTTTACTAAATATAATAATGCTTCTGTGGTTCTATTCGATAGAAATATTTTGTATTATCAGATTCCAGTAGTTAATTTAACCTATGCTAAAATTGCAGTTGGCTAAAACATGAAATTTTGTGACTATATGGAAATATTTAAATTGGTTTTCAATAAAATTTATATATCTACCAGTGCATTTAAAAGTGCACACTTATGCAGGTAATAAATTTATAGTTAAAAAATCTTTAAGAAGCTATAGAACTCATAAGATATATAAAATCTTATAGGTTAGTCACGAATCATCTATTTTATTTAAGGTACCTTAATTTGTTTATCAAAGACTCAATGTGAATTTAAGACTTTATACTTGTACAACTATCTGGAACACAGTACAAGACCACCTTTCTCTACTGGACCCTCTGGAACTAGGTACGCTGTATTCCACTATCGATTACCAATTTAAACATTTCCCAATTTTAACACAAATCAAATTCAACTCTCTTTTCACCTTTCAAAATCTCGTCACCAAGTCAATTTTCAAGAAACAGTTTTCTTTTCCGCTTGTTTTCAATCTCTCTAGATTTTTTTGATAAGGTCTATACCATGCAATGTTTCTCAATAAATTTCTCGAGTTTATTCGAGTAGCACCTCACTAAATTCATTACACTTTGTTATATCTAATGTTTACAATATTCCTTCTTATTAATTAAATTCTACCAGTGTCTTTTATATATCATTTAATAAATGTCCTTTTTAGGTATGGTATGTTGCTGTCGAAGTCATGCAAAGTCACCTCTGCATCATGGCATTTCTTGATATTTTGAAAATTTTACCTAATGTGTTCGTGTTGACTGTGTTCGTAATAAATTTTGATAATGTAGTTTGATAATAAATTAATTGTCTTGCCCAATATTTGAGCCAGAAATTTATGCTAAATGATTTCTAATTTCATTATAAATTTGAATTATAGTTTATTTACAATACTATTTAGTTATTTATGGACACAATCAATTATAATATCAACAATTCTTACATAATTATGGTACTTCGAAAATTTTATAATTTATAACGTTTAATGTCGAAACATAAGATTTTACTTTGCAGGATTCACTATTATAATCCTGCAAAGTTTATTTTCAAATTGATATACATATTTATATGTATCTCGCTAATATTATGCTGCATAGCCTGCTCGAGGGTAGTTTGGCTGCTTTTACCAACTAGCTCGAACCCGGTCCGAACCGGACTTGATGGATGATTTTGTCAACCAATCATGATTTGTGTATGCCATTCAATGCAGGTAGGAGTCTCTGCCCTATGAGTAGTTGCTTTTGCAAGTCCCTCAAATATAAGATGTTTTTAATAAAATGGCAAATAGTAAATTGCTCATCATGAGACCCCGAATATGCCTCGTGTGTGGTATTCACGTGTTCTTTTTCCTGCGCCGCCGCCCGAAAGTCAAACTAACGGCTAGTTTAAAATATAAGGAACAATTAATAAATAAGCACTAAATGGATGTCGACAATATATTATTAAAATTAAAAATCCAATTTATTTAGAAAATCGCGTGGGGAAATTTTCGAACACTAAACCGAATTATTTTATACCTTTATTTTTATGCCACGATCTGGCTAATGTTCTAGCATTTTACAGCGGCGGTATTTCACAAGTTTATCTTCTAATATCCACTCGTAAAATATCAGCCATAAAATAAAATCTTTGCATTTATTTTAAGCAGGAGTTTTAGCAGCTAGTAGCAACTAAATATTCATCCATCCATTTACCTATGCTCCACACATTCGCAGAAATGATCGGTATTTCTAATTCCGTGATACGACCCCGTCCATGCCAATTAGCTTCTGACAAATTTCGAATGCATTGCTCGATCAGCCCAATATAAAATACCGTGATCATAATTCGGTAACAAGTGGGTGATTGACAGGCGATGGGAATACGGCCTAGAATGGCCTTGAACCGATGAAAATGGCCAGCACGCATATAGATTAGGTTTAGTAAACTTAGGTGCATCGCACCACACATTGTGTTAGTTCTACAAGCTCCTTTCCTGCCTTCAAATGACCTAGAAATTCTTAGTTGCTACGTTAATATTCTCCATAGAGACTAAAGTTATTACTGGACACAGTTTTTTATGTCAATAATTACTATGCCACATAAATAGAAGTTGCCATAAACTTCATAAGTGTCCGGAGTTTAAGAAATAGTCAGAGAAGCTGTGAAAACTGATGAACTAGAAAAACAGATCGGTGTGCTACAGAATGAGGTGGTGATGTTAAAAGAAAATAACAGAAATGATACGATGTTATCATGAAAAATAACCAAATTGAAAAAGATTAGATGCAGGGAGCACGTAATTACAACCAATAGGAAATTAATTGTTGATTTTATAACAGTCGATATTTTCATAATTGAAAATAGCGACAGTACTATAACAATTACCGAATACCCAAAATATACGCAAAAATTAGACTCGTTTAAGAACAAAGTATAGAGTGCAGAATACATAGTATAGAGTACAGGGAATAGAGAACAGAGTACACAGTACAGAGTAGAATACAGAGCACACAGCACATAATACAGAGCACATAGTAGAGACTACAGAATATAGAACACAGGGTATAGAGCACAGCGCAGATATTAGAGAGTACAGATGAGATATTATACAGTGCAGAGTACAGGATACAATACAAAGTACAGACCACATAATACAAAACACAAGTATAAGAGTACAAAGGACATAGTACAGAGCACAGATTACAGAATAGATATAGTCATCATTCCGTTTCTCGCAATTACTCCGCAATTTTTTTTGCGCTAGGAAACTTAAGGATATGTTTAAATCTGTAAATATACATTAATCTAATATCGCGCTTGTATTAGAGATATATAATTCTAGAAATAAAATACACAACAGTGATTTAAAATATATATGTTATTGAAAGCTTCAGTGCGATTATGTAGCATTTGGTCTCATTTCATATAAAGAAAACTACATTAGTAGAACAAGAATGGAATTTTTGTGAACCGTACATGCTCTAAACACGAATTTAAACCTAATAATTTAGTAATCTTCCACGGTGGATTGCTGGTCTGAAGAGGAGGATGATACATGATGCACCGTGACACAGGTTATTAAAAAAATGCGTACTCATCATATCCTTTGTGAAATCGTAACGTTAACTGATACTGAACCAATTTGGATTATGAATCGAAGTCGAACAGTAGCAGCCGGCATGATCAGGCATCTTTCGTTGCCTGTCCCTAATATTCCTACCGAAAAATCCATTCATAACCTGCCCCGTATGGGTGTTAATTATTAGCGACATAATTAGAAAATATGCCGGTAGGTCGGCTCGAATGACGACGAAACATCAACCACATGACTTTTAGCTAAAAAATTAAAAACGTAACAAACCATCTTTGGTTTTATAATAGGTCTTTGGTTTTTATATTTAAACTAAAATTAAATCAAAGTAGGTTTTGAAAGGGAAATAACAGTTTCATATTTGGCAACAACATCACTCTTATGGGACCTTCCGAGAAAATATTCATGAAGATAAGGGGTCTAAAACCTATGAGCAGATACAACTGGCCAACATAATATTATTTTCGTTTCAAGGCATATAAAAATTCTATCACTCTTCCCTATATTTATTGATTTCCGTCATACATACGTCTGGCACTTGTGCATCATTCATCATTCAAAGCCATACTCAGAAGGCATATTTGTGAAAGAGTTCTAGAACTGCTAAACCTCCAGAAAAAAGTTAAACAGTTCAGAGGAGTTACTTTATTTAGAAGAACAGTCAGAAGACAGAAAAGTCGTTCATGGAGAAGTTGTGGAGAAGTGTGTTAATTTTCCATAGCGTTGGACGAAAGTACTTATATTACTACTAAAGCGCCAACTTACTACTTTTATTCGTCAATCTTGCTGGAACTCACTACGTCCAGCATCACTAGGAGACGGTAAATGGAGACATTATTTTTAATTGAGAAGTTCCCTGGCCCAACATGGGCAAAATGTTGAAGCGCTTTTATTAGTTATGAGGAGAAGAAGTATAAATTTACATGGGAAAGAAAAGCAGAACCAAACTGATGCAACCTTCGGGAGATGATGTATAGTTATCTGATTTCGAATTTTTGGTTGACGTCATCTACTAATTGAACGAAGTAAATACGGATATAGAGAAATTAGGACAGTGTGTCTCTTTCAAAGTAAACTTCGATTGTGGGAAAATAGATTCTTATTGAACATACATATATTTCCACTAAAGCTACTCACAAAATTTCAATAAGAATGCCCTAGCACCGGAACTATCTTCATTGATATATATATATATATATATATATATATATATATATATATATATATATATATATATATATATATATATATATATATATATATATATATATATATATATATATATATATATATATATATATATATATATATATATATATATATATATCAATGAAGATAGTTCCGGTGCTAGGGCATTCTTATTGAAATTTTGTGAGTAGCTTTAGTGGAAATATATGTATGTTCAATAAGAATCTATTTTCCCACAATCGAAGTTTACTTTGAAAGAGACACACTGTCCTAATTTCTCTATATCCGTATTTATATATATATATATATATATATATATATATATATATATATATATATATATATATATATATATATATATATATATATATATATAGATAGATATATATATATATATATATATATATATATATATATATATATATATATATATATATATATATATATATATATATATATATATATATATTAGCTTTGAAATTCTTTACTATTCATATTTATTTTGTGAAAAGTAATCTTGGGTTGGTAGCATTTCATTATATAGAAATAAGCAAATAGACGAATAAGAAGGAAAACACACTTACCAGTGCTATATCTGGACACACATACGGAAATGAACCACTATACACACGAAAACGAACCACTTAGAAGTTGTACAAGTTCTTTCACCTTTCTTGAGGATCTTCAGAGCAGTATACGATTTATTTCATTGATCATCCATACTTGAATTTAAAATATTAATACTCCAACATTTGCAGTGACGTTTTATGACATTAGTTTTTGACGGAACTCATTCTTAGAATACACAAACCTAGTCTACTATTTATATTTGTTCTATTTGAACATATTATATATAAAAGTATTAGGCATGCAGTTATCCAGAAGGTGTTAAACTTTAAAATGCATAAAATCTTGTGGAACCTATTGAAAAACAACTACTTTTTCCAACTATATGCGGGAAAATATTGAATTATATGTACAATAGAGTTCTGAAGCATTCAAAGAGGGAGTGATACAGAAATTGCTTGCTTAGTCAAAACTAAAATCATTTGTTGGTTGTATGTATTAATTGTTTCTTCGAAAATTCTCGAAAAAAATCCAATTTTCACCCTGGATATATTTATTAGCTTTGAAATTCTTTGCTATTCATATTTATTTTGTGAAAAGTATATTTTTTTATATATCCTTTTTCTCGAATCTGCGGAGAGCATCCCTGTATAACGTATATTTTATAATTTTTCACTACTTATTAATTGCAAAGATTGTGATAATAAAATATAATTATTTTCTTTTGTATAATGTTACAATGGCTGCGTTTCGTTCTATTCACGGTGTAATTTTATAATATCCTTTGTATTCACATGCTAAATTAAATTTTTGAGCCATATCTATCATGCTAATACTGCATAAGTAGTTCCTGTAGATATATTACCATGTATATAATTAATATTTTTCCATGCATGTCACCATGCCATAAATTCTACAAAATTATGAATCGATAAAAAGCAGTTTCATGCGAGACAAAATTCCACGTGAGCCGAGGCATTTATGAAATATTCTTCTAAGACATTAAATCATCGAGATCTATTGTTTTTATGGTAATATAATATCTGTAAAGTCCTTTTGTGTAAACCGCGAGATCGTTTGGAATATTTTTATTTATTGTTTTTAATATGACATTGATTAAGAACAACATAACGTTTATTTAATTGGTGACGAGATGCCCGCACATAAATCAACGTTTTATTCCCACACTAAAGTATATTCTCGCAGCAGCGTAGATGGGATTAGCCTGTAGATTCAGACAGGTGTTCCGAAAGAGGTGCTAAAGTTGAGAATAAGAATATCGTCGGAAGCTCTATAAGAACCCTTAATGATCATAGGTATTGAAAAGTTTAGTAAAGTTGAGTTCATGATCTAATGAAAAAAAGTCTTGTAAATCCTGTGACACAAAAATATTTGGCAATCAATTAAACAGTTTATTAGTTGCGTAGGCTACGTTCATAGATATGTTTTCGGTGCATGGGCAGTATTGGATATTTTATAATTTCCTCCTCGCGCCAATATTCTTGGCTAAAGATGTGACCTCGATAGGAGGGGGCCGAGCGATACCATCGCTCTTTACCCCTAAAATCTATATAGGCCGAGACCGACTCGTAAGGGGTAGGCCGCGCAATTCACGTGACCTTCCCCACAAATATGATCAGTGTCACGTGAAGTTACGCAGCCTCCTGGCTGATGGGCCCCACCGGCAGAGCCCTGCTTCTGGCGCTCTTGAATCTCTTCGCCGGTGTGATTTCCTCCTTACAACTTCTCTTTACTGATGTTATTTCTATCATGTACTTTATAGACTACTTCAAACATAAGAACTAATTCTGCAGAAAGAAAATAATCTAAGTAAAGTATATACGAGCGGAATTGAAACTGGTCGGTACTTATCTTGAAATTTCGTCCTATGTATTTAGCAGTGGCACTGAGATTCAAAGATAAGTTGAAACGTAAATAGGAGTCCAGTAACGGACTCCTTTTAATGTCCTTTTAATGTCCGTTCTTTGTTGACCGCCGCGTCGCGTGCCCGAATGAAAAACGAATATCAGCGCAGTGCGTAAATGCCGATTTAAAATATTTACTACTTAAAGGTAAGATATTATAATTATTTCCTAATTTATGATGGCATTCTGGAAACCATTTGAAGTAGAAGATAATAATTTAAAAATCGAAAATCTCGAAACAATTGAACCGGTTATTGTCGAAAACGTCGAAACAAACTTTGAGTTTAAAAATCAGGATTTACATGTACAAAGCCAATGTATTATTTTAAATATACATGAACGGTTGAAAGACGAAAATCCGGAACAATGTGAGAAATAAATAATACGACATATTAATGAATTACCTAAAATATGACTAAATAATTACCAAAATTAGGGACAATTCCACCCCCAAAGCATACCGTCCTATCAGCATAACTTCATGTCTACTGAAGACGATGGGGAAGCTATGTGACCGATATCTGAGGGATGTAACATTGACTAACAATCCTGTGCACCCCAACCAACATGATACCCACCAGGAAAATCTACCGACACTGCCCTCCATGTAGTAGCAAGTCGGATTGAAAAAACCCTGGATAATAAGGAATCCACCATGGGTGTCTTCATAGATATAGAAGGTGCGTTTGACAACACCACCTTTCCTAAAATTACAGCGCCCTATCACATAGGAACATTCCTCATATTGTGGGCAGTTAGATATCCAACATGGTCTCTAAAAGAGCAGTACAAATCAGTGCAGGAGACACTGTCATAAGAGGACTGGTTGCGAAAGGCTGACCGCAGGGAGGTGTTTTATCACCACTGCCATGGAATCTGGTTCTTGAAAGCCTCCTAAACCACCTCAACATGGATTCTACACAATTGCATACGCAGATGACCTAATGATACTGCTTAATGGAAAATCGAAGGAGCACTCTGCCAGAGAATGCAGATGGCCCTATAAATAAGCGAAAATTGGTGTGAGGCATTGGTGTGAGGCATTGGTGTGAGGCATTGGATTTTACAGGCATGTGCAGATGGTATTCCGCCTGGGCTTGTCTTTGATAAACCTGACACCATACAAACTATTGGTGAAGATGAGACCGGTGTTGAAGGTGTTGAAGGTGGAAAATATGTCTTCACAGACGGATTAAAGAAGAAGGAAGGAGCAGGCTGTGGTATATAGTCCAGAAATCTGCGACTCCGATGCAACTGGACTATGGATAAAAATTATGGATAACTGGACTATGGATAAAAAAGAGATTGCTCGCAGAGAAATAACGGGCAAGACAATCAGAATCTGCACAGATAGTAGACAACCACTACTGACCCTGAAAAACTATAAAATAACAAAAGGGTCAATATGGGAATGTCACCAAGCACTTGTGAGAGCCTGTCAGATGAATAACATCGGCCTATGTTGGGTCAAAGGACACTCACAATGCAGCGGCTCACTCACAATAAAGAAGCTGAGAAACCGGTCAAGAAGGCATCCAGCCTGAGAATCCTTGGGCCTGGTCCTTCAAAGTACACTACCAATTGCAGCGAAACTCCAAATAATAAAGGAAACCATCCATAAGAAATTTAAGACGTTGTGGGATGAAACAAGTAGCTGTCTGCTGGCCAGAAATCTCCTGAGATCCCAGCGAAGAGACGGCGAGGAATTATCTAGCAATGTCTAGGGGAAAACTACGATTTGTAACAGGAATCCTAACCGGACACTGCCGGGTAAGGAAGCCCCTCTTCTATAACATGAGAAAAAGTGACACATCCATCTGCAGAGGGTGTGAACAAGAATATGAAACGGTCGAGCATGTACTTTGTGAATGTCCCGCCGTGTCATCGACCAGATAATCAGTATTGGGAGAACGTTGGTCTTCTATGGCCAATTTGCGGGAAATTTCCCTAGGCAGCAACATCATCACCTTTTTTACAATATTGGACTGGTCGATGGCCTAGGCAGACATTTCCCTCACGGAGGAAGCACAAGAGGCCCAATGAGGCCTAAGTGCAGCGGATCTCTTATTCACACTCAAAGGTACAGGTACAGATCAGATTAAAGGTACAAATTACAGGTACAGGTACAGATATTTTAATTTGTGTTGTGTTTTAAAAAGTACAACTTGTTTAACTTTAAGCTGTAACTCACAACTCTCAAAATATGAGTTACTACGTTACATGCGAGAAAGAGTAGGTATTTTTTCGGATGCGTCGACGGCGCAGAGAGAAAGGAAAAAATGCGAAATTAAAAAGATGTACCAGAGATGTAGTACGGCGTACAATTTATAATATAGTTCCTACTTTACAAATAATTCAAGGAAAATTAAGAGATTTTCTTGATTGATGCTAAATAAATATTTAGGTATTATACGATTTATTTAGTTTATTTATGAAATTTAATTTAAGATATCTACTTTACTCCAGAGAAATATTTTAATTTTGTTTTTATATTTCGTACTTTTTATGTATACAAATATTTATTTTTATTTTCATATTCAAGAAACCTACATTTTTATTTCATTTTTACTAACATCGTTCCCTCTCGTTAATCTAACCTGCCCCAGCCCTCTTGGCAAGGATGTGTTCATCCCTTCTCGTTGGTCATTGCTGAGCTTTAACATATTTCACTATAATGTGGGTTAACTTTAAAACTAAAATTAATAAACTTTAGTATTAAAATTTATACTTTATATCTCAAACTGGTACCTACAAAAAAAGTCTCAAAATATGTTATTGGCTAAATGAACCAATCATAGGTATCTGATAAACAAAAAATTAATAGTTTTCGTAAAAGGATTCCTAAAATACTTTCAATCACACATTTATACCGCCGCCCATATACAATAAAGAGGTGCTGACTGTTTCAATTTTCAACACATACACTTTATATGTAATATTGTATTATGCATAGACTTGGAATATCTATCCGTTGCTTCTCTACCTGCCTTTAAACCGGGAAGCGAAAGTTTGTCTCATCCTAATGGAAACTTTTGACATAGTCTGCCGATTTTAAATTATTATTTTACCATTTTATTTTCTCTATAAGGACTAATCACTCTGTATAAGCAAATAATAAGACTTTGTAAACAGGAATAATTGTACGTTATAATGAAAGTATGTATGCAAGGTGTGCTTTCATACGAAATGTAACATTAATTATATTTGAGTCTTTTTTCTCCCCTCTTATTTAAAATTTTAATAAAACTCCGTACGCCACTGGAAAGACCCACAGACCTGAATGAAACCTCGAATTTAATAAATTCACCCGTAAAAAGTGACCCAAGTCTCTCCGATTTAATTACGAGGTGTTTAAAAAAGACCTTACCTGTTGTTTTCCTCTTTTTTTCATAAAATCTTTTTCTCATATAAACGTATATTTCTAGTTGTAACTCTGTGGCTCTATAATGTTCCGATGAACGGGTTGACTATAAATTAGGCTTGTCCTGGCCTCTTATTACCTTATAATTCAAGACAAGGGTGTGGCGGAATCTAATTATCGTTTCAATCTATAATCTTTGGCCGAGGAACAGCCCCTCGGTATTAAAACTATCTATGCGGGGCGGCTAGATGGGATAAGATGAGCAGAATTCATAAGAGTCTTCATTAAAAGATTTTTGTTAGTTTTATGTCGAGTGCTTGTGGAGTCCGATTTTGAAACGGTGTAAGACATGAACAATTCATATAATTAGCGTTACCTATTAATTTTGGTACCAACTAGAAAAATAGTTCCGGATTTCACTTGACGCTTTCTTTTATACAGAGGGTGAGTCTGCTTAAAATTAATATATCTCTAGGGTTTCTGCTTACATGCTATTCTCTTATATATCTTAATGCCCGGTTTTACAAAAGTAGTTCAACTCGAGTTCAAAGTTAAACTTAAGTTCAGCAGTTATTTAATGTTTTACATGTTGGGTTTAATAAATGAGCCCGGCTCAATGTTGGGCTCATCTGAGCTCAGGATGCTGGGTAGTTTAAGCATGGCTCAAGACGTTGTACGTGCGCACAATCGAGGAAACTGTTGGACTTTTAGTTTGACGTTAATAAATTCTAACTGACGATCTAGTGTTGTTAGCAGACAACCCCTTTAGAATGCAACATCTTCTACACGCGCTAGAATCACACTGCGAAATCAATGATTTAGAAGTTAACACTAATAAATCAAAAACCATGACATTTAGATGCTCCGGAATATTACCAAGGAATTTAAGTTTGATGTATCGATTGCAACCTTTAGAAATTGTTAATGAATATACCTACTTAGGTGTATTATTTAGTACCTCAGGTATATTTTTAAATGCAGCAGACAAAATGGTCAATAAAGCAAATTCGGCAATGATAAATATTAAGCAAATTATAACGAAATCAAAAATGAAGTCGCATAGCTCAAAATTTTGTTTATACGAATCAATAATCCTGAGCGTTTTACTTTATTCATCAGAAGTCTGGGGACTGAATTACCCAGATATTACTGAAAAAGCACAAGTGAAATTCTTTAAATCTTTATTTTTTTTGAATAATTCAACTCCAGGTTACATTATAAGAACAGAATTTAATTTAAAAAGAATAATCAATCTATGCATTCGATCGAGCTCTACACTGGCTATGTAAAATATTAAATATGCCACTTTCCAGATTACCCCGTAAATGCTACAATAGACTGCTAAATTTGAATAGTAGTCAAAATAACATTGCTAAATACCACTGGGTCACACAACTAAAAAATATACACTGCGCAACTTATTTAACGCACAACCAAAAAGTTAACTCAAATTTGACGTTATGTATTTTCGACAATTTTTGTTCGTTTTGGTCGATTTTTTTTTCAAATTGTAGGTTTTTCTCTTGGGAAATCACTGTCTTAGTTGTTTTGGTAAAACGATTGATTTTGATATTATACCAGGTGCTATAAAAATGTTATGTTTTTTTCCGAAATTTCAAAACGTCCTGTGGGCTATACAAGGTATTGCAAGTTATTGCAATTATAGCCAATTTAGAACCTCATGTTTTTTCTACATTTTCTTTTTTTATTCATTTGTTTATCTCTGTTACTTCATAAAATATCCAATTTTTGAGTTGACGTGATTTTTATTAAATTTATTAACTTTCTTTTTTGTCAAGTGCTCATTATTTATTACTCATTATACTGGTTCAATGCCTCATTTTGCGTTCTGTTTTCCTTGATATCTTATAATTTATTGAGAGATGCAAGGTGTTTTAGAAGAGAAAAAGGTCTTAAAAGGACAAAAACTTAAAAAACATACCTAGAAAAATGGATTGCTTTAATCAATAAAACAACGAATAACAGGAAACAAAACAAAAGTAAATAGAGAATTAGTATCTGGTGTTTCCACCCCTTCCGCGATAAAATGTATGTCTCTTCTATTCAAATTGGTGTTAATCTTTTTACTTTATAATTTTATAATTATTGTTAATCTGTAGTTTAATGTACTTATAAAAATTGATATATATATATTTTGTTATATAATAGCTGTAGTTATCATCTTTTAAACTAACCTCTTTGTAATGGCATATATAGCCTATATACAAATAAACTACTACCACTACTACTAATAATAAATTATAACCTAACAAAATTTATGCATCGATAATTCTCAAATATGGAACATTTAAATTTAGACTATTTAACTAACGATGAAGACGTAGTGGAAGTTATTAATATATTAGAAAATCCACTACGGCGAAAACCCAAACAATATCGGGAAAGACAAAATCACTTTGAAACATGGAACAAAGATGAGTTTATACAACGATTTCGATTATCAAAAAATACAGTGCGTTTCCTGATAAAACATATATCTAATCAAATAGCATCTCGAACAGAAAGATACTTGTTTTTCTCTCATTTCAATAAAATGTTTTACCCTCGCATGATTTTAGAAACCATGCGATGTCACCTACCATTATGGTGCTTGCACTCTTCGTTTCATTGCCACAGGATCATGTTTTCAGGTTGTTGGTGATTTTGCGGGAATCAGCAAGGCAAGTGCGTGCAAGTGTGTGTATAAAGTTGGCAGAGCGATAGCAAGTTTATATAATGATTTCGTTAGAATGCCAGAGACTGATGAATATTTGCGCGTTAAAAGTCAGGAATTTTATAATTTTGCTCGGTTTCCGAAATATCTTGGAGCAGTAGACTGCACACATGTGAAGATTTTATCACCAGGTGGTGAGGAACCAGAAATATTTAGAAACAGGAAAGGTTTTTTTTTCATTGAATGTGCAAGCCATATGGATGCATCGGAAAAATTGGAAGATTTGGTTTGTCGTTGGCCAGGATCATCACATGATAGCATAATTTTTAATAATTCATTTGTGCGAACAAGATTCGAGCGGGGTGACTTCCAAAATTACCTTATCATTGGGGATAGTGGTTATGGCATTCGAAATTATCTAATGACACCTTTAAAAACCCAATTACACCAGCAGAGAACTTGTTTAATGAATCCCAAATTCGCACGAGGAATGTGATCGAGAGAACCTTTGGCGTATGGAAAAGGCGTTTTCCTGGACTTGCATTTGGGATTCGATGTAAATTACCTAAAATAGAAGCACTGGTAATTGCAACGGCTGTCTTCCACAACGTAGCACGCCTATTTAATCACCCTGATCCGCCGGTAGATGAAGAAGAGGACGCTGCCATAAATTTTGTTGATAATGTAGATGAAGATTATATCCCTGACATTTTAAATGAAAATCATTTTGTTCGCAGATAGTTGGTTAACGATTACTTTCAAAATTTATTAGGAAATGATGTATTGTAGATAGGTAATCTGTGTGTATTTAATTTGTATCCTGTGATAAAATAGTAGTATTCGGAATACATTAAAATAATAGGCTATACACTTTGAATTTATAATGTAATATAATAAAAAAAATGAATATCACGCTAACAAACACTGAAAACACACCACCAAACAAGTAAACAGCTCATTACATTTCTCAATTGGCATGCGCATTTCTGTCAATGTGTTGCCAACCTGCAAATATTGTGCGCTCAGTTGAACTTCCCTACTTCTGGATATGTAAATCAACAACAGCAGTTCACTGCTGGCTCAGCTAAACCCAAGCTCAAGTTAGTTAGCGTGGAACTCGGCAATTGTAAAACCGGGCCTTAGTTTCACGGTTACCACTTGCCTTATATGAATAATACGTCCAAATAAAATTTAGCAGCAGCCTGACTCTTTTAAAAAATGACCTACCTCATCTACCGCGAATTATCCATGCGAAATTTTTGTTGCGAAGTAGATCTACTGAAAATAAAATGATAAATTCGGGGAATTCTGCCTAGACTCGGCCTAGCATGGACTACCTAGGCGGAGAAAGTTCACTTTTTCTGACTAGGTAGTAAAAATACATCTTTAACAGGCTTAAATTTTAATTTAATTTAAATTTAATTTAAATCAATCTCTTAATTTAAATCAAACTGGCCATTAATAAAACCGCTTTTAATGTCATTTGGAGAATAAAAATTTTTTTATGTCATCAGAATGAGAGATAAACATATTTTTACTTACACTATCTAGTGACAGTAAAATTAATTCAACTATAACAACTACGGGCCTAATAACTCCCTTTCGTATGCGAAGTTAAAGTTTGCTTGATGGAATTTGTGCGTTTCTAAAGCCCTTCTTGAAGGACTGTTCCTAAGTGCGGCGGTCAGGTCACCTTAAACCAACACTTCCTTGTTGCCGGAAGTTTCCGTAACTACATGCTAACTTCTTTGCACCCTTGGAAACTTCCCGGAAGATATTTGACCCTAATTAATGACAATAGTCAACACCCTGTCGTTATTGTGTCTGGATTTAGTTTTAGGTATAAATGTATCCATTTGGATAATTTCAGAGAAACATGTTCAGTGTATGGATAGGGATTTGCTTATAAGGAACAATGGATTCTCTGTGTCAAGAAATTTAATCTCAAATATCATTACTCGTGGGCTAATTTTTCACGACTGTATTTCTTACAATTAAAGCATACATTGTTTGGTATGACCAAAGCACCGTGTGGCACTTTTTGAAAATAAATCCAGGGAATTAAACTTTTGGAAATTCTGATGACATTTCTCAAGAAATCTTAGAATATGGGAATTAATTAATACGTACATGTACAGTAATTTAGACATCCCAGAAATATCCCAAGAAAGAGAATTATTAAAAACGAGTTCTTCCAGAATTCACACATATTATGAACGCAGTCATATATTATGTGAAAAGAAATCTTGAAATTTTGACTTTCCGCTTACTAAATAAACAATTTGATTTTAATCCCGATTTGACTGTATGGAAACCTGTCGGAAAAACTGCCTAATTTTGGCTAAGATTGTCACTCTAGCCCTCGTTGGGCGGGACCAAGGATGGGACCTTTCATCCCCTTTAAGTAAATCCCACTTACCGGGGTAAAATCTCCAATTACACATTACAACCTCCAATTACACAATTAAAAAACCAATTATACGGGATCTACTTTACCCCTTACATAATCTTAGGAAACTATTCCCGTATGCTAACGACATCTGATTGCATAATAAGAACTAAACATTTTATACGACGTGGATAAATAATTACAATATTTTTGGTGTTTCATTGTGGGGGCCGTTATATACACATATGAAGAGAAAACCTCACAGAAAAACTCTTCTTAGGCTTAGATCCTTCATTCTCCAAAATAATACAGTTTTGACATTTCTGAGATACCCATTCTGCATTAATTAGTTAGCTGCTCCTACGTTTTATGAAAGTATTATTATCGGGTAATGCTTGGCCATTTTGATATTTGATTTGGTTTTGTAGTTAACGAATATTATACTGAATACTAATTTGCCCATACTGGAAACCATAAATCAAGTAACACTTTTGACCCAAGAAATAATGATTTACTATTTTACTGTCGAAGAGTCCCTGAAATATAGACAAATATGTTTAAAAAATTATCTTAAAGTAAGAAAAAGCCATTTTGACGATCTGGAACTCAGAAACTGGTTATAAGATTGAGTTGTGCCTATGAGAACTTCTAATCAGGACGTGCAGAACTCCAGCATATCAAATTTTCAGAAAATTTTGCTGGCTGGCACTGAAGCAAGGCGGTGAGATTCTCGAAAACTGAAATGTAGACTGCAAATGAAGTAGTAACATAAAGTTCCATAAATACCATAAGTTAGTAAAAAATTGTGATATTAATCAGTGTCCTACGCGGTCTATTTACTGTTCCCAAGCATAGATCTGCCCCCATCAGTTTCAACGCTCATTAACCTCTTTTTCTTATAATACAAATAAAAGTGTTTGTAGCAATTCATTACATAGATGAATAATCAAAGGAAGACACACTTACCAGTTGTATATCTGGGCATTTCTGGACAGAGATAGTTTTGCGAGTATAAGTCATTACGTTACATTTAGCTCTATTGAGTTTCAGAGGATTTATATCACACCATGAAGACATTTGATTAATACATTCTTGAAGATGGATGCAATCTATAGAAAATCTAATTTCAGTGTAAAGTTTAAAATCATCGGCAAATAACAAGTAATTTCTTCACGAAGATCATTTATAAAAAATAAAAATAATATGGGGCCCAGATTGGAACCTTGTGAAACTCCCGATGTTGGAGAAAATGATATGGAACTGAAATGTTGATATCTGTCTATAAGTGTCTCCTGCTAAGTAGGAGGTGAATAATTTAATAAAAGCTTCAGAGAAACCAATACTTTCTAATTTCAAAAGGAGTGTGTTATGGTCCATCTGATCGAATGCTTTTTAGACGTCTGTACTGACAACATCGAATTTGGGATGTATTGCATATAATATCATTTGTGAATTAATTGAACGAAGAATTTTCGAACAAAAATACAGGGCATTCCATTAAAATAAATGAGTTTGAGCAAACCGAAAAGTTTCTTTTCACAGCCTGTATAATATTTTTCGAAAACTAAAAGTATACCGTAGTAGAATGAACCTTTGTTTATATTCAGACCAGTTTTCACACGATTTTATTAATAATAAGTGAATTTACTGAGGAATTAAAATACATATTTGTTTTTTCTACCAAATGAATTAATTCAAAAACTGCCAAAGATTTTTCATATCTTCCCATAACAAACAATACTCATAATTACAAGGTAACACTATTTTATGGACCACCCTGTAATTTCGGAAATATTAAAAGGAGGCTGAACAACTTTTATATTTAACTCATAGGGCTTTTGAGATAAGGTAGTGGACCATTTTACGCGGACCACCCTTTTCTATTTTTCATGATAAAACTAATCATGTTCACACTTCCCATTTCGTATAACTTCATTTTCAAATTCACAAACACTTTTAATTTCCCATTGAAAAACTGGATTCGGAAGAGGATCACTTTATATGCACTCATTTGTTTAGGAAATAATTTCTAATAAAATCGCTGACATACCACAACTTACTCTAGAATATATGTATACTGAATAAAACAGTTTGTAAAATGATCTCACATGTTTCCCTGTACTTTTCAGAAGAAATAGGCATCAGTCCACAGAGGCAAACTGCAAGTACACGAGATTACTTAAAATTTGTTACCTCTTTGATTTATACTGCCATTAACCTGAGCACAAAAAATATGTTTGGTAGTAAAAGCAATATGACAGAACGACACAGGTAAATAAACATTTAAAAATACGGTGACCTGGGTTATTCTAGACGTTTATATCGGGCAACAGTGGGACAGATCATAAAAATCACAAAAAGTTGTAAACCTATCAGAAAAAAGTCTTATCTTTATTTGCGAAGGTTTGCCAATATATAGATAGGGATTTCATGCGGTTTTGCACAATAGAGTTGACTTCTCTATAGGGAAGATTTTACCTGCGAAAGCCCAATTTTGAGAAGCTGACGCTTTGTAGTTCAATTTCCTCTTACAAACTTAAGAATACACCATAAACCCTTTATATCAGTTTATAACGAGAGAGAGATGGAAATATATTATTTTTTCAGAGTATGCATACTCGTATTTTTCAATTTTTAAATTTACGGATAGTATTCAGCTGCAACAAGTTTCTGTTAATCAGTCAAACGTACAGGCAACATAATGGATATACATTATAATACGTTAAGAAATGTTAAAATAATGTTTTTCTCTAATCGTCACAAAACTATGCCTGTCACAAAACGATTTTTTGACTTCCAGGTCAAGGTAGGTTACTAGTGGATATGAACGTTTCGCTGTCAAATAAGACCATCTCCAGGAAGGGCCCCGAATTCGATTAGTTTAGGCTAGAAAATTTTATATGTACCTTTTTATCAATTTAACACATTTGCTTATAACAAAGTCGATTATTACGATGCTATATATATAGGCATATGATCAAATTAGAATATTACTATATGGTGGAGAAGAGAAAATGATAATAAATTATTATAAAAATTTCTATCCGCTACTTAACCTAATGTAAAAATTTTTACATTTATGACATTTGTAGAGTTTTGTTGTATTAATTCTTGTTCTTTTATTAAGGTTAGTAATTCATAAATTTAGAAAAACTGTTCAAAAGTTTAGATACGTCATATTATACTCATGACTTATATTCGAATGATATGAGGTACATTAAATTAGTATAATGTTGCTTCTATACGAATTTATTTTCACACTTTGCTTTTGTCTGTCTAATTTTGATTAAATTTCAGCATGCTCCATCCATATGGCTTCCATGCAACTCAACAACTCCTTTAATACTATTCTCCCCTTATTTCTATCTGCAAACTGCTTCCAAATTTATATCTCCAATCTCCGTTTCTTATTGTCTCCGTTTCTTATTGTCAATTATTATTTTTCTTCCTTGGTTTCCACCCTTTTTGTTTTCCTCTTAATTCTCTCTGAAAACTCCTTCCAAATTTCTCCATGCAACCTGTTTCTTATCTTCTCTCCATTTTTATTTTTTCTTGCTTGTTTCCCACCCTTTTTGTTTTCCTGATCTCTTGATTTATTTTTAGAATAAAGTCTATGTTCTATTTTCTATACTAATGCCTATGCCATTCACACTTCCTCACTTTAGTTATTTGGTTTATTTATGTTTAGCATCTTTATACATTCACTATGTCTACTATACACTATACCTACTATACCAACAGTTTACATCACTATTTCCTATTTAGTATATACCTTCACTTTCCCTTCTATATCAGATATATCTTGATACATACATATATAATTTTGCATTCGTATTCATTTCCGATAATATCTTATTTGATACCTACAAAATTGTCTTGCACAATATTTTAACGAGAAATCTCTGCGCTAAGTGATTTATAACATAATTACAACTCAAATATAGTTCATCTATTACACAACATGATTATTTACAGATATACATACTTAGTTATAAAATCAAAAACTCCTATTTTTCTACATATATGATACGTAAGAAATTTTTATATTTCTTAGTGTGTAAAAGTCTATAGTGTAACGTAAAATAATCTAGAATTAGTTTTCAAGTTCCTAGCTGCCTGTATCTGAATATTCTGAACATTATGAGGTCAATATATTAAACAAAACGTGGTACCTGAACACAAGATATGACTTTTTAGCACTTTTAGTAAATTTACCGAGTTATAATGGCCTCTTCGGCGGCAATAAATCATGGGAGGGTGGCTGAGCCGGCAGCCGGGGGCGGTTCCGCTTATTTACTGATAACTTCATGTCACACTGATGAATGGAAATTTAATGCTAATTCCGGAGCTTAGTTAGCTCCTTTAATAAATAAGGTTACGTTTAATACGGAAGGGAACAAAGCGACTGCTTTAGATATTCTAATTTTCCACTTATATTCTCTCATAACTTTAGGGAAACATTCGCAGGGAACACGGCGTTATTGCTTTATCAAGGATTAAATAAATAAATGGCTTTCCTACGCCTGTTTCCCCCCCATTTTATTGCCCGATATGAAGCATTAAGTACGACGAGTTGCTACCTTGGATTTTCAGTATTCAAATTAATTCCCTTGGAAATCTGCTATTGTACACATTGACGTTATAACACAAACTACAATAGGGACCAATTAAAGAAGTGAAATGTAGAGACAAACAACATACGAGTATCCATCAATATTTAATCGAATTAGTGGAATAATAACAGCAATTGGTATTTGAGATGCGACTGCATGGATTAATCCATCACGAATGCCTTCGGGACAGTTTGCGCCAAAGCAGTCCAGTCCAGTCGTGACTAGTCGAGTCTTGTCCAGTCACGTCGCGTCAATATTCCTTGCGAAATTGGACATATATAGTAATCAAAATAGTGAATTTTTATTTTCAGGGCAACTACCGTAATGAGAATAATAGGAACGTCAACAATTTTTAACAAAAATATTTTTTCTTTTGTTAATTTTTTTATATAGTCTACTTTATCAGAGTTTTGTTAGTCTCCCTTTTTGGAAAATAATAAACCTTACCTTCAACCTGAAGTTTTTTCCCAGAGACAGTGTCTTCTCTCGACCCTCGAGACGTCATATTTTAAGCGATTTATAGAAATCTACATAGGCCAAATTGGTCTAGTTTTGTTGAAAATTTAGTGTACTTTAATAACGTATATGATGACTTTAGTCGTAAAATGGATCTTTCTTGGTAAAACATTGACGAAAACTTTAAAAAAATAAAATTTTATTTTTTCGAAATCTTGCAAATATTTGAAAACCTGTATCTTAGAAACCATTTGGTCTACCGAGGCCAAATTCTTTTCAGTGTCATGTAAATTTAGTCTACCTAAAAAGTGTACATAATGACTTTTACCGTAACACAGGTGGTAAAAATTGAGAAAGACTGAAATAGTTGTGAAAATTTAATGGTTTTTCAAATACTTAATAATAATTCGGAGGGCATTACCACATCATCATATACAATATATAGAAAAATCAGAACTACTCTATTTATTGTAAGGCAACAAACACGCCTTGTTTGGTACGATTTGGTATAGCTTGCCAATTTTCTGTCTTTCTATGCCATTCACTTACCTAACTAGCAATGGGGGTCTCAGTCGTCTACCCTCTACCATAGTATTAATTCACAACCTAACCTAACTTAACCATAGAGTTGAAGGATGAGCAATTACGGCGATTACGAAATGAGAAACGTTAAACAAATCTACATTTAGATCTACATCTACAAGTTTCTACAGGGTGGTAAATAGAACAGAGGAAAATTTTTAAGACTTCGGCATGGTCCTATTTCAACAAAAAAAAATGTTTTTTTCTGGATTTAACCACTAATAGCATAACGATAGACTAATATCTTGAAACGGTTTTTGATTTTTGAGGTGAATACTTCTTTAGCCGCATGAGAGTGATTTTTCAAGGTCGCGTCACGACACATTTTATATCATTTTCGTCTCGCAAGTGAGATAAAGAGATAAAGAGATATGACAGATATGAGGGAGAGAGATAAACAGATATAGCGAATGCAGCGATATTTATTTTGGATGCACATCTGCGGAGCAAGAAGCCTTTGTACGTCAGACTCTCCATAAAATGTCACTTATTGACACTAAAGGACTGCCATATGAAACTGTGTTTGTCGAAGGTGTGTTTTATATGATAACAACAAATATTGATGTGACAGATGGTTTTGCAAACGTTGTAGTGGGAAAACTAGTGCATATTGATTGTGATGATACAGGTGAGGATGATACAGGTGAGGTCACGATCGCATGGTTAGATTTTCCGGATTCACCGAAAGTTGTTGAAAAAATTAGGAAAAAAGTTGCAGGGTATGTAAACGCTAATCAAATTAGTAAAACAGCTGTGCCAATCCGTAGAAGAGTAGCTACAATACCCCTCAATCTATGCGAAACGATCACATACAAGTGTTCTAAAGCGGAAAGCAAGTTTGATATTATTTATAAACAATCGTGACAGAATCGGAATAACCGGAATACAATATTACTTATGCATATCCTGCTTTATATATCTGGATTGGGCTTTCGAACCTGATCCAAATGGATGATGATCTTTTTCCGGGGGATGCGTCCTTGCCACTACTTCACTTTATTCGTGAGAAATTCGGTTTATATATGAATAACGACTGGAACATTGCCACGATTAAATTAGGAACAACGATTGATGCTATATTCTCGAGAAATCTACACCATTTAGAATCACGAACATATGTGTAAGGCTTGATCCCCAAACGAGCGTTTACGCGGACGACGTTTTATAGATCCGCCGAATTCCACGGAGACCCTCTTCCCCATGTACTACTCTATAAATGAGTGAAAATAACCTAAAAACAACTGTTGTAATGCGTAGTAACTGTCATGAAATTAGAAAAATCCAAAGTAAAGTACATTATTACAAGTAATTTAATATTGGAGTCGCCAAGAAGAAAACGTTTAATGATGTTGTTGATCATACAAAATAAAATCAACAACTAATAGGTTACGTGTTACTTAAAATACGCCGAAAAGTTAAAATAAAACCAACTTTTCGGCGGAATTGGCATATTGACCTTGAACCGAAATCGCGCCCTGTGATTGGTGGGACCATTAAATTTGTCCGCGCCTGCCAGTCCGCTAAAACGCTCGTTTGGGGATCAGGCCTCACACTTCAGTTACCATAAAGCCAATATGTACAATTCCTCTCTCTCTCCCCCCCCCCTCCCTCTCTCTCTCTCTCTCTCTCCCTCTCTCTCTCTCTCTCTCTCTCTCTCTCTCACACTATCTCAACGAATCGGTAACGTGTACTGTGCTGCACGCGGATTTTTTTACTTATTTCCTTTATTTAAAGGGTAATCTTAAAAAAATCACTTTATGGTCTTGCACTGATAACTTTTTCACTCGTTATCCGATTTTAAGAATTTAAGGCTCATGTTGGAGAGGCGAAGGTGATCGATAGACTCAAGATGATTGCATAAAAGCAACCCAAATCTAAATTACTGACTTCAATTAAATTTTGCTTTGGAACAAGATGTTCCTTGCTTGTATGAGTTAAGAATTGTTGGTGGATGAAGAATGGTCGCTTTTGCTTACCTGAAAATTCTCACAACCACGCAACTTATCGAGAATCGGAATAATCGCACTGGTATTTTCTGTCACTTTCGTTGATTGTTTCTTTGATTATTAATCAGTTAGTGCCTATTAGGTACCAAATTCCAGGCTTGAATGAAGAGCAACTGGCCGCAGTAGGCAGAATGCGTGACAGTGGCTTTGGAGTTCTCCTTGGAGGCCGATTCTTTAACACTTCGAGGCAAAACATTTATCGAGCCCTCGTCGCCACCAGGCAGGTGACATTAATTCGCAGAAGAGAAGAAGGAAGGCGGGAAACCACGGAAAGACCGATTTATTAGAAAAACCGTTCTGAGACACAACCGTACCTCAACTGCAAGCTCAGAAAACAACGTCTCCAGGAATGCTCCTGGAATATATCTCGACACTCAAACTGTAAGAAGAAGGTTTCATGAAAACGGACTTCAGACCAGGGTGGCTATTCTTGAGTTCGAAAAAACTTCTCGAGAGTTCTCATGAGAAAATATGAGATCACTTCCCCGGAAGTTCACTTCCATTTCTCCTGGTTGCTAAATCGCTATTCTTGAACGTAGCTGGATGGGAACGTGATATGAACCTTTCGTCACGATTGTTGCAACGTTGCCGGTGATACTTTCGAGCTCTAGCCAATCTAAATCGAGAATTTATCAGCTGTTTATTATTATTTATGTCCATGGTCTATGGGGTTATAACCTAAAAATCTCTCTAATCTATGCTAAAAATGTGCCACTAATCTTAGTATCATGAAAAATGTGTGTATTATTCTGTGAATCGCTGTACATTATTACCATTATTACTTTTGAGGTTAAAGCGTGGCAAGCTTCACTACTACTTTTTAACTAAATAATATAATATCGATATCATAAAAGTGAGCTAGTAAAGTACTTACAGAAATGAATATATCTTTTATGCGCTTGGGTCATGAAGAGTGCGAAGAATTTGCCAAGTTAAAAACTCATGACCACACAGAGGATAGTATTTGCAGAGGGTGAATTCTGCCAACAATATGCAAAACATAAAAACAATATATAACTGCAAGATAAATGTGTCAGATCGACGCTGATTCTAAAAGAGAAGAGGATTATGTACCGCTGCTATTCAGCGGATCTTCAAAAAGGTAAAATGTTGCCTAGAATGGAAGAATTCAAGGTTGTCTTGTTTACTCCTAGAATCGTAGTATTCAATGAAAGCTTTGTTCCGGTGGGACCGAAAACTCCTGTCAAACCTATAACACCTCTTTGGCACGAGGATATCTGGCAGGAAAAAAGAAGAAATAATAATCTCCTTTTATTCTTTCTTTTTAATTAACAGGGATGCCAGAATCATAGCTCTTTGGCTAGACAACTGCTCGCATAAGAGCTCCGTCAAGAGTTTTATTGCATATTTTCTAAAAATTGTTTCAAGTCTTTATTGTTGTATACAAATTTAAGGTGCTAAGTATATATTTCTTGTGCAGTAATTGGTCTAATGAATTTTAATTTATAATAGGTACATAATATTCAAGTATAATATAAGTAATATTTTATCATGTATTATTTTTTCTAAATATTAAATCCTTCTATACTCAATGGTAATTGTTTCATTTCAAGTAAGTACCTATAATTTTCTTAATCAGTATAGCAAATTTTTAATAGATTAATTTTAATAATTTTACATTTCTTAATTGTGTTTTAAACTTAATATTTTGGTTAAGAATATTATAAAACAGAAATACTGCATAACATAGTAAAACGCCAAAATGGAAACCATATGCATCCTAAAATATATTAATAAAAGAGATGTTAGATAATTTTGCCATACGTATATATATTATTATATATCATAACCAACATATCAAAAATTATACCAGAAAATATTTATAAGTAAATGGTTTTGCTAGTTCTTTTGATACTCGGAAGTATTTGACAAATTTTACATCTGATAATGTAAATGGTCATTTGAAGCAATTGACGTTCTCCATCTGCTTGTTCTTCAGCATCGTGCAAGTCACCCAATACCACAACTGCTTCCAACATTAAATTTCATCAAGATCCATGACCATAAAACTGGCTTGATATTGCCTATCAATTATAATAATGTGAAATATTAAGAAATATATTATAAATATTACATACCTGTAGATTGAAATATCTATTTATATAATTCTTACAATTTAACTATAATTTCTCTAAAGATCACATTAATTTTTAATCACTACGTACTATAAGTTGGGTTAGAAACTCAATTTTCTCAGGGGAACTTTATAATTATTAACTATACGTCTCTTATAAAATACCATGAGAATCAGGTTCTCTTACAAATCAGTGAAGTGAATGCTTCGTGGTTTTCAAGAATAGCAAATGTTTGGTTAAGAGAGAACTCCGCCCCCTTCTCATGAGATAATCTACTCCCCGGATTTCAAGAATAGCTACCCAGAAGATGAGCAGCTTGCCCTCTGCTCCAACGGGCTGCTCGTGACCAATAACACTGGGGAATAGCAGAGTAGAGCAGGCGCTTGTTTACGGACGAAAGTAGGTTTTGTTTGTTTGAAGGAAAGGAAGGTTTGAACGAAATATAATTTAGAAAATATCACATGGAGGCCTACATGGTCCCATATGCTGAAAATGTTGGTCGGGATTTAATTTTAACGAATGTACATGCAAAATCCGGTTGCGCTAGAAACGACACTGTGTTTTTGGAGCACCATAATATTGAAAGAATGGATTAGCCACCCTTGTTTCCGGATATGAATCCGATCTAGTATGTCTGGAATGGAATAAAATAAATTTGTGGATTTTGCGTTCGGTAAAGTACACTATACCGCACGCTCGTGGGAAATATATATTATATTCATATACTGCTGGTACATTATACGTATCAAAAATCCACATTAAACAAGACACGTGATTTATACGTCTATGATTTATTGTTCGGAATATAGCAGTACATAATAATAGTGATAGTTATAAATTATAAGTCTCAAGTTTGAATTTTCTTCCTAAAAAAATTACCTTGAATTATCCAAGCCAGTGTCAATACACACGCGATTACAATTCATAAAACATTCGACTAATTTATTAGTAACTCCATACATTAATATCAAACATATTAACAGCTGTCATTTTTAGCACAAGGAAAAATTACCGCAGCATTCATAACATCCTCATGATAAGTATTGTCGTTAAGTAAACATTCAGAGATTAATCAACCGCCTATTACAATGTAACATGACAAAAATGACTTATTAGATGGTAACCGTATACCCGTAATGTTTTTAAGGTCATTATTTTTGGCGCAACAAAATATTACAGGTAAAACTGAAAATATGACACCTGTCACCATCACAGGCGTCTTGTACAGATGCTGTGTGGCAACAGGAAACAATATGTTAAAGAGGTAGGATCAGGTAGGCTGAGGCGGCCTAAAATGTTTGGAATTGCTTTGTTTTGAAATCTATACCCGATGTCCCATTTTTTAACGTTCACTATTGGCATCTCGGAAACGGTAAGAGATAGAAAGTTATATTATAAAAATCGCTATTATATAGCTATCTTAAATATGACAAGATATACATGATATATTTGTACTACTGGATAGGGCTGGAACCTTTGATGTAACTATAACACTCAGAGTAGTTTCCATATAATGAATAACGTAGGCAATAGAGAGTCATGCTCAAAGAATCCTAGAAAGATCATCAAAAAATTGCGCGAGAAAGACTGTTTTTATTTAAAAGCAGATAAAGGTAATAAGGTTGTTATTTTAGTTAAAGAGGACTATTACGAACGGGTAAACAACCTAATTAGTAATGGTTCTTATAAAGAACTTACTAGAAACCCTTTACCAAGAATGACCACTGAAATAAAAAATGTCCTCAAATCATATAACAACCTTATTACTCCACCTGTTAAGAATAGGTTACGTGTATCTAACCCTACTGTACCTAGATTGTATTGTCTATCAAAAATTCATAAGCCAGGGAAGTCGGTGCGTCCAATAGTATCGTCTATTGGATCTCCGACTTACCACTTATCAAAATGGTTGACTAATTTGAAAGTTTGCCCATTGCACAGCCTAGTTTTTCAGTTAAAAATTCGATTGATTTCATTGATAAGGTCAAGAATATTCAATCGCAAGAGGGTGAAATTTTGATATCCTTTGATGTTTGTTCATTATTTCCGAGTGTACCAATTCCACAGACCTTGGACTATCTTGGAGGATTTACTCGAATTAAACAATTATACAAAAGAAGTAATAGAAGAATATATAAACCTTACAAAACTCTGTATTAAACAAAATTGCTTCCGTTTCAATGATAAGTTCTATGAACAACATGAAGGAACCGCAATGGGTAACTGTTTATCGCCATTCATTGCTGATGTCTTCATGAGTCGATTTGAAACTGAAGCAAAAGAAGAATTCGAGTATTTTCCTAGGATTTGGCTCAGGTATGTGGATGACATTTTTGCTGTGTTTGACACTAAGATTGCCGATGTCGAAAACTTCATTTCCAAATTAAATAGTCGTTTCACTCCTGTAAAGTTTACATATGAACTAGGAAATAATGGAGAACTTCCATTTTTAGATGTATTAGTAATTAAAAATAGTGACAATAGGTTAGAATTTGATATATATAGAAAAGATTCCAGTACGATCAGATATATCCCTAATGACTCTCACCACTGCCATCAACATAAAATGGCAAGTTTTAATTTTCTTGTCCATCGTTTACTACGTTTCCCTCTCAGTAATGAGAGGTTTGAAAAAGAAAAAGTATTAATTAAAGATATAGCTGTGAGTAATGGTTATCCGAGAGATATAGTTGAAAAACTAATTAGGAAGCGTAAATTTAAGGACACACTTCGTAATTCTACGATCTTTCAAAAGGATATAGAGACTCCAAAATATGTATCCATCCCGTACGAACCCCGGTTTACTCATGGTTTGAGTAAGGTCTTCAAAAACGTGGGTGTAACAGCGATTCATTCATCGAGTAATAAATTACAACAACTTTTAGACAATCCAAAGGATAAAATGTTCCGAATGAAAGGTCTGGGATTTACGAAATTAGTTGTAATGATTGTGATCGAAAATATGTTGGACAAACGAGACGATCAATTAACACCAGATTTAAAGAGCATATGGCTCATCTAAAATATGGAAGAACAGATAAGTCTAGTGTTGCACAACATGCTTTTGACAACAATCATAGAATAGATATTAGTAATTTAAGATTAGTCAGAAATGTGACCAATAATAGATAATTGGATGCATTTGAGAGCATAGAAATTGTAAAATGTAAAAGTAGTATGAATAGCGACAAGGGACCTATACCGTACAGCCCGCTTTATGCGTTGCTTAGCAACTAATCATTGAAGCGTGACTAATGATTTCACCATAAATAGTATAAATAGGATAGATTTTTAGTTTAAGATTAGTTTTAATCGTCTCCGGATTATGCCAACTTGGTTGGCGAAACGCGCGTAGAGCGAAGTGAAAGTATTTTGGTGTTTGTGGAAACTACTCCGAGTGTTATGATATACTTGGCCGATTTTGATATGTACCGCATTTTTTTAATGATACTATATTTCATCATTTATTTACCCCTAAAAAACTTTATAAGAGATACAATATTTCTCTTTATACATATATAAAACGCATAACATTTTTGTTAAATTAACATAAAAAAAAATAAAAAGCTCTGTTCGGAAAAAGTCGAGTTCAATTGTCTTCGGTTGCCATGCTCTCATAAAATGGTTGATTTGGAAAAAAAATAGTTACATTGCGGTTTTATTTATTTGCTAATAATGAAACAAATACATAACTAATTAACATAGCAATAAAAATTGATAAGTAATTCACAATTGCTTGAATTGAAGTAGTTTATTTTGCTTAATGCAGACTTGTGTCCTTTTACACATATCATTGAGGGATCCTCTATCACACGTGGTAATTGACTGAAACGCCTTATGATATCTAGCTTCGAACTCTTGGATGTTTTGGGATGTTCTGTCAAAACTCGATCTTTGAGCATTCCCAAAAAAAAATAATAAAACAGACTCCAGCAGGGACTTTTCGCTGGCCATGTCAGTAGTCCTCGTGAGATATTTTCAAATTTGAAAATAGTCCAGATTTATGGTAACTTGTAGAGCCTGGAGTAAAATAAAATATAGCTCTCCATTGAGTCTATGATTATTTTGAACGACGTCTCCTACTAAGCTCTTAGTACAAATTTCCTACTGGTCTATCTGACCCAAATTCAGTGGTTATTCTAACTTAGAAGAGTTCTTACACCTAAGAATTTATATTTTTTTTCTGATACAATATTTTTACCACGAGCGTTGACTGAACTAAAAAAACATGGGTCCTGTGCTTATGACCACACGATAGAAGTGAAAACTTCTAATTTTCGAATTTTAAAATATATAATGTAACCGTCCGCCTGTATTACCACAACCCACAATACACCGTACCCGTTAATACCAGTTAATACAATTTTCACTTAAAAAATGCTAGAACATACCTGAGTACGAAATATTATTTGTAGATGTTTCAGTGTTACAGTATTGTCGGTTACTACCATATAACTGTTGTATTTTGTACCGCTATTCTATATTGCTGTTATCTTCAACTGGTAGATTTGTTCCAATTCGGTTTTAATATCTTCAGTACTTACACCGTCTTGATGGAGTTCTCGCAGGACGAATGCGTGGGTCTTACTTCTCTTGGAGGTGAATGTATGATAATATGCTAGATTGCCTTACTTAGAAGTTTCCATATATGTGTGCCAGTCTTCTAACGTTTCAGTATATAAAATGGTCGTATTGATTGCTTGCTTCCAGTGGAATTTGCATTTCAGGTTGGTTTTTAAGTATTCGGTCATCTGCTTATGGTTGTCCAAGGCCCCATGAACAATGATTGTGGCGGTTTGACTTCTTTTGGCTCGATTTCTCTTTCCTCGGGCTCCGTATCTTTGCTAGTTTGGCCAGTGGGGGTCTCAGATATATCGTTGGTTTTGCATCCCGTATTCAGGCTTTGAAACTTGTTTTGGGTTTTTATTTCCGCAGCGAATTTTGTAGCTGTGATACGTCTCTTCTTTGGAGGTTTGCACACATATTTAATTTTGGTGCTGTTTTCAGGGCCTGTGTCCATTTTTGTAGGTCCCGTGTCAGGAACTGACATGTAGGTAACAATTTTTTGAATTTGCTATTTTTTACGAATTTACGAATTCCGAAAACTCATTAAGATATTACATCACAATTATATAAAACCTTAAAAATAAGTATAGAAAATCAAAAAACTGATAATATTTCAAAAATAAATATATCTAGACAAGACCCTCAACCTTTAAAAGAAAACGAAATCGTATATATCAAGGAGCCCCACGTCAGACATAAAACTAAAAACAAGTTTAAAGAAGCCAAAGTCGTTAAAGATTTAAATAAGTTAGTGAAAACTAAGAAAGGAAGTTACCACAAAAGCATAATAAAACCTAGTAGAAAATCTACTAATGATAACCCTTTGTTACAGAGCGACAATGAAGACGATACTCCTCTTGATATTCGTATTCAGTCTCTCAGCGATAGAAGACATAAAAATAGAAAACCTAAAACATCCAATCCTCCCTATAAACTTAGGTCTAACAAAAAGTAAATTAAAATCATATGTTAATATAATAAGAATACACACAGATAAAAAAATAATATCTATATCTCAAGCCGAATATGTACATACGTAATGTACTACAGACGCAAACAAAGCTTAATAACCTATCGCCTCAGAAAAGAGTTAAGCGAGGACTTATCTCACTTATCCTTTGCCGATTTAACTCATTCAAAAAAGGAGTAGACACGGTTTTTGATGAATTTTTATAATCTGAGAACAGATATTAAAAATATCGTAAAATGTACAGGGTGGAAAATAAAACATGATTTTTTTAAATGGAACACCCCGTATATTTTTAGACCAAAATAATGTCCTTAATTTTCTTAATCCAAAAAAAGTGTAATTATTATATAACCATCTACCTGTTCGTGAGATATTACTAAAAACTTATCACATTACGGGTGTCAATTATAAAATAAGAACATCAAGATACCTCTGGAAACAATGCATATTTGCATTGTTTATTTGTTGACAGATGTCATCCAATTTTTTGTGAGATAGTAGTTCACTCTCTTAGATATTAGCGTAAAAAATACGTAGTGTTCGTAAAGAAGCAAGTTATTTTGAAAATGGTATATTCATTGGAAGAGCGAAAATAGTTACTTGAAATTTATATTCAGTGCAATAAGAATAAGTCTCTTGCTCGGAGGGAGTATGTTAGGTTATTTCGATAAATTGTGCAAAGTCATTTGTGCAAAGTTTAGGAATACCGAATCTCTGAGAGACAAGAAAAGGGAAAGGCGAAGAACAAAAACAGGAGAAGACACAGAACTCAACGCGTTATTATATTTTGCTGAAAATCCATCCTAATCATCCTATGCCGCAGCAATAGAATTGGATATATCACAAAGAAGTGTGATAAAAATATTACATCGCCATAATTTTAAACCATATAGTATTTTGCCCGTTCAATATTTCGACGACAACAACCTTCAAGACAGGTTAACCTTCTGCAGAGACATACTTAGAGGAAGACATACTAGAGGATAGAATAGAGGAAGATGATGAGTTTCTAAGTCATGTCTTTTGGACTGACGAAAGCAGTTTTTCTACTGCGGGAATTTTTAACAGAAAAAATGCACATTACTGGGCAGCGGAAAATCCACATATTGTAAAAAAAATAAAAAAACAAGGATACTAAACTGTAAAGGTGTGGTGTGGCATCCACAAGGTTGCTATTGTAGGTCCTGTATTTATAAATGGGCCCTTAAATGCACAACGTTATGTGGATATTCGTCAACATCCAGTTGAAAATTATTTAGATAATATTAATTTAGTGCACAACAGATCTCTTATTTGGCAGCAGGATGGAGCACCACCACACTCTGCAAGGAACGTCACCGAATACCTAAACAAAAAATATCCTATTTAGATAGGAAGGCACGGTGTTATACATTGGCCCGCTAAAAGTCCGGACTTAACACCTATGGATTTTTTTCTCTGGGGTACGATAAAACAAGTTATATACGAAACTGGGGTTTTTAATAATATGAATGAGTTAAAAGAATGCATACGTGTAAAAATTGAGGAATTAAACCAAAATGGTGATATATTTCAAAGGGTTAGAAGCAATTTTATAAAGCGATGCCAAATGTGGTTCCACACCTTCGCCAGCAGAGACGTCCACCTCACGGTTGCCGTTCTAAGGATGGAGGAGTTACATCATTGTATATTTTATAAATTATATTTATTTTAACTTTGTTTACAGTTCGTAACATAAACTACACGTTATGTTACTTAAGTGCTGGAGTGAAGGCATAAAAACACTGACGCAGCAAATGCTTATTCTGCATTTATTTTATATAAAAGGCCAGCTGCGCTGACCAACTTTTAACATTACATTTGTATACGTCTTGCTGTACGAAATAAAGTTTGTTCCTGCGTGAATAGTTATTTTTGGCAGTTCTTCTGTGCATACACTTAATTCGCGTGGCGGTCCAGTCTCATTCAACACCCACAAAAATAAAAGTGCAGAGCGCGCCTGAGGAAGTTTTCACTTCAAAAAGTCAAACAGTGATCTGTATAACTTCTTACTGTGTTTTGGTTTAGTCTTAAACTTGCATAATGAAATGCATAATAAAAATATAAAAGAAATTTAAACAATCTGTTACAATTTATTATAAATATTTAAAAAAAATATATTGTAATAAATTTAATAATTAAAAATCTATATTCTTATCGCACACATGTGGTAAAGTACTTCTTCCCGCACGCAGTTGCGTGCTGTAAAGTGTACTTTACCGACGCTCCTAGGAAAATACAGTAACTAAATGGTCAATATCCCCTCAACTATCGCTATTTTGATTGTTTACGATCATCGATGAAATCAAAACTTCCATTTACACATTTATTTTCCTTTTGCTGCCATATCCTACAGGAATAGGCGAGAATCTGTCGACATTCTCGCTTAAAAACACTGTCTTGTGATGAGAAATTAAATTTAAAATAACTTAGTCAAGTGTTACTTTCTGGTCTCTGTATTAACCTCATGTTTTTCCCTATAGCCTGACTTTGGTATTGTTACCAGTAACGCAGCTGCCATATGAAGAATGTATCCTTGACTACAGAGCCGTTCTAAACCGCCGATTTTTGAAAAAAACCACCGTCTGATCCGCTTTTAGTAACTCATAAACCTACTGCATCAAAGCGATAATGCCTTTTAGAGTAGATATATAAAAAATGCCCACACGCATCGCAGCTCATCAGCGACGGTTTGTAATTGAAATAAGCATTTGAAAAATTGGCACGTAAGGCCGGTACTTGTATCCTATATAAATTGGTTGATAAATAACAGGGACTGTCCCGGGCACGCCGACAGCGCTACAAGGACACCTGACATCCCGAATCGACTATGCCCGGAGTTCTGTGCGCCCATGGCCGTGGTACCTGCTGATGGTGATGGACGATCGTCTGCGGTATTCCGTCAGACGACACCGTTTTGTGAAACTTATGGCTCAGCTGAATCGATGACTAATGGAGATCAGTCTTTAAAATATATGGACACATCAAAATAGTTTAAACATTTCGATAATGAATTTAAATGAATCTATGTAAGCACCTTTTTGAAGTATTACTGTTGAGAATTTTTTTATTGAAGAAATACTAAGATTTTTATACGCTGCTTATGAAAAATCCCCCAATTTACGTTGTGTAATTTTTTCCATAGAAATATCTAGAAGATAGTATGGATATGCCCTATGGGTCAGTCATGATTCCTGATCAATAGCGAAAATGAAAACTACCTCGCCGCTAGGCCACACGAGAAGATAAAAAAGCAGCATGTACTTGGCCCGTTTGCACACAGATGGCCGTGGCATGACTTTTTCCAGTAAAAAGCAAAAGCCAAGTCGATGATCGGCGATCAGATAATACCGCATACGTTCCCGTGCGGCTTCCCCACTGTTTGTATATCGAATCGATTTAGGTTCTCGCCCTTATTGAATAGTTTGCACAGCTATTTCAATCATCCTTTCGTTTTATTAATTCCCTCTTTTGTTGAGATAAATGCCGGCTCTCTTTGATTCCCACAGTTTCGGTTTTAACAGGTCGCAAATATAATGCTTCGTACCTAAAATTATATTTTTAATCAAACTGAACTGAATTATTTATTACATATTATACCATATTATACCTAGTCCAAACTCTTAATTGAATATACAGCAAAAAATAGGCATAGTCTGTAGAAAAAGAGATTATTTCACATCATTTTCTTATTATCCTTAGTAAGGATATATTTCATAAACATATTTAGAACATAATATTTTTCTTTGTCCGGTCAAAGATGTAATATCCTTTTCTGGTCCCCGTACTATATAACCCACACTTTGAAAATGCTGTAGTACAAAAGAAAGGGCATATTTATATCATGTTCTTCTTAATCCGAATTATTGTCTAGGTCCTCTTTAGTAACACTGTCATTTAAACGCGATCGTCCTTCCCAAATATTCCGATCTTTAGAGCAAGTTTTGATGTCCTTTTATTAACAAGGGGCCTATATTTACAATTTCTCCTATGTTATCGATGTTGACTTCTTTTATGGTTATAGAGAAACCCTAGAAGAAGCAGCGGAAAAAACTAACAAAAATAAAAGCAGGACTAGGTAAAGAACAAACTAATATTTAAGAAAAATGGGAAAATTATCACAGAAAAGGAAATGTGGGCCCAATAATAAGTGAGGAATTGCACCGGGATTGTCACTCTTAGGAACATAATTCTGTGTTTCTGGCATAACGGCGTGAAGGCAGAATATTGAACCAAAATATTATTTTGGAAGACCAAAACCTTGTGTTCAAATTTGATTTTTGGTTCGAATATTACGTTGTCTGGGCAACGTACAATATTTGGCGTGTAAAAACCATCGATTCCCTTGATTTCCGAATTAGACAATGTGAAATATTTCTCTTTGTCAATAACAATAACTCTGTTGCTAATAAAATGTTGACGCCTTAATGTAATGGTCGACAGCATCTGATGATTGTATGTGACTGGGCGCCGCGGTGTATTGGGTCATTCGTTCTTTTTCGATATTTTAATCCATTTTTAGCTGCCAACAGTCATATGTGCAACTCCAAATCGGCTGCCTAACTTGCGAGTGGACTTCCCAACTCTGCCTTGAGCAATTTGGATGAGTGTGTTTACTTCATTTGGGGCCAAAACTTGGGGTCGTCCATTTTTAGATAAATTCATGCATGGCATTACTTTCTTCGTATTCCTTAATTATACAGTAAATGGTTGTCCAATATTTTAGTCTCGATCAATGTTAACAATCTCGCGTTTATGCACTACTCCAACTAAATTATAGACACATTTCCGGATTTCAATCTTGTATGACATCTTGCAAAAGAATTTCCGACAAATCTTAATGTCGCAATATTAACCATGATACAAAGACAATGGTGTCAGGTAGCCGACCCAAAATTGGTCGGGCTTGCGCATGTATCAGAGATGTGTTCACGCCAAAATTTTGGGCGCGATTCTTACACAGTTGAATGTAAATACCATACTGTTTTTTCATCTTTTCAATTTGAAATTGCCAAGATTTTGTGTTTTGTGTAGGTATACACAAAGGTGGTTGTGTGTTTGTTATAGGTGTATTATTTTTATATATGCTACATTTTTGAAACAATGCCAAACTGTGCTGTCGCGAATAATTATAATCGAAATACTAAAGAAAGTAACATCAAATACTTTAGCTTCCCCAAGATTGAACAGTTGTCAAAACAATGGGTAACTGTGTGGAAAATAATGGATAAAATAAATTTAAAGAATGGTATGTAGATACTATATTTATGTGATACGTCTGGTGTGGTAATTTAAAATTTAGGTAGAATGTTTTAAATGTGTTTACTAAAATATAGCATATTATGCACGAGCACAAAATATGTAGGTCTTTTGTACGAATTGAATAGCTTTGTGTATCACAACATTTGAATTTGCACGCCAAAATTTTATGAAAATAGGGTAAATATGTCTATGTAAAAAGTGTCATTTAAATTTAAATTTTCATGTATGCCTCGATGCATTCAATGTTTTCACATCGAGGTAGTTGTCGCTCGCTCCCCTTTTAAAATTAAGTATATTCTTAAAGAAATAACAGTAGTATAAACAATGTTATTAACTTGATTACGAACCTTTCCAAAAGAAGCATAGGGTAGATTTTTGTTAAAGTTTATTTGTGGTAAGAGTTGTAAATAAATAGGCTAAATTTAGTAGTTACACAAGAGGTTAGGCGAATTTTGCTGATAAGGTTCCAGATTCCAGACAACAATTTGGACCTGGAAATAAAATAAAAATTAATGAATTGAGAGTATAATATTTCTATAACAGAATAGAAACAACTGAGTACTTACCAGCATCATTTTCCACTAAATAAGAGCTCAAATTAATTAATATTTCCATAAACTTTTAACAAATTTCAGAAACTTTATAAGGGAAACCATGTTTCCTTGAAATAAATCTGTATTATCGGCTGTAAATGTGCGTAGGCTTGAATAAATTTGAATTTTAAAAAGAAATAAAGGCACTGGAGGTATGGTTAGTTGTATAAGTAAGTTAGGATATGTTTTTAAATAAGGTATTGTTGTCCAGAAGTAGTTAATTTCGATTTTCAAAGAGTATTATTTCATTTTTAAAAATTTAAAATATTCAAAATAAAACATTCAATAAACTTAAACTTTTGTATTTTCATTTATGAACAAGTGTCTCTGCTGAGGTTGCTTATCGAACTGGTCTACTAGGTCTCTTCTACTACCTACTTACTACTAGGTCTCAATGCTCCAGTATTAGCAAGGTGCAGCTAAGCAATTTTATTGAAACAGGTAAATGTAATGAGCTTTAGCCAGGGTAAACATAAAATCTCAATAAGTAAAAGAAAAGTTATAAAAATGAATCTAATTGATCTCTAAAGTATTTGATACTAAAGTAAAGTAAAAACATTTCATGCTCAAGTAAAACTAGAGTCAAAATTTAAATAAATAAAAACCCAATCACTTCAACTTCAAAATTTTATAATATAAAATCAAATTGTAACGAAATAGAAATTATAATAATTATATAATACTATATAATACCAAATATATAGTATATATAGTAATATACAATTATATAATACCAAATAATAATTATATAATACACAAATCAATAAACATAATTTTAAATGGCGCCCAACGTGGGGCTCGAACCCACGACCCTGAGGTTAAGAGTCTCATGTTATACCCACTATTAACTTTTATTCACCTACTTAGTGAAGTTATTACTTACTGCACTTACCAACTGTTCTATGGACTCACAGATATCTGTGATTTATGATGATTATGATGATCATAGGTCCCTTTATCAGCTGGTTGGATGTAGATGGCACTACCTTTCTTAATACAGTCCGCTTATGCCGGTTGATGTTCTTATGTAGTGATACTAATACTGGAGAGGTGTCCTTATTGATGATATACTCTGTGGTAGAAACTCTCCTCTGTAGAGGACCAACTTGGGGCAAAGAAATTCGATCAGTATTCTGTGATTCTATGAAACAATATGAAATAAGAACACTTATTTATGATTATCATAGGAAGGTAATTGTTGAATTAATAAAAGGTCATCCTGAAATGAGGAACTGAAGGTAGAAGGGTACTGGAAATGTGGGGCTACGATCGGCCCTTGCGTCGGCACTAAAAATGCAGCGGGTAGAACAAAAGGCCGCCGAGGGCCGCAAGTAGAGTGAGATAATTCAGCTTTGTTGTCGGCCGTAAAGGGTTGAGTCGTATTTAAAATCAATTTAAATAACTCCGGCTAATATTTCGTACACGCACATTTCCATTGATGCACACAAAGCCTTTCTAGTGTAAAATAGGGAAATTCACCAAATTACATGATAAATTAACTAATCTCTCTCTCCCCCGGCTTTCAATTTTAAACAATGTAGACTAATGAAATTAAGTTTCGGAACGGGTTGAATCGTAATAAATTTATACGTACGTGTCCTGGGTGCAGAATTAAAAGAAAGACCGAATAAAACGTTGTATAAACAACGTCGGGGAATTAATAAAACGAAGGATGAGTGAAATAGGGAAACTATTCGATTCCAAGAAAGATACCCTATTAGTTTTTCTTCGTGGTCACATTTGCGGGGCGAAAAAATATCTCCAGGGAATATGAAAATTTATATAAAACTTCTGTTATGTGCATTGTTTTTCTGTGGAAATCTACGAAAAGGTGCAGCCATCCGCAGCTTATGATCTCTAATTCAGGCAGTGGGTGGCGCAGAATCTAATCAAAGCTGATTGCTGTGATGTTTTACTGAGTGCGCTGTTTGTCGATGCACCGGACCTGATTGAGCCTTTGTAGATTAACACACAGCTGGCCAGAGGTCACTAGATATACATACGATGCACGGTAAACATTATTTCATGTACGCGATGAACAATTTATACAAACAGCTACCAATTGATTATACATGCCGATTTGTAGCAGGTATGTTTCTGCGTTTGGCTATTTTAGCTGCAATTTCTCTAATAACTGATTCCGGTCCGGGTCATAACCAACCAAATCAATAATGCCATGGATCATCTCCACCATTTGATTCTTAAAGCAGGGAACAACGGGATACGGATTTTTTTTTTAATTGCATAAAAATGTTCTACCATACTGAAAAATACGATATGCAAAATATCATGCGTTAATTCCCAATAATATATTTTTTATAAACTACTAAAGTGTCGCGCTCGAGCGAACCGTTTGAAACAGGTTCAAAATGTGTCATGACGCCACATCCTACAATTTACAAACGACGAGAAGAGGCCAGCACTCAACCGCTTCCTTTCATAGCTCATTCGGCTGCTTTCCGGCGCAACGGCAACCGAATATTGTAGGCTGTGACGTCACAGCTTGTTTCGGGTCGCTCCAATTTTTTCGCTGTTTAGATCCTTTTTAGATCCTGTTTAGAGCTGCTGTTTTTTTTTGTGAAGTACACGTTACAACGTTACGCTATGTTTTTGAACAATATTTTTCATTTAAACTTTTAGTCATGTTCTCTATTGAGAAATCGTGTTTACTTTAATAACATATTGAAATAAATAAAAATTTTATTACGCTGAAGTTTCCAACACTGTAAAAAATAAGATCGCAATTACACAGGGTATTTGGTGAGGCGATGCAGCCCTTAACGATATTCCAGTTCAAGTATAAAGCAGGAATTTTGTCATATTCACTGTCATATTTTATTAAATTATAAAACAGTACAACACAAGAAATACATACTTAAAGACGCTCTTTGCGGTGCTTAGTTTTTGTCTCGGGTGCCAATATCTGTTTATATTGTACATACACCACTTTACGCCGTAGGGCAGTGCAGGGGCCTCGAGTAGCTGCGAGTGGAGACGAGCGGTAATATCAGGGGTCACGTGATTCACAAACACCAATTACCATAACTAAAGGAATACACAAGTGAGTGGTTATACAGGTTTATTGTCAGTCTGTGTTCAATACATCTACTTCTAGTCCTATCTTTCTTTCTCAGATTATGTACAAGTGATTCAGTCTGCATATGGCCAAACTTGGTTGAGCGATACTTAAAAGCGTTATGCAATAAATCTAGTATATGCTAGTATACAAAGGTACGGTGTTAGAGATCTAAAATGGCAGTAGTCGTTAGAGGGACCCAAAATGGCGGTGATTGGAAAATAAGCGGTGCTAGTTTAGCGCAGCGTAGGAAGGAAGCCATACAGTATGTCTCATGGTGGTGAGTCCAGGAACTCACGATATTCTAATGCACTTTGGTATAGTACTCAATTAATGCGTCTTTCATGACAGGAGTGACTAGTTTGTAGTCTCCCTGCTTGAGTGCAAACGAGCAAGAAGAATTTCTCGGGCAAGAAGAACTCCTCACTGGTGTCGAAGTTGGGATGAATGCGGTACCCGGTGTTCCTTTTCTCGTTTCAACAAGTGAACTTCTTCGTGGCGGTTCAACCGTCAGTGACCAGGTTGTTGTACCTAGCAGGCGCTACCAAATGGATATGCTTACTGAATAATTAAGGAGAGGTGCTTTTAAACGCTTGTTTTGGCGGGCTTTTCCCTATCTACGCGAATTTCCTTCTTATGAGCTCTGTTTGGTTGTGTGCGCTGCTCTGGTGGTCATGTGATTTCTAGCATACTTGAGTCGTGCTATGAGGGTTTTCTGGTATTGCAAAATTATTTACGGGGTGCGCTTCCCCGAAAGGAGTTGTTTATTATGGCTTGACTATAATTAGATCTGAAGATACAATTTAATACTAATGCACATTAGTACTTAATGTTAATTCACAGCTAAGGAGAAATTATATATTAATTGATATATTAACTGATTAGATTATAATATACGAATACCAGACTTAAGACCGACCTAATTAATTATCAAGAAATTAACGTAATGGAGGAGGAATTATTGCCACTTCATTCACACCATTCCAGTTCAAATATAGGGCGGCGGGTATTTTAAAACACTTATTGTGTTACCGCAACTATGCACTAAACACTTTGTCATATTTTATTAAATTATATAACAGTACAATATAAGAAATGCACACGTAATAGGTTTTCAAAATTTACAATAACACCACACCCCACCCTCAAAAATAATAATAAATATTGCTCGACTCTAACTCAAAATAAAAGGATTATATGTTATGTGATCACAGAATGACAGCCAGTCATTCAAGCCACTACAAATAATCAAGTGACCCTTGCCAACATCTTTTGCAATTCCCCGAACCGTCATCCTCGCAAGAGTGATCTATTTTTGCTGGTAGCGTACTTTTTTTTTGTATATATCCCCAGTGTTGTTGCCTCTACTAAATGTTCCCTACAGATAATGAGCAAAATTAATTTCAATGAGTATTATGCTGACTTAATCTTTTACTATACAAAGTAGACGGGAATGCTTACATTGCCGCAAGATTGCACCGAGAATGATTTCATTCATTTATATAGAGATTCCGGATCAGCGTGAATTCAGCAACCATGTGTATACATCACCATGAGCTGATGCTGCTGCTGCAGGACCAGCACGCTATCACCCTATATATCACCAAGATATGCTAGCCGCCAAGATTTGCTGCAGACCCATAGCAAGCGGTAGAAAAGTTGCACGGCAACTAGAATTTTCAATTTGGAAGCCTTGGACTATTCTACTTCAGTACGGGCCTCAAATAAGGCAATTCTGTGCGCAGAATATAAAACTTCAGATAGAGTTTCGAAACTTACTCTGTTACTGTGTGTACTTACTCTGATATTATCGGTAACAGAACACATTTCGAGGTCTTTGGTCAAATCACTGCCTAACACTTTGAGTTGGTTACAATCGCAAAGTTGGTCAAATACTTGTCAATACTGGTCAAATAAACAAATATAGTGGGCGAACAATGTTTTGTTACGGCAGATCTTTGGTTAAGGTTGTTTAAAAAATGAGTATTGCCAATGATCATGATAATGTCATAAATTTAAATGGTATCGGGTCCCTTTTCTATAACCAAGATGGAGTTATTACAAGACGAATCCATCCTCCAGAAATAATTCCATAATTAACATCTAAATTTTTAAAGGGGCCGCGCTATTATTCCTTCAAATTTTAATTGGCTGAGAGGGTTCCGGCGAGAGATTATGCTTCTCATTTCTCGGAATCCTCTGGGCTGGCCCTTCTTTTATCCGAATGATGGCTTGTTTACTAAAGAAGGGTTGTGTAAATGAGAAACAATCTCGGGACGTTTGAAATTATTTCTTTAAATCTAATGAATGAATAAGTTTTCGCTGGGGAGGGCCTTTTGCAGTTCGCTTAGGGAAACTGACGCGCGAGTCGATGATAATTTACCTTAATCAGACTGTCAGAATAGTCTTGGGATTTATTAAGCATGAGCAGCAGAAAATATTTAGATGCCTAAATAATGAATCAAGTAAGTTATGCACAAGGGGGGTAATAATAGTCTAGATAAGATAAGAAGTCTAAAATTAACAATAATAACCGTATTGTTGTTTTTGTGGATCTGAGTAAAACAATCGATCTATAGTAGATCATGCTTTACTTGATTTAGGAAAATAAAATAAATATGTGTTTCGCGGGAAACTTAATAATTGGTTGAGTTCATATCTATCAGAGCAGAAAAATACTTATATTTCGTTGGTCAGTTAGTTGGCAGAACGTAAGCCAACCAACTAACCAAATTCATCATACAGGGTTATTAAAAAGGTCGAAAATAGAGCCCTATTTTTAAAACACCTTGTGGAATAATTTCCTAACCAAATTTTTGCAAAATACCAATATTTGTGAAGAACCATTCCTTTCCAACATTTTGTTTTTTAGTTCATGTCTTTGGTTCATTTTTCAGAGGTTTATAGGTTCATTTTTCAGAGCAAAATGAATTTGTCACCAACAGTTAGCTGTAAGAAATTTTTTAATCAGGTGGCTTTGCTCGTTGTTGCGCTAATGTCAGTTTAACAGTGATTTTTTGCGAAAGACCTGTTTTCCTACCATGGTCTTACATGCGGAGAATTGCGCAAAAGCGGTTGCTCTTGTTGAAGATGGTCGAATTATGAATATGTTGTAAGAATCCTTCATGTTCACCATTCTATCAACAAAAGAGTAGTCGAACGTTTAAGACAAACTGGCAGAAATAAACTTAAGAGAGGTAATGACGGAAAACGAAAAACTACTATTATTGATGACATTATTGATGATATTATTGATGTGTTGGTATTAACAAAATTATCTGGTCAGTACATTCGCCTGATCTCAACCCCATAGAGCATATGTGGGACATGCTTGGTAAGCGAATCAGACAACGCGAAGTAGCTCTGGCTACGGTAAATGAACTTCGTTTATCCCTTTAGGAGGCAAAATATCCCTCAAGATGATATTCGTAACTTTATTGACATAATGAACCGACGTATGCAGGCAGTTAGAAGTGTTAGAAGTAGTAATACAAAATATTAAGCTAAAATTGTTGTAAAAAGTAGCGAATTGCCCAAGAAACCCAAGATTTCTTTTCGCAAAAAAAACAAAATTTATAAAACAAAAAACATATCAAGATACCTCTGGAAACAATAACAGTAACGAGTAATAACAATAAACAACATAAGCCTAATAAAAACAAATAAAAGTCAATATTAATACAGTAACACAATAGAGTAACACAATTTTATTTATTTACACGTAACGTAATTATATATTTTCCACGTAACCACCACCATTCTGAATACACATTTGGCATCGCTTTATAAAATTGCTTCTCACTCTTTGAAATATATCACCATTTTGGTTTAATTCCTCAATTTTTACACGTATGCATTCTTTTAATTCATTCATATTATTAAAAACCCCAGTTTCGTATATATCTTGTTTTATCGTACCCCAGAGAAAAAAATTCATAGGTGTTAAGTCCGGACTTTTAGCGGGCCAATGTATAACACCGTGCCTTCCTATCCAAATAGGATATTTTCTGTTTAGGTATTCGGTGACGTTTCTTGAAGAGTGTGGTGGTGCTCCATCCTGCTGCCAAATAACAGATCTGTTGTCCACTAAATTAATATTATCTAAATAATTTTCAACTGGATGTTGAAGAATATCCACATAACGTTGTACATTTAAGGGCCCATTTATAAATACAGGACCTACAATAGCATCCTTGTGGATGCCACACCACACGTTTACAGTTTGGTATCCTTGTTTTTTTATTTTATTTACAATATGTGGATTTTCCGCTGCCCAGTAATGTACTTTTTTTCTGTTAAAAATTCCCGCAGTAGAAAAACTGCTTTCGTCAGTCCAAAAGACAAGACTTAGAAACTCATCATCTTCCTCTATTCTATCAAGTATGCCTCTGCAGAAGGTTAACCTGTCTTGAAGGTTGTTGTCGTCTAAATATTGAACGGGCAAAATACTATATGGTTTAAAATTATGACGATGTAATATTTTTATCACACTTCTTTGTGATATATCCAATTCTATTGCTGCGGCATAGGATGATTTGAATGGATTTTCAGCAAAATATAATAACGCGTTGAGTTCTGTGTCTTCTCTTGTTTTTGTTCTTCGCCTTTTTTCCGCCTTTTCGCCTTTCCCTTTTCTTGTCTCTCAGAGATTCGATATTCCTAAACTCTGAATAAATTTTTTTTGATACTATTTTTGGAAGGAGGTAGCCTTTCACGAAATAACCTAACATACTCCCTCCGAGCAAGAGACTTATTCTTGTTGCACTGAATATAAATGTCAAGTAACTCTTTTCGCTCTTCCAATGAATATATCATTTTCAAAATAGCTTCTTTACGAACACTACGTATTTTTTACGCTAGTATCTAAGAGAGTGAACTACTATCTCACAAAAAACTGGATGACATCTGTCAACAAATAAACAATGCAGATATACATTGTTTCCAGAGGTATCTTGATGTTCTTATTTTATAATTGACACCCGTAATGTGATATGATAGTAATATCTCACGAACAGGTGGAGTGATTATATAACAATTACACATTTTTGGATTCAGAAAATTAAGGACATTATTTTGGTCTAAAAATATACGGGGTATTCCATTTAAAAAAATCATGTTTTATTTTCCACCCTCTATATTTTACGAGATTTTTAATATCTGTTCTCAGATTATAAAAATTCATCAAAAACCGTGTCCTTTTTTGAATGAGTTAAATCGGCAAAGGATAAGTGAGATAAGGGGGGTGTCAATCTTAAGAGACTTACCCTGTACTTATGTACTTGTGTACTTGGTACTAAGATCACTAGTATATTATTATTTCAGATGTATGTTTCAGTTACGAATATGGTACAGCAAAAATGCAGCTTCAGGACGTTGGATGCTACGGGATCACTGGAACCATTTTTTTTAGGTTTGTGTAAGTCTGTATTGTTCCGACAAAAAATGTGATAATAAAAAAGGTACCTGCATAAACGAAGGACTTAAATGTTGCGATGAGTGCAAATACAAGTTATGCAATAATTGCATACAAAGTAATATAGCCGAAAGTGATGATGATAATGTAGAAAGCATTTAGTTACTACTAATATAATATGTATAGTGTTTACACATTTAATAAAACATTAAATATATGTTTTAAGGTGATTTTTAATAATGCAGCGAGTTTATGAACGTTACTATATAGATAATCACACTATGAGTGAGCTAATATGCATGCCACAAAAATTCCTAGAAAAAATAGTAGCCCAACCTAATTAAAATATAATGATTATTGTGTTATTTTTCCAAAATTGATTGAACGTTTGCATTAACTTTTAAAACAAGCTATGTATAATATTAATTCATTAATATTTTACCTACTTAATTAACTATTTATGTTATACCTTTAAAAAGTTTTGCATGTATGAGCATCCCGGCATGAATTTCGCTCCTCTACAAGGTTAATATTCGGCAGACGAGGCGGTAAGTAGTATACGCGGGCGGGCGAGAAAACCCATATTCTCGGGCCGATTTAGAAATATCGCTGACGTACTATCATTCGCAGATGAAAAATTATAATTTTAAAAACTTTTTTCATTTATTGGCTTCATTTGCTTCGCAGCAGTATAGACAAATTTCCATAAATAAAAATTTCTCTCGATTGGTCTCGAAAATACATTAACGAAAATAACAAGACTAAGTTTGTTATTATTTAAACACATTAAAAAAAGATATGGTATAATCGAGTACATTGTTTAGAAGTTATTGTGTCTTACTTTAATTTAAAAAAAATAAGCTCGATAGCACAATTATGTTTAGAGATATGACAGTGAAGATGTTAAAAAACACGTTTCACAAAAACATATTTTTTTCTAGTTTCTTCGAAATAAAAAAGTCCTGAGCACCAAAAAATGTCGTAAATCATGGTGTCCTGTACACAATCACATAATTAATGCATTGCAACCAAGTCCGGTTTGGTTCTATGCAAGATTTTTTTTCTCGAAAACTAAGCGACAAGATAGATTTTAGATTTATCAAGTGTAGTGAAAAAATGGGCGATCTTAAAAGAACGATGTATTTTTGTCAAATAGGATGAATGATTTCTTAATTTTTTGTTTAATTGTGTTTTTTTTTATTAAACATATTGCTGTATCCTAACACATATGTTCGTGATTCTAATAAATGTAGATTTCTCGAGAATATAGCATCAATCGTTGTTCCTGATTTAGTCATGGCAATGTTCTGGTCGTTATTCATATCTAAACCGAATTTCTCATGAAGAAAGTGAAGTAGTGGTAAGGACACATGCTCCGCAAAAAAGATCATCATCCATTTTGATCAGAATCTAAAGCTCAATTCAGATATATCCTAAAGTAATACTGTATTCTGATTAATTCTGATTTTGTCACGATATTTTTTAAATTATATCAAAATTGCTTTCCGCTTTAGAACACTTGTGGGGTTTCGTTGCCCAAGTCAAAGCTGCATTCGATATCTCTGTTTCTCTCTCCCTAATATCTGTCATTGCTTTATCTCACTTTCACGCGAGACGAAAATTTTATAAACTGTGTCGTGACGCGACCTTGAAAAGTCACTCCCATGCGGCCAAAAAAGTATTCACTTCATAAATGTTTGCAATGTAAATCATCATTTTAAGAGCCCCTCTACTCAAAGTGGTCTAGTAGGCTGGGTCCTGCTTCAACATATGGGTTCAAAGAAGATTCAGCTAATGCCGCGTTACACGTGCACGTATAATTGAAACCGTCCGTAAACGGCATAATTACAATAATTATTGTATTAATGGCGATATATATTTTATCCCATAGTTGAGTAAGAATAAAGACCCAGGCTTGTCGACTTTATTATTATGCAATTTATAGCTAATTCAACCATCCCACATATTTAACGTGCTTATTGTGTGTTATGTTTATTAAATCATTCTTTTATCGAGAAGGCCGGATATCCCTACATTTATATATACCGGAACTCTAAAATGTTTTGTTCCATATTGATGCGTTTTGATTGAATGCGATTCATAAACAAGGCCATTTTGTCAGGTGTAATATCGTGCTTGGTGGGTGCCGCGCTTACCATCGTTATAATTGTCATTGTTTGATATGATAATTCGTTTAATAATGGGGACAAAGACTTTTAAAAGCGCAGTAGTCTCGTCTCACTGGTTTCCATGTAAATTAAATAAATAATTTAATTTTTATATTGGGTAGGTACATAATTATTATTCCCTCGTTTCGCAGATTATTCATGCATAATCACTTACCTGTTGCATAATATATCGCCATTACTAATCGATTGGACGTAATAACATAATTTTATAATTATTAATTATTTAACATCGTAACATGATGTGTAATGCTGAACTTGCTTACTTGTATAACTAGCTGAACTTGCCTACCGTCTACCAAAGAAAGCGATGATTCCTGTTTTTCCAAAATAATTGACTTGATTTGAAAAATTGAAAATAATCATTACTGACGTAGGCATAGGTTATAGAGTCTTAAATTTTTATATTCAGCCCGGAACTATACGCCAGAAACAGCCATGGCATACGCCAGAAACAGCCATGGCATACACCAAAACTTACAATGACAAAAAATACAGAATCAGGAAGTCAAATACCAGAAGACTCGTAGTTGGATTTTTGTTTTTACGAAAATGCCGAAGCAATCGACTAGCCGCTGCAAGGAGCTTGTAGTTAATTTGATAGAGTATTTTGAGACAGACATGAAAATAGTGGGCCACTTTAACCTTTGTCTACGGTTAGTAAGATATCACAAGCAGTGAAAAATAACTAACTCATGTCGTCTCCTCCAAAAACACGTTCTTATACCAAGAGAGTCACCAATACCGTAACACTTCAAAAGGAGTAAGCATATACACAAAAGTAAATAAGTAAGTACAAAAGAAGTAAGTACATATTACAACTCGTATTATAATATATTAAACGTTTTCAATAGGTACATGAATCTGACCAGGAACTTGACATTTATTTCTTTGGAAAATATAATAAACGTCTACATCTGGAGTGGCTAAATAAAATTCAGTAACACAGTAAGCTACAAAATAATGTTTTTATTAAAAGGTTTTGACCACAGATTTGACATAATAAATGGTAAAACTAGCAAATTTATTTCAGTCAGTAATGGAATGGAATGAAAATGGGTCACACATAAGTAATATTTTATTTAATTTTTGAAAAATTTGTTTACCATAACCTCAAAATACAAATAATATTTCTTTAACACTTACTGCAGTCTGACAGACTTGGCAACAATGTTCACTGGTCGGTTCATGGCGTGAATCGGTTTCTGTTTTGAATTCTCTATATTTAAACTGTGTTGTTATCAAGTGCGGCTACCAAGTTTAGAACCAGAACCAGTAGCTGAACCAAGTGGTATATCTTCCATATCATCATTGGGCTTTGTCGTTAGTATTCCAAAATGTACGTTGCAATAATTGTGCAAATCGAAGAGGACTGCAAATCGAAGAGGACAAAAGACTTGCATCTATCTATTTAATATATATAACGGGCTAACGATACTAATGGAGAATGGATAGCAACTTTGAATGCGTTGGTAAAGCCAATAATTCAATCTAATTAGTGGATATACGATCAGTAGTGGACATACGATTAGATACTTAATTGGGATTACAGCAGATCCAACATTTTTCTCAGTTTTCTGTATAGATATTTTTGAAATACCCCTACATATTTTGAAATACCCCATAATGGCAATTTACAGAATAAAAAGTAAGACCCAGGGTATGAAACTGCGGCAGTGACGTCATAGGTATAAAAATTGCTGCGGGTTATGGACAGAGATTTTGTGGGTACCACAGAGATTTTGTGGCTGGTAGTTAGTGTCTCCCAGACGCTAATGGACCGATATTCTGACCTTGTTCAGAAGGTTGCGAAGATTAGATGAGGGGAGAGATGATGAAATTAGGAAGGGGATGACAAGGCTAATCAAAAAGGATCCGGTTGTGGCCTTCTTTTAAAGCCTTTGCCACTCCAACTACTACTACTACTACAGGATATTCCATAAAACTTTTTTTAAGATTTCATACTTAACTTTTAAGATTTCATCCACTCTGTCGCTTCTTCGGTAAAACCACACGGTATAATCACCCTGTATTAGATGCTGGTATAATCCATAAAGTTAAATAACTGAACTGGATATGTAGAAATAATTAAAGCATTAAATGCAACGTAGAATTTCCTACCATATTTAGAATAAAAGTTATTATAATATGTCTCATTTGCATATAAAATATATTAAAGAAAACGTGTATTGACCCGCGTATACCTTTATCTTCCTTCTGCGTCCATTGATTGGATTTATTTATACCCTACCGCAGTTGACAGTTGGGTGGTGTTAATGCTCTCCCTGACGGTATGTATAATAATGCACTATCAGATATTGTGGTGCTGTTCGGAGACTTATGGTAACGCGGTGCTAATATATTCATACGAGCAGGATCGTAGGAGGCTTTGGTTGTCGTGGGCATTGTCTGGGCTGTTCTTGTCGATCCGAACTAGCTCATAGCTCTTCTCCCATGTCTGACTCGCGGTGTTTTGTATTTTTAACTGAGCTGCTCTCTCACCTAACTGCCTATTTAGTTATTGATATTGCGGATGGTTTACAATCCATATTACTTTCGTCGATGTTGGTGTGACGATCCAGACCCCTGGGCAGCGCAGCGTAGCGTCCTGATCCCAGTTGTCTATTTTGTTAACAATATATATATATATATATATATATATATATATATATATATATATATATATATATATATATATATATATATATATATATATATATATATATATATATATATATATATATATTGTTCAGTTGTTTCATAATTATATGAAGACAACACTTTTTACAGTGATAGTACATCGATATTAAATGTACCAAATGCTGAGAGTTATACAGAGTTCAATAGATAATTTAGCAAGAGAATAAATCGTGGGAACAAACAGCCTAGGCGAACAAAAATAAATGTAACAACCTCTAGTTACGGTGTAGCATTTTTTCTGATTCTACATGCAATAGAGACAACCAATAATTACTTCGTTCGCCATTGAGCTGGGATCCAACGAACGAAAATGCCCAACCAATTCACAAAACTACAAGATAATTTCATGGAATACTTTTATACAACTCATTAATACACCTCGACGCTCTTACGAAAAGATATAATTCATAGGATCGACTGTCAGTGATAAATAATATGCGCGATAGGATCGATATTAATATTAATATATGAAAATATTGCCCTGTTTTCATCATCATAGGACATCGTGATTTAACAATCTAATCGTGTTGTGTAACGCAATTATTAATAATTTTCAAATACATTAGTATAAACGGAGTCTCGTGTACAAGGACGCCCCGACGATCCACGCAAATCACGTATTATTACAATTTTATGCATATAAAAGTATGATTTATATTATCCTGACGTGAACATATTTATTTATAATATAGCAATGTTGAATTTATAATCCCTGAGTCCATGCAGGTATAGGAAATCTATGATGCAATTGGTATACACTACGAAATAAACCAGAAGGAGTAGAGTAGGGTAAGGTCGGGTAGGATAGGGTAGGGTAGAGTAGGTTAGGACAGGATAAGGTAGGGTAGGGTAGGGCAGGGTAGGGTAGGGTAGGATAGGGTAGGGTAGGGTCGGGTAAGGTAGGGTAGGGTATGGTTGGGTAGGGTAGGGTAGGGTAGGGTAGGATAGGGTAGGGTAGGGTAGGGTAGGGTAGGATATGATATGATCCTACCCTATAGTAGGATAGTAGGTAGGTAGGTAGGTAGGATAGTAGATAGTAGGACAGTAGAGTAAAGTAGAGTAGTACAGAGTAGAGTCGAATAAAGTAGAGTAACTAGAGTATAATAGACATGAAATATGTTTGTATAGATTTTTGTGGATATACTTCGTTGGAGGCTATATACTTCGCACCGTTTCTTTGCATTTTAATTCGATGAAATCGCTCTCATTTACCCCGCGAAATTGGGTATGCAAAGCTGCATTATCTATTCGCATAATCGCAATAATTACATTGAAATCTATCGATCTGAACGTAGAAAGTTTTAGTTGAAATATCGAACCATTCAATATGTAACGTATGCCGGAGCGCTTTGCTAAATTACATGCAATAATTTGCATTTGCAGAGTGACAGGACAAACTCCTGTTGTCATATGCGCGCATAAATAAATATGAAACACTGGGAACGAACGGCAGTAAACAAAGCGTTCAATTACTAGTCATTAAGCGCGGTGAGAGGATAATGAGGTCAAATAATAAACAATGTAATAAGGCAATAAATCGAGACATAACTACAAATCATTTCCATATTTGTTCCTTGCACGGATTTATTTATTTGCTTATTTAAATACGCGGCATGAATTATGCATCTTTTGTTTTACGGGATTGAAAAATACACACGGTGTAGATACTGGCAGAAACGTGAACGTTTTTAGATAAATTCTCACAAAATAATGCAATGCAGATTGTCTTATATTATAATTTTTTTATAAAGGTACGAACGTTTGGCAACCGACACATTATTGGATATCCTGGTTACTCCTAACAGTGATGACGATGACGACGAGTAAGTTTCCATGAACACCAAAACACATATACTTCGCTCGATGCGCGTTTCGTCAACCAAGTTGGCATCATCAGGAGACAACTGAAACTCAATCGCAGTCGTCAGTGCTATCGTGACATCAAATGTTCCAACTCTTCCCAGGCACTTTATCCTGATCCCTTTGCTCCTGGTGGTCAATTGTAAATAATCATTGCAGTAGACTCTCAAGTAATACAGATTTGCATATGTTATCTTTAGGTAAATCCATTTAACACTCACTAGTGCCACACGTTGTATCGTGTTTGGCACTGAAACTATTAAAATGGTTTCTTTAAATTCACTATGTGCAAAGATCCATTTAGTGACATCTTTTTACGTATTACCAAGTACGATAACAACGTAAAAATCCCCGGCGAAATTACTCAGTTAACAACAATACGAATTCCTTTTTCTCATACGCATTTAATTACAATTATTTCTATGTATTAAATTGCAAAAATCTGTAAGTATTACGTGGTAAGCTTATTATTACGGATTAAATATGTCAGATTGGGTAGGAATCGAACACACGATCCACGATACAGTGTCACTGTCACTACATTGTGTCAGATGCGTCAATGGTATTGTATGTCAAAATTGTAGCACATCATATCCAAAAGCGTCAATTAGATTGAATGGTTATTCAAATGTCAGTCCTCCTGCCAAGAGAGCGAGATGCGGCACAAATATTCGGTAACAGTGCTCCTTTAAATAAATAAAAATATTTTTAACAAAAAAACAAAGTTTTAAAAAAAATCTATTCTAAAAAACTGTACTAAAAACTAAAAAATAATTTCGTTATTCATTCTTACTTATTTATTTTATTTATTTATTTAACATACATCATTCCACAGTAAACACCAATTATTGAATGGGTAAAATACATACAAGAATACAAACAAAACCAAAAAAAAATATCACAATAACATAAACACATTTTTCTATAGACAAATGATAATATAAATTAAGAAACAGAAATACTAAGTAAAAACCATTTACAATTTTAATTTTTTTATCAAAGCCACATTGCAGTTGAACAAATCAAATTTATTTTGTAATAAATTATAATTATGGCACATTTGTTGCAGCGGCAGCGGCGAAAACTTCATTACGTTGAACAAACAAATTTAGTTGAGCGAGTATATTTTCACAATCAATATCATTTGTTATTAGTTTTCTGATGAAAACTAACTGATGAATAATGCGGCGATTTTCTAATGATTCAAATGAATGCCTCGAAAGTATTTCCTCCTGCGAAAATCCAATCAATGGATAAGTATTATGTGCCCTGTAACTAAGATATTTTAGAAAACGTCTTTGGATCCTCTCTAAATTGTTAATATGAGTGTTGAAATGGGGACACCACGTAATGGAGGCATATTCAGCGTGAGGTCTGACAAGAGCCGTGTATAACTATTTGATAATATTTAAGTTTTGAAACACACGAGTATTTCGTATCACAAAACCTAGAGATCTGAAGCTTTTAGCTACTATATCATTTACATGGGCTGAAAATGATAGGTTGGGATCGAAAATTATGCCAAGGTCACGGATGGTATTGGGCCTCTGTAGAATTACTTCATCAATCAAATAATCATATTTGATAACATCGTGTCTAAGAGAAAAGGACATAACATTACGTTTAGTAGGATTTAATGGAATATTGTTCCATGAACACCAAATATTAATTTTGTTTACCTAGAAATCAATCAATTTATTAGATCAATAATATACAATTATTGTTATTTTTTGGAGTCGGTGGCAGCCAAGGTTTACAAACGTATAACAAAGTAGCGTAGTATATATCTCTAATTGTATTTGACTATAAGCTTGAATTTACAACAGCAGGGGTATAACAGCGATTCATTCGTCGAGAAATAAATTACAACAACTCTTAAACAATCCAAAGGATAAAATTGTTCCAAAGGCCCGGGATTTACGAAATTAGTTGTAATGATTGTGATGGAAAATATGTTGGGCAAACGAGACCATCAATAAACACCAGATTTAAAGAGCATATAGCTCATCTAAAATATAGAAGAACAGATAAGTCAACAACAAGAAAAACAGATAGTGTTGCACAACATGCTTTTGACAACAATCATAGAATAGATATTAGTATTTTAAGATTAGTTAGAAATGTGACCCATAATAGACAGTTGGATGCATTTCAGAGCATAGAAATTGTAAAATGTAAAAACAGTATGAATAGCGACAAGGGACCTATACCGTATAGCCCGCTTTACGCGTTGCTTAGCAACTGATCATTGAAGCGTGACTAATAATTTCACCATAAATAGTATAAATAGGGAAGATTTTTAGTTTAAGATTAGTTTTAATCGTCTCCGGATGATGCCAACTTGGTTGGCGAAACGCGCGTCGAGCGAAGTGAAAGTGTTTTGGTGTTTGTGGAAATTACTCCGAGTGTTAACAAACATACAAAAAAACATACAGTCGATTTGAGAACCTCCTCATTTTTTGCAGTCGGTTAAATACATTAAATCTTTAATTGTATATATTGTGTTAATATATTTTGTAATCGGCACAATCCTCGGTCACGACGTACGTGAGCTGGGATGAGATTTTTCATGATTGATATCCAGTTTTCTCTTTGAATCAGCTGATATTTTGGGGAACAATAGAATAAAATTGATATTGCTACATATAGTGGAGTCTGTAAGTCGGACGAACATCTCGAAAATGGGATATCGCTTTGCTTTAGGCGATTTGTAGCTCGTATGCCATTTGCACCCCCCTGGGGGGTTGTTTTGTCGAATCTGGGGGTGCAAATGGCTCCGTCGTGTCGACCACCGTGGTCAGCATCCTCTAAAATGGGGGAACAAATTAATTTGCCCGATATCCCGGAAACATTATATTTCAACCCCCTCGATGGTGTGCGAGGAGGGTGTAGGGTAGTCGGGGATATGTAGTGGTTATGTCGCGGATATGATGTTGACCTTCCGTGAAAACGTGGGAGTCGTGCATTTTTTTCTTAAAAAACATGTTGCCGCTCATTCAAAATTGCAATATAGTGGTGGTTTTTGGACAATGGAGGGTGAACGCACGCAAGCCGATAGATAAATTTGCCCTACGCCATCATCTTCAGCGTTCTCGAATATGGGGGGAGTGGTCTCAGCGTATGGCAAAGCCCATGGGATTTTGATGGTTTTTTCCGACCGTTTTCTCCACTAATATTTCTTTGTTTTCAAAGCCACATGAGTAATTTATTAACATTTTATTCGAATAAAATAATTGTTTTCTTATATTCTATTCGCTGAATAAATTAAAATGAATAAATTTCTTATTAATAGTAACTACTAATAAATTATACCACGTCACCGACATGGTTCCATCTGAAAAAATTGAGTATTGCCCCAAAAACCATTTTGATATGTTTTATTTGTTTATAAATCAGTTAATTCAGTATTTCAATTTCTCTAGCATTACACGGGCCAATTAAGATCAATCGGAGCAGTCATATCACACTTAAATGGAACATTGAAACTTATTGATATTGATAACTTGATAGTTTATTGACTTATGACTATATTATCATAAGTTTTAGATATGTAAGATTTATTGTTCTTGCCATATATTTTTTGGGACGCCACTGTCTGGGCATTTCTTATTGGATTTGCCTCAAAAATAATAGGGTTTTCCCTTCACCCAAAAGAACGATTTGTCTGATATGTGTTTGAACATTTTGCTGTTTTAAAATAAATACATAAGCTAAAGAACTAAATACTATGTTTAAGTATGCTGTGACCACTTATTAGGTAATGGCTGTAAGAAAAGTGGCAGCTAATAAAAACAATTTCCTCAATTACCCCTCCAATGACACCGAGGAACTAATTCACTTAATTTGGATGGTTATCTCCGTCATTACCACCAATTTAAAACCGAGACACCATCATCGTGTCAGTGGGCTACTCATGCGGTGTGCATACAAGTATTATGCGTCCGTATAGCCTGCTTGATTTGTCGTGGACCGCGGGGATCCCCCCAGGGGGCCGCAGAAACACGCGGAGGCGCTCTGACATAGCTCCCCGCCGTTTATGGGTTATGTAATTACCACACACCCCTATAACTTGCCCCATAACTTCCGTTAGACAACTCGTTGACTGGCAATCACAATTTTTTACCGAAATATTTGAGATGCTGCATTTCCAGATATTTATGAACATAATGCAAAACTTAAATAGATAAATGTTATTTCACCTATAAAATAACTAAATAATTATTTACGCATTTTTGGTAAAAATATCAGACATATTTGCAGAGACGCCACTGTTGGAGCAATCAATATTTTCTAACTATGTAACTATTTTCTTATATAAGATATGTCGTTTAATATTCTATTATCAGATACCAAAATTAGGAAATAATATAGAAATTGCTCTCGGAGATATTAAAAAATAACGATTTAAGAAAATTCAACACATTGTATTAAAATATTAATGAAATATTATTCCACATTTCAATTCTTCTCTAAGTACTAAAGAATATCCATATAATTCATCATGTACCTTGACTTAACCGTTTTCTAGATAGCGAACTTTCGACATCATTTTCTTATAAATTATACAAAAATATTTCTCCACTAAGTTTATAGTCCATCAAGTTACCTTTGAAAGTCTCTAGCTCCATAAAAACCACGCGTCGTTTTTCGACGTTCTAGCTCTCTTACTTTAGGAGATAATCGACCATTTCCATACATATCAGCGACCCTGTATATATAGATTATATACCCTTATTATCCTCCCCCCCTTCCCCCCCTCCCCTTATTATTCATCATCATCATCATCAGAGCGTGAAAGTAAATAATGTGATAGGTGATACACTATCTGTAGAATATTGAGTGCCACAAGGTACAGTGTTGGGTCCGGTTTTTTTCTCTATCTATATAAATGCGCAGAGGAGACATTATAGGATTCGCGGATGACACTGCAGTATTTTTCAAAGCCAACTCATGCGAAGAATTAAAAATAAATGTTGAAAAGGACTTAACAGATATTAAAAACTGGTTCGATCACAAGCTACTAACAATCTTTTTCGATCACAAGGTCTCCAACAAAATTTCGAAAAAACTAACTACTTACCATTTAGCTACTAGGTTTCTGGCCTTCCTCTATTTTCACAAATAAAAATCGAAATTCATAAGAAAGAATATAACATCAGTTTAACAGAGTTGTCAGTGACAGGCACTTACGATGGGACAAACATATAAAATATACTATAATGAAACAACAGACGATACTCTATAGATCTAAATACTTACGAAATATCTTTAACTTACAACAATTAAGAATACTTTATTTTGCCTTAGTGGAAAGCAATTTGCGCTACAGTATATTAGCGTGGGGCAGTGCGTTTAAAACTCATTTACGTCCAGTGGAAATTATTCAGAAAAGATTCTTAAGAATATTACTACATAAAGACTTAACACACCCTAGTAATCTGTTATATAAACAGCCACATGTTGTTGATATTGGACAATTGTACTATTATAATTCCAACATAAAGTGTCACCGGGTAAAAAATAACAGGTCATTGCCGGGTCATACCTACAATATCAGATAAAAACACATTCATACTAGAACTTTTATGTTAACATCTATTGGATATCTTATGAATATCTAGGTCCTAAAATTTATAACACAGTCCCTGTCGAAATTAAAAATACAGTTAATATTATATGATACAAAAAAAAACTTACACTATACATTTCTAAAACTATATATTAACAAACACTATAATAAACTATATATTTCTACTATATATATATAACTATATAACTATATATAAACACTATATATTTCAACAGTCAAGAATCATATTTCACAATTACTTTTCTTAAATAACTTACCTACCTTTTAATCTTTATAACTGAAACGTTAAGATTTTTGTATTAACTACTCGTATATACTCGTACTACTCGTAACCACTCGTAACTCGTAAATACTCGTGACACTATCAGACACTGTGTTGTGATTTATACTAGTGGTATATTATATTACTAATCTTATTTTAATTTTTGACCTTGTTTCATAATCATTGTTCCTCTTAACTCAAAACAAGTGTTAAGTCACTTATTGAGTATATTTGTTTATTTGCAACTTTATCTTTTTATGTCTTTATTGTACTTTATTATTGTTGCGTATTATTATGAATTTAAATTGTTTGTTTTTAGATTTAGCTAGTTATTAATACTGTCTAACATTTATACATATATACATTGTTCATATTTTATAATCTACTATTTATGCAAATAAACATTATTATTATTATGAATTTAAATTGTTTGTGTACGCTTTTCATTTTTAGTTAGTTGTTATATATATATATATATATATATATATATATATATATATATATATATATATATATATATATATATATATATATATATATATATATATATATATATATATATATATATATATATGTGTGTGTGTGTGTGTGTATCCTGTATCCTCGCCTTGTGCCTTGTAGTGTTTCGATATAAACAAAAAACAAATGCGTAAAATAATTTTCCTGAACATATAATTTTTAGACATGGCACCTTCAGAGCAAGTCATGTTTTTATTAGCGCTTCACAATAAAAGGGTAATATTTCGTGCGTCGCATGCATTCATCTGAAGCCACAATGGCCATGGTGACCATTAAAATTATTGAGGTAGACATAAGAGTGTCGGTGTTGGCCTCAATAAAAAGCCAACAAAACTAATATTACCATAGGCATATAAATAGCCATAAAACGATGGAAAAAACAAAACCCGATTCCCACAAAATTTAAATTGAATGCTGCATATTATATAGAATATTCTACCTCTGCATTCTGAGGTGTCGTTTAAGATATATACGTACTCTCGGATTCCTACGCTGGCACTTATCTCTGCGGCCATTAACGAAAACGAGAGTTAACCTGAAATACAATGACAGTTTTCGTCCTTTTTCAAAACATAACACGTTGAAATAATACCCCAATAAATAATAATGTAGACATATTTTTTGTCTTAGCACTGCATCGGCTGCCCCTCGCCCCGTCGCCTTTATTATTATTGCCGTTTCATGTTCCCAGCCAGGTATGAATCAAGAATTTCAGTTTTTAGGTAGATATCGATGGATCTCGAGCTTGCCTTCTTTATTCGAACTGACTCTGACTATCATTAACATATCTGATGACTCAGTAACACCGCATGAACTGGAGATATATTGCCATTCTATACTAAAAATGGTTTAGCTATAACATATACTCTATAATTATAATATACTAAATATATTTCGAACTACTATGATGGTGGACTAGCTATGATGGTGTATTAATAATATTATAATGTCCTTTCTTTATTTTCATGAACCTCGAAACAAGAAAACTCTGTCAATAATTAATTGTGGATCATTTTAAATGTAATTCTATTTTTTTCAAATATCACCTCATTCTACAGGGTGTCAACTAGATAACTAGCCATCCCTCGTCATGCCTTAATAACTGAGAACCGAGATATTTTATTTGAAAATTCCTTTAACAAAAATGTTTTCTTACTTTACCTGATAATTTATTAGACCACAAGTGGGGCTTGTAATTTTATAATGATATATAGAGCTTTCAAAACAATTTCTTTAAAAAATTCTAATGGGATATTTGCCCTCACTATCTCAAGAAATGTTTTAACGATGTACTGACATCATCCGACACGTCCTTATGTTGTTTGACGATGGCCGAATGACCATCGTCAAACGATATTGTTTTAATGCTGAGCTCAATCATCACCAAGTTGCATCACAAAACAGACGAGGTTCGAAAGTATATTTTTCTGCAAAATTATTTCAGGGATAAGTGGTCTTTGTCTTAGTGGAATAACCACCATAGCTGTTTCACCTGGAGTTGTATGGAAAACTAAAGATGAATACTAAAGCATCACCTACTCTTATATTATTACGATTGCACTTCAACATCCAATGACACGTACTAAAAGGTCAACGAATTGCTGTAATCCATACATTGAGAATTCATTTTTATGAATACGATGATTTTTATGATAAACGATGATGTTTAGACGACCAGAGATTGTGGGTGACATGATGACGATTTTTGACACTAATACAACGTTAGTCTCTCTACATTATTATTTATTTAGGTTATTGCCACGCGGGGGAAGTAGAAGATACTCCAATCGCTGCGAAAACTATACAGATAGAGATCCGTTTAAGTTGTTTAAAACAATTTATTTCCAGTCATAAAATATGAGTAAATGGAGTTATTAATGATAATTATTATAACTGTACGAATATATTAATTTACCTACAAGTGACACTGAAATTAAATTGATGTAAGTAGTGCAGGCATGTCCCAGACTATCTGGAGCGAATTCTTCAAGTAATTCGTTGATCCCGCTGTTATATATGCTGATGGAAACGGTATCGCGAAGAACACAACGAACAATCTCCGTTACATATCAATAATTTATATTTTTAGAATCCCAAATCGGACTATTTAACTTGAGCCCAGCGGAACGATACTCGTTTGTTTTCGTTGGAGGACCGGGAATTAAAATCCCACATTTTAAAATTTTACTGCTTCGCCTGTAAATCTTCCTTTATTACCGGGGATTAAGGTTTTCCGAGGAAAGTTTTAAAAAAGTGAGGTTAATAGTGAGGTGAATAGTAAAACGGTCGTCATTATAAATATAGTAAGCCGCGTGTTTAGATTTAGCGCGTGTTCCCAATGTAAATAATTAGCTTCTGGTGGAGATGAGTGTTGTGTTTAACCGGTATTGCCCAGGCCACCTCTTCTAATAACAATAACACGGGAAGGGTTGGAAGTATATACACGGGGAGCTGGATGACATATGAGATAGTTCTAAATGTCTCTTTCTAGTTTCATACGGCACGCAAAATTTTAAATGGGACAGATAGATTGCACATAAAATTGATGTAGTGTATGATTATTTATTTGTTAAATAGTTTTACCTTAAAAAAAGGACATCATATAACGTATAAAATGTGAACTAGTCCTTTCGGGGCGAAGCCTAATTGTAATCTCTGGTCTTCTAGACGGGACAGTTTTCTAGGCCGGAAGATTCACGGACGGATGACGGATATATATACGTCATATTTTTTTAACGATTTATTTTATGATGGGATAAAAAAAACATCTTATGTCTCTTATGTGTCTTTATTTGTTACACATTATAAAAATAAGGAATAATGAATAAAATCAACGTAAATAAAGTGTGTAGAATTTTAAAAATAAAATTTATCCTGTATAGTCCTGTCAATTTTAAAATCTACCATTTTATTTTCATGCAAGGTATGCAGCAGAGCTGCCAAATAGTGCCCAAATGATATACACGTTAATTCGAACGCGTTTTGTACGCAAAGCAGCAATCCGTGGGCTATTCAGGACACTTCGCGATGCCTATCCATATTCTATACCATGCCAATGTAACTATCATATCTTAACGTTCTCATACAGCACCTAGAGCTGTGACCTTGAACGCTCCTTCATACGTAGATATCTCCTACACGATAGAAAAGACGTACAAGTAAAAATGGACATAGTTTTACTGCAATTAGCATGCAGCAGAGCTGGCATATAATACCCAGGCGATATACACGTTAATGCGAACGCGTTTTGTACGCAAAGTAGCAATCCGTGGGCTATATAGGGCACCTCGCGATGTCTATCCATGTTCTATACCATGCCAATGTAACTATCATATCTTAGCGTTCGCATGCAGCACCTAGAGCTGTGATCTTGAACGCTCCTTCATACGTAGATATCTCCTACACGATAGAAAATAGGTACAAGTGAAAACGGACTAAGTTTTAACTGCAATTAGTATGCAGCAGAGCTGCCAAATAGTGCCCAGATGATATACACCTTAATTCGAACGCGTTTTGTACGTAAAGTAGCAATCCGTGGGATATATAGGGAACTTCTTAGATGTCTATCCATGTACATTGTCACTTCTTTCCGATCTTCCATTCCATTTTAAAACTAACATCGTATCAGTGCTTCTCCAAGCTATCTCGCCTTTTTTTCAATTTTTCATTGAATACCGGTATCTTTTTCCTGATTGTCCTTACAGTGCGACATGAATTTGTTTGATGCTCAAAGAGGTAAGTTGATAATAATGGCCTACTATAATAATTATTAGTTTAGAGAGTATGTCTCTTTCCAATATTAGGTTTCATTAATGTTGACACAATAGATCCCTAGGAACCTAATCATTAGCTTCTTCTACATACATACATGTTTTCTGACCAATATAAGCAAAAAAATCGAATCGAGGACAGAACCTGTTTCACAATCACAAAGGACATACAACTTTTCTCCAAAACGACTTCTGTTTGTATTAATTTACTGTTTAAAACTTAATCGGCCCTTGAAAAGTATCATGCTTTCATCTATGACTAGATTTTGGAAAGGATAAAACTGTCTCTGAAAATGCATTTTTATTCTATTCAGAACGAGCCTGATTTTGCAAAAACATTGGCTGGTGCGCGACCTCGTTAGTTGAAAAGTGAAGTGCTTTTTGTATTGAAAGATATTTATCTCGTGCCATGTATCTACCAGAAACTGGCGACCAAAGCAATAAATATTTTGAGCAGTACTCTTCCATTGACAATTTTTTATTGCGCGCCATAAGCAGTTATATCAATAAAACCGAGGAAATCATTTTTGTCAATATCTCTCCATTTTCCGTCAACTCGACCGTACCTATTACTTTCTTGCACAATAAATTCCACAATTTCCTCCGTGAATAAACTGATAAAGTATCCAATCTCTTGGGAACAATCATTTAAATTGCCGTTAGTTATTCCACTTTTATTTGAATCAAGTGATGTACATTTGTCCAAAATCGCTATTTGTCCAATCTATATTTAACTCATCACAGTCTTTTGATTCACCCTGGTTATCGCTAGTATCCATATTTTTATCATCTGCGTGTTAATTTCCACGAAGAAAATGAACACATTTTCTTCAACATCTATGTCTTTTGTCACTCTCCGAACCCGGTAAATATTTACTACAACTATTTACGAATGGTTCTTCATTGTTCAAATATGGATCTCCACCTCCTAATGCATTTATAATTTCGTTTTGTTATCCTAAAGTTACGCCACAAAAATTATATTTGTTCATCAGGCAGCTGGTCCAGCGCATATTATTGGTGACTTATGTATCCGGCACTCGTCAGTTGAGACTTACATTTTTCTGACAGATATTTCAGTCAACCTCTTTTTTTCCATGGTTCCTCACCATGGAAAAAAATCACCAGGGTGGGAAATATAAGATACCAGTCTGGAAGGCAATATAAACCCTATGACTGATATATCAGTCAGTTGTCCCCTAGGACAAACACTTGGTTACCTTATATATTAGTCATCAGTACCGAAAGGGCTAGGATGAGAATAAAACCCTTCACACTTCAACACAAATTGAGATCTGGACCAAGACCGATAACAGGTTAAACTTTCGGTCTTTTCATTAATACGCACATTGACTAGGTGCCTACATAATCCAATTGTGAACACAATGTACAGTGACTCGTACACACGGAGTCCCACAATGTCGTGGGCAAGCAATATCGAATTTCTCACGAAGAAAGTGAAGTAGTGGCAAGGACGCATCCTCCGCAAAAAGATCATCATCCATTTGGATCTGATTCGAAAGTCCAATCCAGATATATGCAACAGGATATGCATAAGTAATATTGTATTCTGGTTATATCTTGTGGGGGATCGTTGACCAAGTCAAAGCTGCATTCGCTATCTCTTTTTGTCATTATATCAGAATTGGTTTCCGCTTTAGAACACTTGTGGGGGATCGTTGCCCAAGTCGTCAAAGCTGCATTCGATATCTCTGTTTCTCTCTCTCCCTTGCGACCTTGAAAAATCACTCTCATGCGGCTAAAGAAGTATTCACTTCAAAATGTTTAAAGCACTATTAAAAGTTTATCAGGGCTACAAAGCCTACTGACTACGACCTCTAAGAATCTTACGTTTGTCAAATTGCACCACAATTTTTTTCATTGCGAATTTTTACTTGCGGTATGAATTTAGAAAATATTATCCACCTGATGATCTTGATATGCAGCTAGATATTTCACGACGATTTATCAGGACTTGTTGGAATCACTGTTGAACGATTATTTTGTAAATATCTACTCCAGAGCCTTCGTACCCCTGTATATGGGTAAAGGGTTGATTATGTTATGGTTTCAAAGTTATATTGCCACCAACGCCGCCGTCTTAATAACAAACCGGGGGAAGCGTGAGAAATGAAGTCGTTTCACGCATGCAATTTCTTCATAAACACATCACAATTATGGGAACTTCGTGCTAGAAGAAGGGCACACTTCAGAGACCTTTATGAAAACCATGTCGAAATTATTTGATAAAGGGACGCGGTATCGGATAAAGTAACTCGTAAATTAGATAAGTTATTGATATATTTGCACCTGCCACCTTATGAGAAGCCACAGTTAGATTACTTGCGCTGTTGAAATTTATTTCAAAACACCTTTAGCCGTTGCTACTTGATAATGTCACGAGAGTGTTAATCTCTCACCATTATCTATTTGCACAATTAATTAGTTTACAAAAAATAATTTAGACGAGTAATTAAGTAAATATATACGTAGATCTGTGTTCACGATATGACGTATGCATATTACTTGTAATTAATAGCCACCACTTTACATAAAATTATTACATATTCAGTTTCAAGTTATAATCTTGATGAAGGGTAATGAAACTTGTTAACAGTTCTATCAAAATATTTAAATTGGATTAAAAGATTTCTTTAGAATGTTCATGTGGCTATCAATAGCTGTCTCGTCATCGTCCAGGGACAGGAGGAAATTAAAAACTATACTGTGGATAGACTATGTATAAGGAGATGGAATATATTAATGACACTATTAACATTGCTTTTTAAGACACACATAGATAATTAAACAGCTTATAGGAAAATAGGAAATGAAAATAAATTATTTAAATAAATAAGTTTATTTTCTCTTACTGTTAGTAGTATATATTCTTATTTGAATTAATATATACCATTACGGTGTACTTAATAGCACTCTGTACTCTGCATACTTCAGTACTGGTATACTCTCTCTGTTCTACACTACTCTCTACTCTATAGTACTTTGTGTACTTTGTGTACTTTGTGTTCTATACTCTGTACTTTGTGCTCTATACTCTGTACCGTGTACTGTATAATCTGTACTTTGCTGTACACGATACTCTGTATTGTTGTTCTTCATTGCCGTATTTTGTACTCTGTATTGTGTACTCTGTACTGTATACTCTGTAGTCTATGTACTGTATTCTCTGTACTTGTACTCTATGCTTTGTACACTCTACTCTATACATATAGCGACGTTATTAGTTTCATTATAGAGAAAGACATGAATAAGAGTCAGTGGTAATGCACTGATTTCTCAGTTGTGAATAATGAAAATTCTAGATGGAGCTGTAATACACTTTTACTCACAATCGGTTAGTAATTTATGGATTTCTAACCTTTGAAGTAATCGGGAAGCGACTTATTACTTACTTTACTTTCCCAGCTAGTCGGGAAAGTACTTTCCCGGCTAGCATCTGTCACTTTTCTTACCTGGAAATGTCAATGTCATTTTTGATTAAAAGATGGTTTAGAAAGAATATAATCCACTCAACATTTATTTAATTCAGAAACAACAACAACAATAACAAAAAGAAAACTATTTGGAATTATAAATATTAATAGTTACATTGGAATTATGATTACTATTAACGGTTAAAGTAAGACCGTGTTGCTCAAAATTATGAGTTTCAGAAATAGATGAAGAGGCCGACGTTTCTGGATTTTCTACATGAGACAACATATTAGCAATTTTTATTTGTCCATGTAATGAATTCTCCACATATCCCTCTGCTACGGTGTTAGATTTCCAACCCCCCAACTTTTTCAACTGTAGGATGTCTCCACCTGTATTTGCTAATAATGTTGCTGAAGTACGTCTAAAACAATGTCCTGTAAACCTGTTAACATTTTCCAGCTTTAAATAAGTTGCTATTTTTTTGGGAAAACTTCCTATAGCATTATGCCCAAAAGGCTGTCGTGTAATTTTACCAAATCTTATTGGTAAAAAAAATTTATCAGAGTCAATGTTATTACGAAGGTCACAGTATTGCTTTATTATATTTATCCATTCCGATTTTGTAATTACAAATGTACGGGAAGAGTAGGTTTTTGTGACAAGAATCACTATTATAATTCGATTTTCTAAAATATCCAGGTCACTTATTTTCATTTTTAAAAGTTCATCGCACCTACAGGCTCCGGAAATGCCAATAATTAAAGCAACCTAAAAAAATTTAATATAACATATATTTAATATGCACTAAATAAATTAAAATTACCTTTTGAGGAAGATATTCTATCGGGGCATTGTTTAAAAATGTATCGATGTCTGCTTCAGAAAAAACACTTGACTTTTTAGCTTGATGAATAAGGATAAAAGGAAGAGTGTGGGATCACATTCTTCCTTTTCAAAAATGCCTTCAATTTTGCGTAATTACTAATATCAACATTATGCCTAAAGTTTAATACTGCTCGCAACATCGAATATCTTGACCATAATGTGGAGGCTTTACTTTGTTTGCTTATTTCATAAAAATAAGCAAGAAGTACCGTCTCAGAGGTATGCTGCACACCTTTAGCCACGCACCATTTACTGTATAGTTCATAGGTGTTTTCATACCTCTCCCTGCTTTTTTCAGGAATTATTCCTTCAGTAGCTCTCTCTGTAGCTACCCGCACTTCTTGGTGGCGTACATTCAAATTCACTATCAGACATTTTTGTAAAATAAACACAATTTGATTATATGTACAATTAATGGCGTCATGTATCGCCTAAATGTCAGATTCAACAAACTTGTTTTGTTACCTAGCAACGATCTCACAGGTTACTTAAAATAATTCATCTTATCACATAATGAAAATAGATACAGATATTTGAAACGAAATTGTTATTGGTAGATTGTGAGTATTAGAAATCCATAAACTACTAACCGATTGTGAGTAAAATAGTATACAAACCTCGCGGGAACTCATTCTAGCCTCGCGTCTGTAGTTTACCTCGGTGCTTCGCACCTCGGTAAACTACCTTGCCGCTCGGCTGAAATAGAGTACTTTCCCGCTCGGTATGTAATGTACTATTGTAATTCGTTCATTCATAAATTATGCTCCGCCTTTTCCATTTATGACGAAAGTCCAACACCAGCCGGTTATCTAACCTACTATGGAATGTTGCCAGATCCACATGGCAAGTTTGAATGCTAAATAAATAACGTATTATTTGATTAATAGATAATCTCAATCTTTCCTTGTAACACTTAATATTACTACACTAAACACTGAAATATTATAACACTTTCTTTAGTTATATATAAATAAAAATATGCAGATATGAAAAAAGCACTTCACTGTAAGATGATTAACTTACTAAAATAAATCCAATAATATTTTTCTACATTAATTACAGCCATTTAGCCGATTTTTGAAATAATTTAGATAAAAAAGTTAATAAAAGCTACTGCTAGCCGTCGGCAAGCGTTTTTAATTTTAATTTAAAAATTTTGAAATTTCTGCGGGAAGTAATATAATTTAATAAATTATTTGCTATTAGTTAGCTAGTTAAGTACGAAATGTTCTGCGTTAATTTTTTCCTCGTATAACAGATTTTAATATTTAAAAATCCATTAAAACTGTATGGTTTTATATCAGCAACGACGTAGATAATACGTAACTGATAGGTGCAAGTTTACATTTGAAACTTTTGATAGCTACTTAGATACAGGCACAAAAAAATTTTGATTATTGAGCATTAAGGCGAATTACTACTTTTATATTTGTGTAGAAATTAAAATAAAAAAACAGCTTTTCTGGGCGTTTTCTAGTAATAACCAAAACTAGGCAATGAGAAGGAATGACGTCAGAAGATGTACAGTAGTTACAGTGTAATTTAAAAGGAATATTAGAACGACACCCGACTACACGCAGTGTCCACAATTTTATTTATTGAGTAGACAATAAATAAATAAACAAATAAATATTTATTGAGCCTCGTTAAGGAGAATATGGATTTATTTACCACCAAACATTTATATGAAGAATTGACGAAAATATGAAATATCTATAAATACCTATATTTTATTTAAACAGTTACAAGAAATAAATATGTAATATTATCTGAAAAACTATATTTAAGAGATATAGTTACCGTTAAATATTATTAAATATGTGTGAAATGATTATTTTGCCTAGGTACTTAGTTAGTTTACAGGTTACGTTCGTTGTAGAACGTAACAGTAAAAATATAGAGAATAGAGGCATCTCAAATGATCATCATTTGAAAAATTAATACACTTAGATTATAGAAGTAATAATTAACGTGGTGTATTATTTAAAAAACAATTGAAAAGCACGTTTATGGTATTGTGACCACCCTGTATAATAGTGTAGTACCTACTGTATATTTAACTTTCATTATAAATTACGCTTTAGTATGTATCTTCTGACGCCATTAATTCCCGTTCTACTATTTTGGCTGTTTCTAGAAAACGTCCTACGAAGATATGCAATTTAAAAAAAATCATAAACTACCTACTTAAGTTAAACACCTGTAAGGTATCAGGATGGCAAGTAAGTCGAATTTTATTATTTAAAAGTAAAATATATATGATATTCCATTTGAGAAACATATCTATGTTTGGTTGGTTACTCTTTATTCAGTCAGCTATATAATATAAAACGTTTTAAAAGGTTCTGTGTTTAGTTGTTTGCCCATAATATTCCTCAGCATTTTCGTGTGACCACCCTGTATGTTGTATTGAAGGAAACTGGAGTTGTAGGGATAACACTTTTCACAATTTATAAACACACACTTATTTCCTCTGTCTCTTTTCTCTATTTTCTCGCAATTTACAATAATCTGTATTCAATAATCTACACTCTTTACCATTTACTCTATACTCTCTTCTCTGTAATCTATGGTCCGCACGCTATACTCTGTATTCTTGTATATGTGTAAGTATGCTTGTATTCCTTACTATGTATTCTGTATTTTTATTCTACATTCTGTACTGTGTACTCTATAATCTATACTCTACTGTACATTATACTCTGTATTATTGTACTTACTTACTTTGAAATCTATACTCTGCGCTCAGTACTTCATATTCCGTATTCGGTACTCGGTATTCGCTATAGTACTCAGTACTCAGTAACAAAAATATTTACGTATATTCAATATAGGATATGCTAGGCGCACAAGGCATATTGCTGCTATTTCTGATTTTCTCAAAAATAGTTTTTGATGAGTCGTTTTCCCTTTAACGTCAAATTGAAATTCTATCATATTTAACTTAGTGTGAAAATTTTTTTTTGGATATACTATTATTTGCTTTGTTATGTGGACCACCTAGAGTCGCTAGGGTCGCTGTTAAATGTACCATTACCAGATAATCAATACCATTATTTCTGACCATTCAGCCGACAAAATAATTATTATATAAGAATGTCATAATTGTTCTAGAAACTTGTACTTAAACTTGTTTTCTTTTAAACAACTATAAATGCAAGTGGCAAAGAAAATAATTTATTATGTATTTTAAATTGACTCGCCTGTCAGACTCTCGTAAATAATCTGCATTGATTTCTACAAAATTGGTACTCAATGCACGCTTATCTGCCAATAGATATCTTGATATGCAACGACACATCCTTTGAAAAAATGGAATAGTCTAAGTATCAAGAAAACCAGGGACAGTCGTGACAGAGGACAAAAAATATGTATGCTCTCCATCCCTACGTGTTGTATCAAAAGCTTCGATGGAAAACACTGATTAAAATCTTAATAGGAACTCAGCCTTGTCGATTTCCTTATCTCTAACGGTGATGTATTTTATTTGTGAAAGGTATGTTTCGTATTTTCGATTATAACTCCCACGAATATGGCGGATACCTTTGATTTAACTTCGGAATGAAAAAAACGGCGTAATATAAACAATTGTATCCGGTACAAGTTGTTCTAGATCTAGTTAGCGATTGCATTATTACTTGCCCGATAGTTCCGATTCAGATGAAAGACGCGACTATGTGCAAGTTTTCCAGTTAGAGTACACGGTTTCCGATTTTATAGACACGCCATATTATCGTTCACAAGATCGTACCTCATAATCTTTTCTAAAATCATCGTGTGGAAAAATTTGTGCTTCGTTTAATGAGCCCCATTGAAACACGAGTTCTCTTATGATAGGCATCAGTTTTGTCGGTGTATATTTAAGTTTTATGGTTCTATTACTTGTAGCGTTTAAATTTTAATGATTCCATAAAAGCGTTATTCCCACAAAGTGAAATTAGATAGGACGTTTTTAATCTTTTTAAGAGTATACGTCTTCGTAAATAATGCAAGCAAATACATATTCTGGATATGTTTTGCATATGAAAAGGAAATTAGAACAAACAATTTTATAATATAGTGGAAAATCGAATGAATGTTCAAAGAGACCTGGCAGCTATGAAGATAACATCTAAGAGTGTTATGGCGTTTATAGTACGTTATGACGCGCATATTTTAAAATTAACGACGGCACATCCTTAGAAGTGCGGTAGAACAATTACCAAGTCATGGTGGCAAACGTAATTGCACGAAGAAGCCGACTAATGCAGGAAATGATGTGAATTGATATCGTGTGAAATGTAAAAACGGAAGGAAAGGGATCATATTCGTACGCTACCAATGCTTTTGTGGGAACTGAAATCATCGCAATTATGTATTGTGCCCATTTCGACGATATGTATATGGTATCTGTATCTAAAATAGAATAATTTCGACCACCACTGGACCTAGCTATTCGATGATTTAGTAACGCTGTTACCAATCATCACCCATGCAATCAAATCAGTTCTTATCTTGACAAATTCCAGTGCTTGTAATATTATTTCTCTAGCAAATTTCATTAAAATCCGTTGTCGTTCCTAAAGTATACCGAACCTACATGGTACATGCCAATTAATAAATTTGTTTTATAAGTTTTCATTTAAGCGTTATTTCATATTTCAGTTTTTAAAGGTTGTATTGTTTTAAAAAGCAATTATACAATATACATGACATGCTTCAACAGAAAAAAACTCTTTATGTGATAAAAGTATTTCATACCTTTTGCATTTTAATTTCATAAGGTGTTTTAAATATTGGTATTATGGTTATGGTAAATATTGGTACACTCGGAGTAGTTTCCACAAACACCAAAACACTTTCGTTTCGCTCGACGCGCGTTTCGCCAACCAAGCTGGCATTATCCGGAGACGATTAAAACTAATCTTAAACTACAAAATCTACCATATTTATGCTATTTTCATGGTCACGTCACTAATGATATCACCGTGAAATTTACGCGTGACTAATCAAGCTTCAATGATCGGTTGCTAAGTAACGCGTAAAGCGGGCTACGGTATGATATCACTGTGAAATTTACGCGTGACTAATACGCTTCAATCATCGGTTGCTAAGCAACGTGTAAAGCGGGCTATACGGTATAGGTCCCTTGTCGCTATTCATACTACTATTACATTTTACAACTTCTATGCTCTCAAATGCATCCAACTGTCTATTATTGGTCACATTTCTAACTAATCTTAAATTACTAATATCTATTCTATGATTGTTGTCAAAAGCATGTTGTGCAACACTAGACTTATCTGTTCTTCCATATTTTAGATGAGCCATATGCTCTTTAAATCTGGTGTTATTTGATAGTCTCGTTTGTCCAACATATTTTCGATCACAATCATTGCAACTAATTTCGTAAATCCCAGACCTTTCACTTGGAACAATTTTATCCTTTGGATTGTCTAAAAGGTGTTGTAATTTATTACTTGATGAATGAATCGCTGTTATACCCACGTTTTTGAAAACCTTACTCAAACCACGAGTAAACCGGGGTTCGAACGGGATGGATACATATTTTGGAGCCTCTATATCCTTTTGAAAGGTCGTAGAATTACGAAGTGTATCCTTAAATTTACGCTTCCTAATTAGTTTTTCAACTATACCTCTAGGATAACCATTACTCACAGCTATATCTTTATTTAATACTTTTTCTTTTTTAAACCTCTCATTACTGAGACGGAAACTTAGTAAACGATGGACTAGAAAATTAAAACTTGCCATTTTATGTTGATAGCAGTGGTGAGAGTCATTAGGGATATATCTGATACTTATCGTACTGGTATCTTTTCTATATATATCAAATTGTAACCTATTGTCACTATTTTTAATTATTAATACATGGAAGTTTATTAATACAAAAATGGAAGTTTTCCATTATTTCCTAGTTCATAATAATATGTAAACTTTACAGAAGTGAAACGACTATTTAATTTGGAAATGAAGTTTTCTACATCCGCAATCTTAGTGTCAAACACGGAAAAAATGTCTTCCACATACCTAAGCCAAATCCTAGGAAAATACTCGAATTCTTCTTTTGCTTCAGTTTCAAATCGACTCATGAAGACATTAGCAATGAAAGGCGATAAACAGTTACCCATTGCGGTTCTTTCATGTTGTTCATAGAACATTGAAACGGAAGCAATTTTGTTTCATACAAAGTTTTGTAAGGTTTATATATTCTTCTATTAGTTCTTTTCTATAGTTGTTTAATTCGAGTAAATTCTCAAGAACATCCTTCCTTAAACAACTATAGAGGAGATCCTTAAACAACTATAGAAAAGAAGTAATAGAAGAATATATAAACCTTACAAAACTTTGTATGAAACAAAATTGCTTCCGTTTCAATGACAAGTTTTATGAACAACATGAAGGCAACATGAAGGCAACATGAAGGCTAATTTTGACTATAAATTTAACTAAATTTCCAAAAATCCAGCAACCGCAACTTTCTATCTTCGCTCTAACCGGAGATATTGAGAGAACAAATTAAGTTGCTATATGCTATATATCCGGGACCTGTAATGATGAAACGATCGAAAAAACATTTATGGAATTACCCCAATTTAATTAATGGCGTCCTAAATGTTCAAACTGTCGTCCATCGTTTTCTATGCACTTTAGTATTCTTTCCCGTGTGGAACCAACTACAGTATCTACTTCTGCCACTGAAATATTTTGTAGACAGTCCCTTATTTGTGCAATCATATTATCCCTTGTAGTAGCAAGGGAACTGGTTGCAAAAACTATATATTTTATTCGACCCATAAATATAAATCGAGGCATGTTAAATTCCGGTGACCTAGCAGGCCAGGGAAATATGCTGCCCCGTCCTATCCAGCTACCAGGGCAGGTGGTATCCAAGACCCGCACATTCACATCGAAGTAAGCTGGACAACCATCATTCTGAAATAGCATTTGTTGTCGAATTCCAAGGGGCATAGCCTCTAACAAAATCGGCAATTAATTTCTTAGAAATTGTAGATAGTTCACTCCATTCAGTCGGTTAAAAATGAAAGGTCAGATAATTCGCCCTAGAATTCCTGCCCAAACATTTACCGACCAACGACCTTGTTGCTGGACTTCTTGCATTCAGTGTGGATTTGTTCTGGATATGCACTACTGCATATTGCGGAGATTCACACCTTCGTTACTCTGAAAAGTGGCCTCATCTGTCCACAATATGCGGGAAAGAATTTACTGATCTTTTGCCATCATACCCAGAAGCCAATGATAATGATCCAGTCGTCGGTCAAAATCTTCAGCACTCAATTCCTGATGCAGCACCAAGTGGTATGGGCTTCACCTAATACAAGACAAAGGCAACTGATTTAACATGGTTTATTAGTGGTTTTTATGGAACAAACATTAAATCTTCTTAAGATTATAATTTAAGTCTCGCGATTCGTCAATGGTTTTAAAAGAGCAACTAACAGTCTTCGATTCATAAAATCATTCCATTCATAAAATTCAAAAAATGTTAAGATCCAATTGAGTATAAAACGTTTATAGAGGAGAATGGAGCTCGGAAATCGAAGCAACGGATTTCGAATTTCATGCCTCAAATTCTACTTATATATAACTTGTACAACATGCACAACACAACAACGACTTGTACAACATGCATAACATGCTTTTGACAACGATCATAGAATAGATATTGGTAACTTAAGATTAGTTAGAAATGTGACCAATAATAGACAGTTGGATGCATTTGAGAGCATAGAAATTATGAAATGTAAAAATAGTATGAATAGCGACAAGGGACCTATACCGTATAGCTTTACGCGTTGCTTAGCAACCGATCATTGAAGCGTGAGTAGTCACGTTTTAATTTCACGGTGATATAATTAGTGACGTCACCATGAAAATAGTATAAATATGGTAGATTTTTTAGTTTAAGATTAGTTTAATCATCTCCAGATGATGCCAACTTGGTTGGCGAAACGCGCGTCGAGCGAAGTAAGTGTTTGTGGAAACTGCTTCGAGTGTTATGCTATTTACAGCAATCTTCTTTAAGACATTTTCAAGTCACTTTCGGAAATAAAATTAGATATTATTTTATCCCATGTTTTCAAACTAAAAAATATAGCAAACATTTTTTATTTACCATACAATCCTAAATGTGGAGAAAAACTGAAGGGTGTAGAGCCATTAAAAACAAAATAAATATTATCATATTTCGTCGACATCTATTATTTTGTTTTATTTTTTAATAAATTTCCCTTCTTTTTATTCAGCAGATCAGGTAACCAAAAAATCAAATTCTTGTGACATGTGGGAATAGAAATATATGCCACGAAAACTTCAACATCAAAGATGACAAACATTCCGCATACAAAATTACCGAATTTGACGAAAATTGAGGTAAAACCTCGCTGAAATCCAAGCGGAACAGCAAAGGTGTAATTTCACGCTTAGCGATGTACCTACATGATTGGATAACACATGTGTAATTTCTGTAGATGTGAAATAATTAGGCAAGTTCATCCTCGGTTGCGGGAGGTCGGATTTCGTCTGCAACATAAGCAATTTGTTGCAGGGGCTTATTTCGTTCCGTACCACTGGGCTCATCACTAATTGGCTTGCTACCACATGTTATAATCTGACACGAAACATAATTGTGCACTGATAACGGCTTTGTTGTCTATTGCGTGCTCGTGTTCTTGCATTAGCTGGTCGACTATCTGTGAACGCTGTACGTTCTTAAACGCATAGATATATATGGGTGGTGCATCTTTACCATAATACTGCCTTATAAACAAGTCAAGTCTGCCTTATATCCACTCCTAAGGATGCTACATCCAACTTTTGAAACATGTGGTCATGTCTTTTTGAATCTGAAAAAAAATCTTTCCTTCAACATGCTAAACTTTGAAGTTAGCATATTTGAAGTATAATAGTTCCAATTCCTAAAGAAAATAATAATACGTAAAAATAGGCCTGAGCTGAAATTTACTCGGAAAGTTTTGAAATTTGGCAGAACGCTAGACTTAGATGTTTTAAACTAAAATCCACATTTTGCAAGTAATACCTGTAGCCGGCCGGTAAGATGGCTACCAAAAACGTTTTTGTTAAATATCGCATTTACCTTGCATTTTAGAGTTAAAACACTCACTACAAAAATTAACGAGAAGCAAATTTCCTACAAATTACGATATACACATTTTCTTTGTTAAATCAATGGTTTAGACACAAAAGCCGAGTAGAAGTAAACATTTTCGTTTTACTTTCCCTAGCGGCGCGGCGTTTACAATAGCCCTCCTTTTCCAGACATAAACGAAATAATGTCTATTTCCTCAGGAGTTATTGGAGATCAAACCATACACTTTTTGAAGGTGCAAGAAATCGGTAAAGTTGGGATAAATAAAATGATTGGGAAAACTTTGGCGATGTAGTATTGCGACGCAAAGACAAAGTACTTCCTCTACGGGCAATTAACTCAAGCATGTTAAAACAGGTGCAAAACTTGATTTTACGTGCACATCTGCTATACTTAAGGCCATATACAAAATAAAGATAGGATTAATACTAGGAATTAAGTATGTGAATATCAAAGAAAGAGGAATCCTAGAATCTTAACTGAACATATTGCGTAGAACACCATGTAAAATAATTGAACAAGATGGTAGACCTAACTGTTCAGAATACATCTGGAAGTGACACATTAATGTCCATTTTAGCAAACCAATGGATACACAAACCCTTTCACGGTAGCCAATTGTCATTAGTACGTCGGACGGATGGGCATTCAACTAACATGCTTCCCTATTCATATCAAATTCAAACTCAATTTAGATAGACAACGCCTCTATAAATTCCTACTTCAGCAATATAAACGCGAGACATTATCAAATTTTCATCAAGATAAATTGCCGTATTTATTTATAGTGAACCAGCAAGCAGCAAGATACTTATTCTGAACCGAGAGGAATTAAGGTGGGAGTACTACAAGGAAGAGTATTGGGGCCAGTCCTTTACCTACGAATACTACCATATATATTCCCGAATTAGAGCATTCATCAGAGCAAATTTTGCTGACGACACTGCTATAATGATCAATAATGGTATGCTACTGGTAGGTGGGGTCCATTCAAATTATGAAGGACCACCATACATGGTGTTCACTTATTTTCAAGTTTCTATACCACGAATATTACATAATTTTGTAACTGTTCCAGAATTGTTCTAGAAGCTACTAATAGAACTCATGACAGCAACGGAATTCAATAATTTAGGAAACTGATCAAAGCAAGCGTCTGGAGGTATTCTGATAAAAAAACTTTGGTACTTTGGCCTTTGAGTTGGCCGCCATGTTAGTTAGTCTGACACCAGTATTTATTTCAGCCGTCTGCATCAAGAGTAAGCATGAGTAAATGCTAACTTTCAAGGTTATCATCAGATGACTTAAAAATCCACCATGATGAGTTTTAAGCCCCTCTGCATTAAAGAACCAGATATTATTATAAACGAGCATATAATGACAACAGATTGAGTTATAACACAACGACTTCTCTCCACTTTCACATGAAATGCTCCTGATGACACATTTCCCATCGTATACGTATGTGTCCTGTGGATTTGACACGGTTCGTTTCATTAATACCACCAACGGAATCTATTCTATAATAGAACGGGATTGGGCTTAAAATATAAAAGAGACATTATTAAAGATTGTAAATGGACTGATGCGAGTGGACCGTGTCTGAGTGCTGTTAAATAATGCAGGGTGTGGTGTAAATGCTACCGGGAGTAGAGAACAGCAAGTTACACCTCGCAGAACAGCAGATTCGTGAAAATACGTACTGGTCTGGTGAAATGAGAAATTCATTCTAAAATATTTAAAAGGTTATATTATAATCAAAAATAAGGTAAATACTAATCAAATTTAGGTGAGACAAGAAGACGTTAACAAGATTGCATGCTGACTGATGAATGATAAGGAACGCTTTTATTATTTTCCAAGTTTCCATTTCCATTTCAAGTATATTATGAATATTTTTTACATATCCAGTCTACCGAAGACCCTTATACATATTCCCAAGGCATAATTAACTTTCGTGATTAGTTCTTTGGTGATAAATGTTTCTTATTAAAAATCAGAGATTACCTATTCTTATTTTCGCTGGTAATCCAGATGATATATTGACTATTAACTGTTAGAAGCCTGTTTTATCGGAAATGAATAGGTAATAAAGTTAAATGTAATCGTTTGGAAAAAATACGTTACTTCGCTTTAACTTTATTTGACGGTGAAGTTTATGGTTAACCATCAATACTATTGTGAAATAAATGCATGATAGCCTGTAACATAATATGTAAGGTAATAGATGCGGATAAGACATGGCAAGCAATTTAAATTTAGATTTCTTGGACAGACATAATTACAGTTACAAAAATAATAAACTACAAATGACGTAAAAAATAACTAATAGGTAATTATAATATTTGCAAAAAGTTGACAGGTGTTATTCCATCCAGGCATTTCAAATAGTTTTCAAATAGTACTGACCCCAAAAAAGCAATGATAAATACATTAAGGTATTGACTCATCTCACTGGTCCAAAGTGATAAATCATTGATTCAGTTCATTCACAAATGTCATGAGAATCAGATTGAAAAATTATTATGATCAAGCTGATAAATATAATGAATTAATTCTAGTTATTGTATGAACCATCTGGTAAGTAATTCTATGTATTATAACATACTGCTTCATATTTGAAGTATAGAATTCGAAATACAAATTCCACTCGAAAAATGTTAGTTATTCCAAATGCCATAAAAGGAAAGCAGCATTCTGTTAAAAAAGTCATTCAACGGCAACGTCAGGCCACATTCAGCAAACGCTGAGATTAGGCTGGGAAATCTTAGAACATCCTCCCTATAATCCAAACTTGTAACCTTGTGACTTTCAGCTTTTTGGACCTCAGAGAAGCTCTTGGAGGGTTACGAAGGTCAAGCGGTAGAGGAGTTTGTGCTCCAGTGCCTGCGTGAACGTCGGATGGGTTATTGTGATGACGGGATCACAATGTTTCCAATCCGCTTGGAAAAAATTGTATATTTTTGTAAATATTGTTAAATAAAGCAACAATTAAAAAAATCACTCGCGTTTGGCAGACAACAGCATAACATCAGTAAGAGATCATTATAAAAGTGAAATGAAACTAAAAATGTGTAGAGCCCCTTCTTGATCTCACAACTTCTTCACATCGTTGATGAATACTTTGTATTGTATTGTTTACATTTCAAGTGGTATCCATCCTTCGACACGTGTATTTTCTAAATTATCTAAATGAGTTGAAATTAGTATCTGTAGCGCGTCTCAAATATATTCAATGGGATTGAGATCTGGAGATAGAGCAGGTCAGTACATGCGATTAATGGGTAGGTACTCTGTGAATAAAATCATTAACTGCTCGAACTCTGCAAGGCCATGCATTATCACGTAAATAAAATTTGGCTGAATGATTTGAGCAATTAGTAATAACTGGTTTTAGAACTGGCACAAGCCGAATAAGCCATAATGACACCAAATGTATCGCCAAACATCCAACCCCTTTTAGCTACTTATTTAGACAATGACGGCGTATCTGTTCGGTCGATATTTTCTCGTTTTTTGACAAAAGTAAATTGAAGTTATAGGAATAATAGAATTTAAAAATTCATATACTCTGGTCAATAACTGATAAGAAATGCTTTCTGGTCCTTATCAGTTATTGACCAGAGTATATGACATCCTGTTCTTGTACCGGGTAAGTCTCTTAAGATTGACACCTCCCTTATCTCACTTATCCTTTGCCGATTTAACTCATTCAAAAAAGTAGTAGACACGGTTTTTGATGAATTTTTATAATCTGAGAACAGATATTAAAAATCTCGTAAAATATACAGGGTGGAAAATAAAACATGATTTTTTTAAATGGAACACCCCGTATATTTTTATACCAAAATAATGTCCTTAATTTTCTGAATCCAAAAATGTAATTGTTATATAATCACTCCACCTGTTCGTGAGATATTACTAAAAACTTATCACATTACGGGTGTCAATTATAAAATAAGAACATCAAGATACCTCTGGAAACAATGCATATTTGCATTGTTTATTTGTTGACAGATGTCATCCAGTTTTTGTGAGATAGTAGTTCACTCTCTTAGATATTAGCGTAAAAAATACGTAGTGTTCGTAAAGAAACAAGTTATTTTGAAAATGGTATATTCATTGGAAGAGCGAAAAGAGTTACTCGAAATTTATATTCAGTGCAACAAGAATAAGTCTCTTGCTCGGAGGGAGTATGTTAGGTTATTTCGAGAAAGGCCACCTCCTTCCAAAAATAGTTTAAAAACATTTATGCAAAGTTTAGGAATACCGAATCTCTGAGAGACAAGAAAAGGGAAAGGCGAAGAACAAAAACAGGAGAAGACACAGAACTCAACGCGTTATTATATTTTGCTGAAAATCCATCCAAATCATCCTATGCCGCAGCAATAGAATTGGATATATCACAAAGAAGTGTGATAAAAATATTACATCGCCATAATTTTAAACCATATAGTATTTTGCCCGTTCAATATTTGGACAACAACCTTCAAGACAGGTTAACCTTCTGCAGAGACATACTTGATAGAATAGCGGAAGATGATGAGTTTCTAAGTCATGTCTTTTGGACTGACGAAAGCAGTTTTTCTACTGCGGGAATTTTTAACAGAAAAAATGCACATTACTGGGCAGCGGAAAATCCACATATTGTAAAAAATAAAAAAACAAGGATACCAAACTGTAAACATGTGGTGTGGCATCCACAAGGATGCTATTGTAGGTCCTGTATTTATAAATGAGCCCTTAAATGCACAACGTTATGTGGATATTCTTCAACATCCAGTTGAAAATTATTTAGATAATATTAATTTAGTGGACAACAGATCTGTTATTTGGCAGCAGGATGGAGCACCACCACACTCTGCACCGTCACCGAATACCTAAACAGAAAATATCCTTTTTGGACAGGAAGGCACGGTGTTATACATTGGCCCGCTGAAAGTCCGGACTTAACACCTATGGATTTTTTTCTCTGGGGTACGATAAAACAAGATATATATGAAACTGGGGTTTTTAATAATATGAATGAGTTAAAAGAATGCATACGTGTAAAAATTGAGGAATTAAACCAAAATGGTGATATATTTCAAAGGGTGAGAAGCAATTTTATAAAGCGATGCCAAATGTGTATTCAGAATGGTGGTGGTTACGTGGAAAATATTTAATTACGTTACGTGTAAATAAATAACATTGTGTTACTCTATTGTGTTACTGTATTAATATTGACTTTTATTTGTTTTTATTAGGCTTATGTTGTTTATTGTTATTACTCCGTGCTCAGATTATAAAAATTCATCAAAAACCGCGTCCACTCCTTTTTTGAATGAGTTAAACCGGCAAAGGATAAGTGAGATAAGGGGGTGTCAATCTTAAGAGACTTACCCTGTACAAAATTAAATGCTTTCACTAACTTGGAGCAGAACTTATTTTTAAGCATAAGAACTTATTTTTTTCCTATTTATTTTGCTTCTTTTGATTTTATTGTTTATTGACTTCCTTTGAGAAATCTCCTTTTTCCATCAGGGTTCACAATCATATCTTCGAAACTAGTGGAGACAAAAACTAAAATCAAAAACCGGTTTTATCACGACGCTCTGGGATACAAGATATCATCGAAACAAAACATACAATATTCCATTAAGGATATATGGAACATACTGTAGAATATTTGCATTGAATATTTTGTTTAGGTTGTTTTTTTTGCTTGCATTTATTGCAATACATTCCATCAGTAACATAACATCATTTACTATAGTGTGTATTTCATGGGCAACCAGATATCGAAGATATTGAAGATAATAAATAACTTTTAATAGAAATTTACAATTTATGAGGATCCAAGTGGATTGTATGTAAGCATCAATCATCACAGTAACCGTTTCTCTATTGACGTAAGAGGTAACTTAACATTCTGCGACCTTTAAAATATTCGATTATATGTCGAGTGAATACCAAACAGTTGATTTAAGTGATTTGCATCTTTTTAAATTTGGAATCTCATAAATAATAAGATGGAAACAAATTTTTTAATCATCGAACACAATAGATCACTGACCCGAGGCGATTCCAATTTCATCATAGTTTATGTAAATCGTGTGCTACCAAAACTGCTTTTTCATGATAGGTTTATCTGCTTTAGATTACTTATATTACTTTGTAAAACACTTTCTGTCAGCTGTTTTGTTCGTTCTTAAATTGAAAATATGATATAAACATGTCTGCATATTATATATATTTCATTAGATCCCTAGGTATAGTCATTAGTTCAAGTCAACATCCAATGTAAAAACCGAACACAAGAAAATATGGTCATGTACTCTTAAGGAGTGACAATTTGAATTTGCTCTATTGTCAGTAAATGTGTCTGGATTGCATAATTTTATAATAGTTTTCTTTTGCAGAATAAACAGATTAACAATTTAATTGCCATTTCTAAATTTCTAAATTGCCACAAGGCAAAACAAGTAGTATTGAGTTTATTTATCAAGAAGTCATTGTGATTTTCCCAGGGTAGATTGAAATATATTTAATGTACGTAAGTACAAGACTTCCAAGCAATATTGATGCAAAAATAGACGTTTCGACAGAGAACATACCCATATGGTTTCCAAAAGGTATTCTCGTTATATCTATATCGTTATAATATATTCGGATCATTGTGGTCCGAATATATTAGCACCTGTACTTTTATAGGCTCTTAATATAATCTAATTTTTAATTGCGACGTGGTTAATATATATAGGTAGGGGGGACCGGGGCAGCGGGGACCACTTAAGGCAGATTTGTCAATTGCTTGTTAATTTACCATGTTAGAAAAACACAAAAAAATACTGCATCATTTTATTACATAAGAAGATATTATTGCAATATAGAAAGTAAGAAAAACTAGTGAAATCCCAGTGATGGGATAATTCGAATTAAAAATAACTTGAGTGACAGAACTGAGTAAACGAGTCCTAGTCCTGTCCTAACCTAACCTGTTTTAACTTATCGTGTTATCGTAATTCAATCAATTTTTCATCGTTTCTCGAACAAGTTCGAATAGAGACGAGTTATATTCACGATTTAGTTTAGTTTAGCAGATAGATATAAAATAAATCGAATTATCATCCGATTATTAGAATAATCGCATCGATAGAATCCGATTATTAAAATAATACGATTATGCCTATCACTAAGCGAAATGCTAGCAACAACTTCCAACGCTACATATTTACGTGTGACATGGACCAATGAGAAGCGAGGCAGCCCGCGACGCAGCCACATATTACTATGTGACATAACGCTATAACTGAAGCGCAACGTAAATACCCACCACTAGGGAGCACACAAAAAGCGAACCTGCGGCTGCCTGAAAAATGCCTCAAAATCAGGGCATTCCGCGCATTCGTGACAGTGACATCGCTCTTTCAATCATGTTTCTCAGCTTAACGTTAAAACTTAATATAATTAATTCATTTTATCGCGTTTGTGTTCTTGCTCTAGCAGCTATTTCGTTTATTTCGCCTTCGTTTCAGTATTTATTAATTTCACGTTTTGCCTTGCATTTCGGAAATTAACTTGCATTAATGTAATAATTCATTTAAAGCATTTAGATTATTTCGCGTTGTGAACTTAAGACGGATCGTCGTTTTGTTTTCCCTGTATTTTAAACCATAAATCTTCGTGTTTATCTCATCCTTTAATAATCCGCTTAGCCGGCGGATTATTATTTAATATTTGAGTGAACGCAAGCAGCCTGCCTTAGTATTTTTGCAGTATAAGCCGTCGTAGGTTAGAGTGTTTTACCCACAAACCGAACTTATTTGTATCGCAACGGCCTCCGAATTCATGACCATATCTCTCCGCTACAGCTAGTCAGGACCAGCGACCTGTTCCATCTCGTTGGTGGTGCCCAACAATTCGTTATTTTTCCTAAACTTTTTTTTTATATAATTGATATCATTAATTTCAACTTTTAATTACCTTTGCATTCGTATTCCCGCCACCTTGGAGAACGGGGCATTATTATTATTTTTCTCTAACAAAATCTGTCGATTTGGAAATAGAAAGAAAATTATGTTCATAATTCACATATAAACACATCATCGTCTACGTCTGCTCTCGCACAAGTATCGTGAATCCTGTCTTTGAAACAACTGTCTTTGAAACACCTGCGACAAAAATTGCATATGCAATCATCTTCCTCCTCGCATTCACTGGTACTAGATACTATCTTCTTAAACAATTGCATCAGGCTTCATATTTTATCTTACCCTTTTTTATAATATTCTTACCCACCCCAATTACCCCAATATTAATGGTCCTCATTTCCCCAATATTAGTGGTCCTTATTACCCCAAATGTAGCCAAAAAAGGAAAGTTACCGAATAAAGGATTTTAAGCGCAATGACGGTTGAATAATTAGGTGAGGTTAGTAGTTATTTCAATGCACCTCATTACTGTAGTAGTAATTTTTCATAATAATAATCTACAATTCAGTATTTGTAGTAAGCATATTCTTAATAAAGAACATTACATCAACTTACCTTTAAAACTTAATTTTTCTATAAAACTTCATAGCAACGAAGGAATAACTGACGCTGTCAACATAATACTGATCCGACTACTATCAATCTATCCAGTATTAAATTGCGTGGGAAATTTAAAACCTTCTTAAATTACCCCGGCGGTCCTCGTTACCCCGGTGGTCCACGCTGCCCCGGCCTCCCCTATCTGTGAATGTGGATCTTCATAATTTGATTACCTTAATTTCTAAAATGTACATTAATGGTTTCAAATGTATTTGTAGTGAAGTAGACTGTATCGCTATTTTAAATCGTGATCTTCATTCACTCCTTTAAATCACTCTTGGAAATTATAGTGGAGGTTTTTTAGACCGAATGGCATACCATGATATTTGTAATTAATTAAAATTAAATACAGGTTCGGAATTTTGAGTCCATATTAATTTGGTTAAAACTTGATCAACAATGGATATATAACTACATTTGTCAAATTATTAGAGACATTTTAATAATACGGGGAAACATAATTCGTTACATTTTTGGCCGATCCAAGATCGTTCTATCCTAGTCGTCCATGTTTTACTCCCGAACGGAACATTTACTAGGCTTACTGTTAAATTTACTTGTCTTTGAAGTCTTTGAATACCCTAAGAGATGTTCAAATAATTTGACAATTTCAGCGAATCTGATTCATTTTAATACTAAAATGTTATTTAAATCAGCTTCTTGGTAAAAGTAAGCTATTGTATTGTCTTATTGCGTTAATAATATATGGTGAAAACGGAAAATGTACTATGACTTAAGATATAATTCTCAACAACGGCAACGTCGCTTGATGAGTTTTACTCGGGTTTTACGTCAATATCGATTTATGAATGGAAACAGATCTTGAGAGGTTGCCGACACCCCGTTGTGTACTTGTGTTTTATTTAGTGTGTTCTACGAATCTTTGTATCTATTGCGATTTAGGTGAAAAATAAATGTGCAATTATTGTATCATTTATGTCTGTAAATTGTTACTTTTCATCGGTAAGAATTTTTAAGGTTAACTACAATCTTTGGAGGCTTAGCTTGGCCAGGGCCAAGAAGCAGCGTTGCCGAATTGCCGCCGTCTTCCATTTTCTCTCTCGCACTCATTACACGTTTTAGATCAGTAATAGAACGGCTCTTCTAGCGCTTTACGAATGAACCGTTGGATCTCCCTGTATTAAAATGTCTTTGTAAATTAGGATATGGGATACGTACCTATCATTCAATTACTGTTATGCTACTCTGTTTAGGTCTTTTTTTGTTGAAGAAAAAATACGTTTCTGTAATATCTTGCATTAGAAACTGTCACTATTGAAATCTGAAATCTGAATTGCTTTCATAGTCCTCGACAGCTGAAGTTTGCAAGAGGGTATTTATAAGAAAATTCCGCAACTCGCTGTTTATAGTCTCCACATACTATCTTTGGACTTCTTCCTTCGTATGTTGTGGTATTAAATTTCGAAATTCTTGTCTAATAATTTTTTTCACTTTTGTTTCCAAAACGCGCCATATTCAAGTATCTCTCATGCTTTTAACTTTTGACACAACACTACTAATTCCAATGCGTTTCTGACGTCTTGCCAATAAAGCCCATTCATGGCCTTCTAATCTTATACCTTGTTACGTCTTAAATATATAAATTAGAATAAATAATCTTACTCAGGTTAACTTAGTATTCAATTAACTTATTTAGATTCGAAATTTTCTTACGAAAACCCCCGCGTTCTTATATTAATTATAGGACGATTTTCTTGTACGTGATTTTCTAATTTTAATTCAAGCACTTGACAGATAAATGAAAATCCAAATTCATTGTCTGTATAATGCAAATCTATAACTTCCCACAAGACCGTATACATCAATTTGTATCATATGCATATAATACGAAGGTACCATGTGAGTTATAACAGTCCCAATAATGGGTATAATGCCGTGGGGCATTATACCCATATACAGTAAGTTAAAAGTCTCTATTGATCATAACGATCAGATTTTGCTCAGTATATTTTAACTACGTTAAACGATAATATTGCCATTGTCTGTATAATGCAAATCTATAACTTCCCACAAGACCGTATACATCAATTTGTATCATATGCATATAATACGAAGGTACCATGTGAGTTATAACAGTCCCAATAACGGATCCGTGGGGCATTATACCCATATACAGTAAGTTAAAAGTCTCTATTGATCATAACGATCAGATTTTGCTCAGTATATTTTAACTACGTTAAACGATAATAGGGAATCAAATATAGTACCCTTTTTGCACCCTTTTTGCAACAGTTGTAACTGAATAATTGATTTATCGTTCTTGCATTTTGTAATAAACTATAAAATATGTTTCCAGTCAATCCTGTCTTTCTTGCAGCAATCGTCATGCTCAGGGAACAGCGATTCCTCCATTTTACGTAACTGAATGACACACACAATCAGCGGAAGTAGTTACGGAGCACTTTAAACTAATGTAAACAATTAAACGCTAGTTTGATACATTTCTAGTGCATTGCTCTTAGCAATTGCAAAAAAACCTATGTATTTATAGGTAGGCTATATTGCCAAGTAATACTTCCACGTCGTTCTCACAATAACACACTTTTTGTACGGTTCCAGTAAATATCTAAATTCGCGTAAAAATTTTGATCGTCCGTATTAATCTGTTATTGCATACGAGTCAGTGTTGATTGATTGGCAATATGCTATTTATAGGATAAAATTAACAACTATTTGCAGAAAGAGTTTAACAGTCAGCAACGTTTTGTTTTGTAAAAAGTGAACTTGCTTTTTGTATAATAGACCGGGAGGTAGCGACAGATTTTCAGACGTGATTTAACCCAGTATGCCTTTTGGATGGTATTATAATATGCATATTCTGATGATAAAAAAAATGATAAATTAAAGAATCATCCCGGGGACTTCATATAAAAGTTAGTTAACATTTTTTGTTTGAAAATTAAACGTTTTGATATGATTTTACTCGCTCTTACAGCATATCATCAAATAGTATTACAATAAATAAATAGACAATGAATTATAATACAGCAAGTCATCAAGAGTAATTGTATAAAATTGGATTCGGTGCAATAAATACCAAAGTACAAATATTGTTACGGAATCATCAGAAGCGATTGTGCACGATATATTGAAAAATCCCTAGATCTAGGGAAAAACTGCACAATCTGGCAACACCTGTAGAGTGTAGAACCATTCGAGATGCCTTATATACAAACTACGGAATAAATGAGGACAATCTAGAATGAGGTGGAACAAGTGAGAACAATCTGGAATTGGATGGAATAAGTCTGGACAATATGGAATGGATAATATGTGGACAATATAGAATGGGTGTAATATGGAATGGATAAGCTAGGACAAGTCCTAGCAAAAAGTATTCAGTAGTAATTTATCATTGCAAACAATTGTGACTTGCTGTGTTTGGGAGTTAATAATGTTCTGGACAGTACCACTTATTTACGAACTTAGTGGCGTAACAATATTATAGACAATACGTCGGCAATACGTCTATGACTAAAGGAGCTTCTACAGAGAAACATGAAATATTTTTATCCATATACTTCAGCCCTCCCCAGCACAAATATAAAATGTACAAACTTGATGAAAAACCCATTTTCTAATTAATGTTCGATTTTACCAGTAAAACAGATACCCAATAAAAAACAGTAAAACAGCCTCTATACTATACAGGGTGTTACACATTTGATCGATGCAGATAGTTGCCATGATGGCACAGTTTATTCATTTGTAAAAGAAATAAAAAAATTCCAACTACTTCCGGATATCAGAAAATCCGAAAAAATCACTTAACTATATTTTTCTAAACTCGGAACTGGATTTTTTATATTTTTGAGTAGCTTCTGACCTCGCCAATGGTGTATCACACTTATCATAGAAATTGTTCACTATAGGAGTTATTTGTAATTAAAAGAAAATAAATGTAGGAATCTTTGAAACATAACAAAGACACCAGACAACAGTGCTGGCATGACGTTTACATGTTTTCAAATAGATTCAGGGCCCTTTTAAAAATATATTTTTCTAACGAATCGTTTCAAGGATCCATTTGTTTGAATAACGCTAGAAATTGTTAATTTTTATATCGGTACAGGGTACAGGGTACAGAGATCGGTAGACCACGGTATAGGCTTTTGTCAAACTCACGGCCAAAATCACAGTGAATCCAAAGTGTTGAAAATATAGCAATAACGTGTTTACGACAGATTTACCAGTTTTGTCGGAAAGATCATAAGCTTGTGTAAATTTTGTGAGGTCGTCTTTGATTGTTAATAAAGTATTCATAATAATGAAAAACAAGACGGCCGCTATACCAATTTTAAATAACTCGGCAGAAGTTAGGGATAGTTTGGTGGTGCTCGAACAAAAAATGTTGTAAGGACCGACAAGGGTCATCTGCTGGCGGTAAAAAAATTTCAAGATCACAGATCTCGGATGGCGACCAAAAACTTAGTTGCTTTAACCATTTCTGATTTACCTGTGTGGGTAGAAAAACCAGAATACAATATGTAACTTGATATTGACATAGGTAATTCTAAGAAAAAATAATATGTTTTATAAAATAGGTAAATCTCGCAACAAGTTCTCATATCATATAAATTGATGGGTTTAATTTAATGTAAAGTCTATTTTCTACGAAAGCGTAGAGTTGCCTTGCCAACATTGAAAAATATTTTCAGGAAAAGTTACACTTTTTCTGTCAATTAGTCAATTTACAGTTTTTCTGTAAAATGTATGCGAAACTAACTACCCAGCAATACTACGTTATGACATATACGTGTTATTCAGTAATCAGAAGCGAGCCGATAAAGTTGCCACTATACAGACGAAGTACCATCAGACATTATGGACGAATATATTAAAACCTACTTTCAAATCGGATCAATTAACAAAGAAATCTTGACATGTCTTCTAGAAGGCGGTTTTGTTGTAAGTTTACGTCACTTTCGAAGGCATCTAACACTACTTCGTTTATTTCCAAGAAATACGTACATGGACATTAATATTCTGGTTCGATTTTTGGAAACACAAATATCGTAACACAGTCAGCTGCACGGCTACAGGTGGATGCACCTTAAGTGCCTTCAGCATGGATTTGTTGCCACTCAAAAAACAGCCACAGAACTGTTATGCATTTGGATCCGGATGGAGTTACGCTACGATCCCGACGTCGTCTATGAATGAGACAATACTACAATAGTGGCTGCAATTTTCTCTGGCATACCGATTGTTACGACAAACTGAAGCCATTTTGAATTTGTATAACAAGCTACATAAACGGATTTTCTAGCAGCATTATCTTGTTGAAAGCTGGTCCAAATACCGACGACCCCTCGGTAACTGCTTATCATTTTATGCAAGCAGTTACAACTAGAGGTGGATGTCCACAGATTTTACGCGCTTATTTGGGCACTGAAAATGTCATCATTGAACAAATGAAGACAAATCTAGAACTGGATGGACCGTATGCACCATCACGTCCTTCAGGACTCTTATATGGAACAAGTCATGCAAATCAACGCATATAGCGTGGTGGTCAACCTTAAAGAAAACATCACTCGCAATTTTGTTTTAATGTATTTCATAATTTGAAGCGTACACTAATGAATAAATCACTTATATAATTTTGCTTCTTAGATATTATAAATATAAGTCAGTCTTTGCTTGGATAAACAATAATTATACAATATCCGCTTCATCCGATCTGAGATCCGATGTTTGCTAGTAAGGACCCATGTCCTTACTAGCAAACATGGTGCCATCACCATTTAAGTATAATTTGGCCCTCTGTCAGTGTATAATAATGATTTTTTTGAAATATTTTATATAATAATTTATTATCACAGTTATTACAATAAGATAAAAAATATTCAATTGGGCTTCAAATAAGTATACAAAGAAGAACTTTTTATTATTGCGCAAAAGTTCTATGTCTACCGGATGTACTTGAAAAGTGAGATCAAAAATGTTATTAAAAAATCAGTTTCTATATAATATTTTGAAAACACTTTTGCCGATTTGGTGAAAACTTAGCACGTTTATTAGTAATAGAATAAAATTATTAAAGAACGAAATAGTGTTTAATTTAAAAATGTATTATTTGTATAAATGTATGTATTTGGTGTTTTTCTCCTTAATCCTGTATGAAGAAAAATAAATCCAACTTTAAAAGATAATAAAAGTATATATTTAATAGAATCATAATTTCCCACTCCTGTATCATTGCTAGACCCTGTATACATGGTGTTCCATTGTTTAGCGGAGTTCGTCTGCAACTACTAACTACTCGTACGATAATGAACCAGCGTTGTCACTAAGGTAGAAATTTACAGAAAAACTGTAAATTGACTAATTGACAGAAAAAGTGTAAATTGACTAATTGACAGAAAAAGTGTAAATTGACAGACAAAGTGTAAATTTTCTTAAAAATATTTTCCGTTGGCATCACATCTCCACGCTTTCGTAATTTTCTTCTATTTGAGCATTTAAATAAAAGCTTGTTTTTAAAAATGTTTTTACTATTAATTTATTAAGTATGTGGCAATATAGAATTCGTTTAATTGATTTTTATTTAGTTATATCAATATTTATTTCTTTATTTATATCACTGAGATCCAGGAATATTAAATGATTTACTCCTGGACGTATAATTCGAATCTGATTGACTCAGGACGCCATTCCACCATGTTCTTAAATCACCAATTACCCCAAAGATGAAATGGTATGATATATCCATAACATATCTCTGATATCTATGCCATATCGAAGATACCTCTGTTCCGCACAGCTAATGTTTTGAGGTTATAATTCCATTATTTGAGTGAGCAAATGTAATAAGCGTTGGCTATCTAGTGGTATATATACGTCTTTGGATTCAGGAAGCACTTATGAAAACCCTTGCATTCTTAATTAATATTAACCTCTGAAAACCTAGCAGTGAAATTAAAACAAGGCACTAAATATTAACAAGCCATAAATGCGTTCCCATTCTATTAATAAACGCAACTTTTTCAAGTGAAATTTTAATTGTTATGCAAATGCAATCCCCAGCACTCCGCGGGAATGAAATATTGCGAAGCTAGATATTAATGTAATGAATGCAAATAAAATCTGTATTTATTGTGTGAAACAAATTTTAATTTGTTGGTTACCACAGGTAGTGATAATTAAGACATAAATTCTCTCTTATTCATGTTTGCTAATATTAGAAGGTAAATTGCGGGACAGCTTTATTGTTGTCTTCCGTCTATTTTCATTTATTTTAATAGAGGCAATTAGGGGGATTACAACAATAAATAAATGATATTAATCATGCCGCACCTGCTGCATTGATTACGGAAATCAAACAGTACCAAACATCTGCCTCGCGAATAATAATTTATATGCATTGAACCTGCTCACACTTACGTCAATACCTATATTTTGTTTATTATAAACATGAACGAAAATACACTGCTGGCCAATAGGTTGGAATAATTCAAATTTTTAGGGTAAGTTTCGATACATATATCTTCTGAACGATATGGAATATCAAAATACGGATTTCAGGACGTTTTTGGAAATTTCATCGACAAAAACTGGTCTGAATATCAATTTTCCATTATGCTCAAAAAAGGAATATACGGGGGTGTAAACTAAACCCCTAAAAAAATCAAAATTTCATTCTTACCGAGAATTTAGGAAAACCAAAATCGAGTTAAATTTTTTATACCGGGGTAATCTATGGACCAATTCGAAAAAACAAATTTGGCCGATTTTTGATATCTCGCTTATTTTTGAATATACGGCGTTTTTATTGAAATTAGGACAATTTTTTGGAAATGTATCTCTTACTTTTTAAAAACAAAGTAAGTAATGGATTTTTTTCTTATTTTCAAGTAAGCTTACATGCCTCTAGCTGCCTCAGTAGCTAGAATTGACATTTCTTATACAGGGTGCCTGCGAAAACATTTAATAAGCATGTGTCACGAAAAATCTGTATATTTAAATAAACTGTGTGCAGAACCCTGTATGATTAAAATGAACGATAATTTTAAAATTTTAAAACTGTGAAGGGAAACCTTAGAAAAATATCTCGAAACGGTTTTTTATTTTTCTTGATCGGATGAGTATTATCATAATTTACAGTTTCGTTGTAATTACACGGTAAATCCCTATATAAAACATTTAAAAAACTTGCGGTAGTAACGATTAGCTGGTGGGCTAAGTATTGTTATATTGGTGGGCTAAGTATTCGAGATATTTTTCTAAGGTTTCCCTTCACAGTTTTAAAATTTTAAAATTATCGTTCATTTTAATCATACAGGGTTCTGCACACAGTTTAATTAAATATACAGATTTTTCGTGACACATGCTTATTAAATGTTTTCGCAGGCACCCTGTATAAGAAATGTCAATTCTAGCTACTGAGGCAGCTAGAGGCATGTAAGCTTACTTGAAAATAAGAAAAAAATCCATTACTTACTTTGTTTTTAAAAAGTAAGAGATACATTTCCAAAAAATTGTCCTAATTTCAATAAAAACGCCGTATATTCAAAAATAAGCGAGATATCAAAAATCGGCCAAAATTTGTTTTTTCGAATTGGTCCATAGATTACCCCGGTATAAAAAATTTAACTCGATTTTGGTTTTCCTAAATTCTCGGTAAGAATGAAATTTTGATTTTTTTAGGGGTTTAGTTTACACCCCCGTATATTCCTTTTTTGAGCATAATGGAAAATTGATATTCAGACCAGTTTTTGTCGATGAAATTTCCAAAAACGTCCTGAAATCCGTATTTTGATATTCCATATCGTTCAGAAGATATATGTATCGAAACTTACCCTAAAAATTTGAATTATTCCAACCTATTGGCCAGCAGTGTATTATTATTATTTATTTTGGTAAAGTTGTGAATCGTCAATGCAACATGCAACTATAATTGTTTCCTAAGTGTTTCAGTAAGAGGTAACAGTCTTGATGAAGAACATATGTACTTATTGGTTTTCCCTAGGATTGATTTTTTTATTTAGATCTGAAAATAGGTGAAATTTAAAATCGCATTATCTCGTTTATTTATGACTGTAATGTATAAACGATCAGAGATAAATTAATTTAAAATTAAAGGACACCACACGTTTTATAGGTAAATTGGTACCTTACTGTACTGCTTGTTACAATGAGAGAAATGTGACACTAAAACATACACGGAAAAAAAGTGCTTTTAAAATGCAAAAATTGTAAATGAAAAGGTAGTAGAATGCATGCATGTTTTTGTGAACCAAACTAGTATAGGTATATGTATATAAAACCAATGTAACCATATTGATTGTTAGAGTGAATGTTGTTACTTTGGATTGTGTAAACCACTTGTTACAATCTTAAATAGAATTTTTCTACTAATCATAATCAAATTATATTACAATTTACAATTGATGGGATTAACATTTCTACGTCATGTAATGAACAAATAGGGTATTTTCACAATTTTTTTTCTAACTACATAAATATATACTAGGCGAACCATGTTTTATATTTTTTGCATTTAAATAGATAAAGATGAAGATAAATATTGATTGATTGATTTGATTTGAGATTGGCGGGGGCTCTGCCCTTTGACTTATAGGCCTCAGTATGGGCCCGTCACGTCCCGCCTTTCGACAGCTATACCAGTCCAGTTGCCTTAATAAAGCCAACGAGGCGGCTGGGACATAGCTCTCTAAAGTCCCTGGGCATCAGCATCAGTTGTCCCAGGTATTGCATACGTGTATGCAGGAAAGCGGGGCAATTCATCAGAACATGTCCTGCTGTCTCCTCATCTTCCAAGCATCCCCTACACTCAGGGTCTTCCACAAGACCCATTATGTAAAGGTGTCTTCTTAGGTGGCAGTGACCGGTCAGTAGGCCTGTCGCTGTTCTTAAGTTACATCTGCTTAATTTCAGCAGCTGTCTGGTCCTCCCAGCGTCGGGACCAGATGTGAGTTCTTTAGCCTGTCTCATGCCTGGAGCAGTTGTCCAACAATGTTGAAACATTTGTTGGGCTAAAGTCTTCATTGAGAGAACCGCTGTGCTTCTGGTGATCCCTACGAAGGGTTCAGGCCCAGTAGGTGTCTCTAAAGTGCCTAATTTGGCTAGTTGATCGGCCTTCTCGTTTCCAGGTACACCAGCATGTCCTGGGACCCAGACAAGGCGTAAATTATTCCTCTGAGAGAGCGTCTCGAGGACGGTCTTGCATTCCAGAACCAGTTTTGAGCGCACTTCAACGGCACTAAATGCCAAGATGGCAGCTCTACTGTCGCGAGCATATATTGATTCTACCAGTTCTTTGTGGACCAGCTAGCAGCTCCAGCCCACAGGATAGAATCGCAAATACCTCGGCCTGGAAGACAGTAGCATGTGCACCCAGAGCAAAGTATTTACTTATTTGTTCCGAGTCAGAAAAGACTCCGGCACCCGACATTCCATCCGCCCTGGATCCATCCGTATACCAGTTGGTTCCGTTACGGATTGCCTTCGGGGTGTTCTCTATCCCCCACTCCTCGCGGTCAGGGATTACGACCTCCAGGAAGTTCGAGGGATATAGTTTAGTGGGAATATGATCACCACTCATGAGTAGAACCGGGCATCGTTCGGTGGCCCAGTTCCACATGCGAGAGTGCCCGAATGAGCACACCTGTAACTGGTCTAGCGTGCGCAGTCTATATACCGCACGCATGGCTTCCAATTTAATGAATATTTGTAGTGGCATGAGATTTAATAGCACCTCCAGAGCTCTGGTGGGAGCCGTTCTCAATGTTCCAGTCATCCCTAAACACGCAAGTCTCTGGACCCTGTCCAGTTGCCTGTTAGTTGAGTTCCTTTCAACACAAGGCCACCACACGATGGCCCCGTTGGTTAAAATTGGAAGATAAATATTGTAGACGCCATCAATCGATAACATGAATAACTCGTTGTATACAGTAATCTCTAAATTAGTCAATATTAGTAGCGTTTGGTAGAAATATGGCTCCTGATTTGTGTAGTGAACGTGAACATTATTATTACTATTAACAACCACTTTCTGGTGGATTTTCTAAATTTTGCTTGTTGACATTATCACATTTTAAAAAATGGTAAATAAAACATCATGTAATTTTAATCATGTAAACATCTTTAATTTTTCCATATTTTGTAATAATATATAACTATTTTATAAATTCAAAATATGTTACAAAAGTGCTTTTCAGTATCTTGTATAAACAAGTAAACAAAAGCGTTTCAATTTCATATTTATAAGAGTTAATGGGAAGGTTAGTGAATCAATGGAACAATTTACAAAGAATTGAATACAAAGTCTTGAATTTATTTTGAAAAATATATTGAAGACATGTCATTGTCAATAATCATATATACATAACATATTTATTAGGATTTCATTATATTTTAAGTAAAATAAAAATCCTTAAAGTATACTCCTATATGAAAATTACAAAGTTTGCAGATATTACAAATTTAAACTATTAGAAACAACAAAAAAGAACGAGTGCATTCGTAAATGTAGTGATGAGCATTTCACCAAAAAATATAGAATATGTTTGGTCGTATTTTGGACAACATCTCGAAGTCGATCTTTTAATAGAATAGGAAACAATATAACATTTACCTGCTTTGTCGTCTACTGTCCACATCAAAGGTGTTCCATATGGATGCAATCTGGATATTTACCCATCTAGCAATTCTATATTTTATACAAGTAGAGAAAATGTTTCCAAGACTAATTTTGTAAAACATCTTTACTTTTAGAAATATTCCTACCATTTATATAACATATTATAGAGCCAAAAAGGACCCAGGTTATAAAATACTTTTAAAACTTGTTTATACTTATTTTATAAAGGTTTTATATAATGAATTTGCTATTAGAAGTTCGCTAATAAAATTAAATTTTATTTCAACGGTAGGTACAAAGAAATTTTACGTTTCTTAAAAATTATTTAAAAACATGTGAATATTTCATAATACATGAGAATATGATGCATGGGAGAAAACTTTGAGTCGAGTCCTATTTTTTGGAATCCATTCTGATGAATTCGAATAGAAAATACAAAATAGCCTAATGGTGAGTCCATTCTTAATGGGCTTAATTTTTACTTTAACACAGCAAAATGTATAAAAAACAAAATAATTTGTTAAAAATCGGTCACAGCAAACTCTTTTAAACGAAACTAAACGAACATTTTCACTTTTACGCGTCTGCTGTCTAAGCCGTTCATTTGAAAGAAAAGAGATTGGTATTTTTTATGGAAAATTTGTTGCTCATTAATTTTGATGTTCTGACTATAAAGCCTATGGAAACGTTATATTAAATATTTGGACGCTATCTTGGCAAAATGGCAATATGGCGATGCCTTCAGCTTGCTTTGTGCCAAATCTAAATCTTAGTACTATAGTGCTTTCGTTTAATATGCAAACTAATGGAATGCGGTGCTCAGTGGCTCGCGCAATTATCCTAACTCCTTTCTTTTATTTTAAATTGTTATTGGCTATGCAAAATTTTTTCAATATATTTTACATACCATCAAAACTAAATAAATTTTTGGCTTCAAAAGTTTTGCACATATATGAATATGACATAAGAAGACATCTTTTGAAGTCACTTCACCTTGGTTGCGCATGATGATACGCCACTGAGCAGTAAAGCCAGCAGTAGAGCCATAAGTCGCCGGCTTGTTTTTGTCTTCTAAGTGAGCGAGAAGGGAAATGGGATGTATATGAGTTGAAGAGGGATAGCGACCGATACGATAAGCCGCGGACTGTAGACCCTAGTTCTATTCACAAGAAATTGCAGCGGTATACAATTTTACACTAAATATATTTTTGCATTGCATAGTGATGTGATTTACCGCTTCTGTAGTAGTTTGTATATTAAACGAAAACACTATTGACATCTATCTCTATTAATTATTAAATATTTGACGGTCCTGTACTAGTTGATAATTTATTAACTGTCCGCACACCAGCATCATGCAGTGTACAGATTCTTGGTATAATCATCGACGTAGCGCGGGCGACCTTGCGCAGGTGTGCGATACTGGACCAACGGCATTCCGAGATGCGGTCTGCTCGCAAACTCTGAATAGGAGAGTGTGCCCTGTATAAATCTTAATAAAGCGGCAGATATGTGGTGATAAATCCCCATTTCTCCTAAAGATATGTCCTCATTAATCCTAACCGGACACGTCTATTTACTAGCCTTCCATAAAGCACTTCCATGTTTCCGGATATCATGCTTTTCATTTCTATAACCGTGATTTATCAAGAAGATAAAACGTGGCTCATATGCTCCAGTTGAAAGTGTGAGATTAAATTTACCTCCTTGGAGAGCCAGCAGGTCTTAGAGAGCTACTTCCGAGGCGAACTGAAATATAATGCCAGGAGGAAAATAAATGGTGTATATAGTAAGTTCCAGGACATACATCATTGTTTGGCGCCATAAGATTTAACACTCGAAGTAGTTTCCACAAACACCAAACACTTTTATTTCGCTCGACGCGCGTTTCGCCAACCAAATTTGCATTATCCGGAGACGATTAAAACTGTTTTGTCAGTTTTTGTGTTTGTGGAAACTACTTCCAGTGTTATTATTACATCCAAGGTTCCAGCCCTATCCAGCCATAAGGTTTAATATAGACATACTTGGTGAGATGACCAGTCTTCCAATCAACGTAATGTCCGCTAAAATATACCTAATCACTTTAAAATATTAAATACCTGTATCAAAAATACCAAGTTTACTTACCCAATATGCCTATAATACGTCTGTCGTACCTATACGCCATGAGATGTCTAGATTTCTAGAATATTGCTACCGAAATGAAATACTTCCATGGACAGACATCACCTAAATAATGTGCGTCCGATTGGCACTCATTTGGATGCCGTAACGTTTTGAGGTAAAGTGGGGCAACAATAATTTTTGAAATAGAAGTAATACAATTATTCTTTAATTTAGTGTATTATTTTGATGGGTTTTTTATGTTAAAATTGATTAGTTATTAGTATTCTATCAAAATATAACAACTTGTTGAATGAATGCGCCTTTATAGTGACGATTTTAGCTTGTTGTAAGAAAAGTTATACTGCCCCGATCTCCCATTGCGACAATTGTGGGTATCCTTTGAAAATTTTTTATGTCTCATATTTCGATGTTACAAACAGTAGGTACGTACTCTGGCGGCCATTTGAAAGTGCACGACTCTTATATCAGATTTCGTTATATTCGATCATTTCATCATCATTTCATTTCATTTCATCATTATGAGATTCACAATTGTCTAATTATTACTTATCAAAATTAAAAAGTGTATTATTATTTTACAAAAAAATTTCAAATTAACAAAGAACGTCCCAAAAATGTTCAAAATGAACTAAATTATAAAAATTAAGTAACTTAAAACTACAACGCGAGTAGGTCTGTATAAAATTAATATTTCGTCCAGGCGCCATTTGAGTGTATTACACCTTGCAATCGACGTCTCATTGATGAAACAAGTGTCGTCGTGTAATCTACGTTGATATTGTCCCAAGCATTTTCAATTGCTCCTCACAATTCTTCGGCATTTGCGGGCTATTATAAATATTCTTAACAATCATCGACCATGCATTTTCAATTGGGTTTAGGTCGGGCGACTTTGAGGGCCAAGGTAGTACGTTTATGTTATGTTCATTAATCCAGTTAGTTACAATTCTTGATATATGAATTGAGCAATTATCTTGTTGGAAAATAAAATTCTGAGGATACAACATAGTGACGGACGGCAGCATAATATTGTCCAATATGCGTATGTAACTCTGTCCGGTAAGGCGCTCTCCTATCCTCCAGCAAACACCGGGACCTAGGGAACTTATCCATGCCCAAACATTGATGGAAAAACGTCCACTCCGGTCGGTAGGTTTAATATACTTCTCTTCATACCTCGAATTCTGAGGTCGGTAGACGCGGATGTAACCATCATGACATGACTGAAACACCTTATCGTCGGAAAATATGACATTATTCCAAAAGTTGTCGGGCCTACCGACAAACTGGTTCGCAAAATTAAGACGTTGTTCTTTATGCCTTGGCTCCAAAAATACCTTCTTTGCTGCCGCATAATTTCGTAACTCTGAATCCTTCACCCGCCGCCTTGCAGACCTCACAGATCCAGGAAACTCCGTTTCGAAACAGGCCGTCACTGCTGTTTCAAAGGGATTCCTTCTAAGATGGTCTAGGAAGAGGTTGTCTTGCTCCACAGTACTTATTTTACGACGCCCTCCGCCGTGGACGTAGCGAAGTTTCCTACTGCATTCCATTTTTGTTTGAGTTTGAATATACAACTCTTACTCACATTTAGCTCATCTGCAACTGCCTGTAATGACCAATCATTTTCAAGCAATATATCAGCCCGCATTTTTTCAGGTTCAGTTAACTGCGGCATTTTAAAACTTGAAAACTAATAAAGTAGTTTGTAAATTACGGAGTTAATTACTGACATTTGTTTGAAGTTTTAAATAAGTGTCAAAATGAAATATAAAAAGACACATTACAATATCAAAAAAAAATCGTGCACTTTCAAATAGTCGCCAGCGTACATATATGCAAGATAATCAGTTAGTGCACATATAAGTTTCTTGAAACGCACCGTTCTTAATTGATTTGTACGCAGGGAAAGTCACCATATGTACTGATAATAGAAAATAAACTAAGGCGGTTTTTATGGATTGTATTTGAAAAATGTATTTAGAGATTTAAATACTTATTAACGCCGACTAACTGAACCTGCACATAAGCGCTCCGCACATCGACAATGGCCAATAAAAGCAGACAACAACAATCATAAAACCATTTAAGGTTCGCCGCGTAGCAGAACAAGAAATTGCTTTCTTGTAGTGGTACAACACCTTACGCCGTTTTGAATATGAGATCAGCAAATTGATGGTAACAATCCTAGCGGTAATGAGCTTCACATGTTTTACATTTTATGTGCATTAATTTCAGTTTCCTAATCGCGTTTTTTATGGACTGTAATAAAGTGCTTTCCTTTCAGAACTATAAGAATCAGGATGCGTGTCACCGAGGAAGATAATGTACAATCGACCGCTACATATATTTATGATACTCGAACAATTAACAATAGAAGAGCGCTATTTTGCTGTGCGGTTTGATTGCGGTGAGAAGTTCAAGAACTTCCTCGGCGATGGCAGGAAGCTGAAGAAAAATGGATTGGCATTAAATCCGCACCAATCAAGTTTGCATGTACAGTCGTGTTCAATAAAGTGTTGTACAGCATTTGTGCTCTATTATTTGGTATGTCGTTTCGTGCAGTTCATAAAAGTGTTGTACAATAAATACTTAAACTCCTAGCAACAGATTGTATGAATTAAAATTGACGGCAGATGAGATATTATGGATTTTCTACTTCGAGTATATATAAAAACAAAGATAAATGTTATAAATACTTATAAATTATAGAGCATTTACTTAAAAAAACTAGCGAACAAGACCAACTATGAAATAGGTAGAAAACAAAAACGTAACAAATGTAGAGTTAAAATAATTAAACTATAGAACACAAACATCGCAACAACTATGAAACAGGTAACAAATAAAGTGCTTGTATTAAGTTCGCATCTTCGCTTAGTTCGTCCCAGGCCAGCTCTATGGCATTTAACAAGTCATTCCTATTTTGTGGCCGAAAGTTTCTGTCGTAAATTTTTTTTGCCAGTTTTTTGCCATCCTGTGGATTTCTTCTTTTCAAGGGTTACGTCTATTTCCCATCTCTGTTTAATTTTCAGCACAGTGTTTTTGCTTGTGTGCATAATATTGGCTACTTCCCTAATGGAGAGTCCACGATTCGAGCTCTTTCTGTAAGGTTCATTGCAGGCATTTTGAAGTTTTGACTGACAATAAATATTTTTTTGTGACTTAAGTGACAGGCAAACAAGTGTCAATGTGACTTTTTTTGCAAGCCTGATTTTGCAAGCCTGACCACTCAAGTGGCTGTACAACACTTTATTGAACACAACTGTACTTACACAAAACTTTTACAAAGCAGAAACCAGTCACATATCATACAGTTGATGATTGGCTTTTGTTTAAATAAGCTATATTTGCTCATACGTTCTTGCCGGCCATTTTTAGAGTAAATTGCTCTAAGAAAAGCTATGCTTAAATTATAGGCGAACTCTAGAATTTTATTTACGTAGCTGGAATTACCACAGTCTCGTTGTATTTGTCATATAGCTTGCAATGGAGCAGTACAACATGGTGGAAGATTACCCTGTTTCGCTGTAACTGCTGAAGAGAACGGCGTATAGACTGATTAGTAAATGAGGAAGTAAGTAAGCGGAGAGAGAGAATTGAGAAGGGTGGCAGTTTGCCCTTTGGTCTCTGCGACTTGCCAGATGGACTCATCAGGACTGCAATCAATGAGCTGACCAGCTGCCAGGCTCGCACACTCCTCCGCATCACTAAGAAAATCTAGAATCTGACGGTTCGTGCGCCAGTTATACCATAATTATAAACGTGCACATGTAGCTTGGACGTCGGAATGAATTGCATTAATTATCCGGCGACAGGTGAGGCGAAGTAAAAGCAATTATTGTTTCAAATGTTTCGTAAGTTTTATTGAACATGGAATGTTATTAAGCCTAAAGTGTAAGGCGAGCAGGAGTAGGGGTTAAAAAATATTTAAAAAAATTGAAATTAATGGCAATAACTAGCTAATAAATTTATGTTAGTTTATTAAATGTTCAAAATATTTAACATTTCTCTCCATACAAAAAATACGTTGCTGAAATTCCTCGGGCACGTTTTCAAAAGTTTCTCGCCTGATATCTCTGCACGTAGCTGTTATACGATTTTGTAGATCTTGAAGGTTTAGTGGCGGCGTTTTATAAATGACTGATTTGAGATACCCCCACAGGTAAAAGTATTGTGGACTGAGATCAAGGGATCCAGCAGGCCATTCTATCGCCCTCTCCTTCTTCTTCTCCACCTGTGATAATATTAACAATTTTGTGTACTTTTTGTGTACTAACTGTATTTTGTGTAATTTATTGATAAATGGTTCAATTTGAATAATTTTGTAAAATCTCAACCAATTTCCAAAAATGATACATTGATGTATTCGCCGTGAAAAGGGCTTTCAAGTGATGTATAATACGTGGGGTAGTTACATAAAAACATTTAAAATTGGGGTTATTGGGCGATAGGAGGATGAACAATGAACATATCAAGACCCATTGATTGTCAAAAATGTCTCCCTCAATTAAAAATCGAAGTGCCCCGGCGAATTCTCAAATATTCTGCTGTTTTTCAATTACAGGGAGGTAAGTTTTATTGTATTGTATGATTTGAATATTTTTTTAAAATATCAACTGATTTCCAAAAATAATTCACTGCTGTATTTGCAATACTTTCAAAGCTTTCAAATGATGTGTAAGACGTGGGTTAGTTACATTTAGGATTTTAAAATAGGGGTTGCTAGGGGTGAGAGGGATGAATATATCAAGCCCCTTGACTGTCGATGTCTCTCGGCGATTTCTCAAATGTTTTGCGAATTTCAATTACAGCGGGGTGGTAAGTTTTTAAATGAACACAGTGTATAAAAAACTATAAAAAAATAAGATAGAAATTGATTTATTAGGTGCTTGTTATGGTTATGGTGACGAACAGTCACGTACGAGATTTGGCTTTAAGTACCAACTATTAACTTCGAAGTAACGAACTATATAAAGCTGAATGATTGGGAAGCTGCTATCCTCCCCAAACAATAATTCGTATTCGTAGGAATTTTAATGTGGGAAATTTACAATTCAGTAACTCATTTCCACAAAATTATTTAAGTATAATACGAAGTATTTACATGCTTCAGAGGAAGTAGATCTCACTAAAGGCTGGCTCTGATGACAAATCATAATTTTGAAACAAATATTGTTCCATCATTTGGGAATGACATTTCCATTATGCATTCCAGGAAAATTTCCTTGTGTTACGTTTTATAAAGGGTACATCACGGTGAGTGGCCTATTAGACGTTTCTGGGAAACCACATATATTTTCGAACTGAAAATTTGCACACAGGGGTTTTCAGGGGTGTTCTATTCAATGAAAATATTGCCGTGTATATGCCACTTCCGGTTATACCGGAAGTCGACAACAACTTCCTTATTTTAAATGGCATGCTATATTTTTATGCCAGATTCGAATTCTACTCGTTATTTTAAGGTAAATTTCAATACTATTCCCTATTCCTAAAACCAATAGTTTTTTAGATATTTCGATTTTAATAAAGTCTTATGCGAAAACAACTCGTACATTAGAAATTACTTAATAACTATCGCTATGGTAACTTTCAAGAACCAATTTTTGTTCCACATACTAAAAAGACATGGAGCTTATGTATGTATAAACTACAAATGCTCCAGAATATACAGGGTGTCCAAGAACTGATGTCAAACTTTGACTACTTGGACCTTCAATAAGTGTCTTATTTTAAATGGGACATACTGTATTTTATAATCCAATTCGCTTCCTTCTTTGATTACCTTTCGACCCATATGTAGTTTGCTATAGCTAAATTGGACAGTTCTTGAGTTATTTAGAGATATTTAAAAATATTGTTGAATAAAAATTAACATCGAGTGCAGTGCGCCATGGAAAACAAAAAATTCAGTTCGTCTTGTCATTCTAAATTATTGTGTAAGTGTCAACGTATTATTGTTGTTAGTGGTCAGTTAATATGCAAAATTATTACTCCAATGCGGATTATTTCAACTTATTTTTTATCCATGGAGAATGTAACAGCATTATTAGCAGAGCGTGCAGAATGAACCAGCAATGAACGTAAAGAAGAATTTACAATAATTTCCTAGAATTTGGTAATTTTAAATCAACCAAAATTAATCTTAGCCCAGTCACTGGAAATAAAAATAACGAAATAACTGTCCTGGCTTATTTCGAAGCATATCCACGAGCTTCTATTTACACTTCAGTGTATGACATAGGTATTTCTTATTCCTCTATAGAAAGAATCTTGTGGAAGCAGAAAATGCATAATTATAAGTTTACTAAAGTCCAAGCCCTGCATCCAGAAGATGCTGGTAATAGAGTTCAATGTTATGAAATGATATTAACTCACATTCAAGAGGATGACTTTTTCTTAAAAAAAATTATCTGGACTGACGAGTCGAAGTTTTCTCGTGAAGGAATATTTAATCGACATAACATAACTGTAATTGTTTTCCATGGCATACTGCACTCGATGTCAATTTGAATTCAACAATATTTTTAATTATCTCTAAATAACTCAAGAACCGTCCAATTTAGCTATAGCAAACTACATATGAGTTGAAAGGTAATTAAAAAATGGAGCGAATTGGACTATAAAATACAGTATGTCCCATTTCAAATAAGATACTTATTGAAGGTCGAAGTAGTCAAAGTTTGACATCAGTTATTGGACACTCTGTGTATTTTGGAGCATTTGTGGTTTATGCATACATAAGCCCCATGTCTTTTTAGTATGTGGAACAAAAATTGGTTCTTGAAAGTTACCATAGCGAAAGTTATTAATTTCTAATATACGGGTTGTTTTCGCATAAGATTTTATTAAAATCGAAATATCTCAAAAACTATTGGTTTTAGGAATAGGGAATAGTATTGAAAGATACTTTAAAATAATAAGTAGAATTCGAATCTGGCATAAAAAATAGAGCATGCTATTTAAAATAAGGAAGTTATTGTCGAATTCCGGTGTAACCGGAAGTGGCACATACACGGCAATATTTTAGTTGAATAGAGCACCCCTGAAAACCCCTGTGTGCAAATTTTCAGTTCGAAAATATATGTGGTTTCCCAGAAACGTCTAATAGGCCACTCACCGTGATGTATCCTGTATATCTACGTATTATATAAAATATGTACGTATTATATATGGTTACATATTCACTTTAACTAAAACCTCACTATTCCAGAGCAGCAAGGTTTTGTAAAAATTCTGTTTACAACAAATATTATTATTATATCAGGATTAGGATGCTGCCCTCCAATAAAAAATATGATATAGGAGAGTGTGATTGTCGTACACTGTAAGCTCTTTTCTGAATTTATAACACAAAACTGTGCGTCATGCAAAAGTTAGAAAGATTAAATGAGGCAGGAGTTTGCAAATTACATCAGGAAATCCTTTTCACTACCCTTGGAACTGTCTTGGCAACACTTTCAAGAACTCACTATCAGCTGTAAAAATTAACGTGCAAACCAATCACAGTACAATAGTCTAGCCAACAAACAAGTGCCATTTTGGTGAATTTTTCTAAGCCTGTGCCGAAAATTATGATTTAGGGCTCATTCGATTGAGAATGGCATCTATAAACTTTTTGAAACATTTTATATGGGGCCGCTAAAATTTGCAAACGTTTTAAACACTTTAGTAAAAAAGGGGGGGTTCGTTTTTTGCAAATATCTCAAAAACTATTGCAGATAGCGGAAATCGAAAAAAAGATCCTTAAAGACCAGGAAATTTATTTAAAAAGAGCCTGCCTTTACCATCAGAATTTATAATTTTAATTTAGAGGTGGAAATAGGGCTAAAAACGTAAGACGTACATCCGCGCGCGCCGACCGATTCGGACACTTTAAAAATAAAAACTATTTAAACCCATTAAATATGAATATTAAGAAATAAAACAATTCATATACCTTTTGGATACTTGAGGAAACGATATTCTATTCCGATAATCTATAAATAATTCCATAATTTTGTTATTATATATGCTTTTGTTAATCAACTTATTTAAGATTTATTCATTTCTTGGAGCTCTTCTCGAAAGGATTTAGAAAAGATCCCCGTGGAAAAATTCAAACATTTTGATTTTCCACTTTGTTATTTATAATCGAGGGCATTAAAAAATGTAAAACGTAAATAGAGCAAGGAAAACAAATTTTAAAAAAATTTAAAAAATAAGAAAATTGTTCTCTTAAATATTGTAAAGATTTTTTTTTGAATAGCAGATATTATTTGTTAAAATATTTTTACACCCTGTAAATCTCTAGATTTAAAGTAGGTAAAATGTAGTTTTTAGAAACAGTAGATGCTCCCGGAATTCCACCCCTTCTCCAAATTTAATTGTTCGTCGTACTGAACAAAATTAAAACCACCGCCGATAAATTTCATTTTCGACTGGCATGGTTCCAGATCATGTGATTCATCGAAGAATGGCAATCACCATTAGGCGAGAGTAATGGTAATAAGAACAAGGGAAGCTAAATGATGTTGATGATTACGTTCTGTAGCCACTGCATACTAGGAATCACTTCCCCCACATGGACCATGCTCGAGACAAATGATTTTACTTGTCTCCGATGCCGTTTCCCTTGTACCACAAAATTATTATTTCTCAACAAGTGCTTATAGAGATCGAGAGTTGAAAAGGGCAATTTCATGTTTCAGAGATATTTCACAAAATATTATGGAATCTATATTATTATAATTATTATAAGTGAGAACTTTTTTCTATTTTACGGTTTATACTTGAATTTAAAATCATATTGTAAATGATTAATAAAACAAATCGTACATCACTCTGAAGTTCCTCAATGAAGGTGAAAGAAGTTGTATAACTTCTAAGTGTTCCTTATATTTTTATAATATTTAATAACATTAATTTTAATGTGTACACAGGTATTATCCTCCGCTTTTGCACTAACACAAAATTATACTAGCTCAAAGGGTTTGATCCTCTTGAGCCTTCTGATCTGGTTTGTATTGTCGAGGAGCTGGATGGCTTCTTCATTGACGTGACGATGCAGTCGCTGTTCGTGACTTTTGGCGAATTCGCTGATGGTCTGGTTAACGGTGTCCTTTCCCATGTCCCTATGGAGGTCACTATTTCTGCAATACCAGGGGCATTAATAATGCTCTTTAATACTTTGTTTTGGAATCGCTGGATTATATCTAGATTGCTCTTACTGGCACAACCCCATAGCTGGATACCATTTGTCCATATGGGCTTGATAATTAGTTTGTACAAAAGTACTTTGTTATATATTGACAGTGTGGAATTTCGTCCAAGCAGCTAATACATTTTTTTAAATCTGATATCTAATTCCTCCTTTTTTTGACTCTCCAACATAGCTTAGCGTTCAGTGTTATACCCAAATATTTTGCTGTATCAGCATATGGTACTGGGATATTGTTTATGCTAACAGGGATATATCGGTTTCTTTTGATTGTGAAATTGACATGGGCAGATTTACTCTCATTTAGTTTGATTCTCCATTGCTTAGTCCAGGTGTTGATTTTGTTAACTGATATTTGCAGATTTATTGCCGCTTCTTGGTGATCTTTGCCTACAGCCATTAGAGCAGTGTCATCAGCAAAGGTGGCTATCGTATCATACTCTAATTCAGGAATATCACTGGTGTATAGTAGATAAAGGACTGGTCCTATTACACTCCCTCGTGGTACTCCTGCCTTGATTTCTTTAAGTTTAGAATAAGCGTCTTGATTCCCGCTTAATTCTAAAAGATCTATCTGAAATATAAGACTTCTTTAATTATCAAAGCAGATTAGGCAGGAGCTTGCTTAACTTATAGTGAAGTCCCTGATGCCATACTTTATCAAAAGATACATCAAGAAAGACGGTATAACAATATTTTCTTTCCTCCAGCGACTTTTCAATTATTACATCTGTGATCCTATGGACCTGATCTATAGTTGAGTGACTCTCCCTGAATCCAAACTGATGGTCTGGGATTATGTTTTTGTCTTCAATAACTGGTTCCAATCTTTTAAGAAATATTTTTTCTAACAGTTTTGATATTACAGGGAGCAAGGAGATTGGCCAGTAGGACGAAGCTTCATTTGGTGGTTTTAGAAGCTTTACGTGGGAGATGTTTTAGAATTTCCCCAGTAATTAGGTCAAATCCTGGGTCTTTTTTCGGGTTAATGTTTTCTTTAATTTCTTTTGCTATTTCTTTCGGGATAGCGGGTTTGATTGCACCTTCTTCCTGGACAAGATTCTTCTAGTCGAGAGTGTTTTCGCCCTTATTCGGCTGGAAAGTCTCTTCAAGATATTTAGCGTACCTGTTGGCTTTTTCTATATTAGTTTTTGCCCACGTACCATCTTCCTGCTGTAATGGTCTCTTTAGCCTCTTGGTAGTTCTCTAAAGTGAATAGTCAGTTGACAGTTAGGTAGTCAATAATAGACTTTTCTTTGGTTTTTTAATCTCTCTTTTGAGTTGTTGTGTGGCATTATTTAAAATGATTTTATCGGCTGGTGATCCAGTTTGATGCCAGATTCTTTTAAACCTTCTTTTCTCAAAAATAAGAGCTCTGCTTTCTTTGTGGTAGTTGTTACCTTTCATTTCTTAGAGGCACTGACAAACTATGTAATGAATTGCTACAAACCTAAGATTTCTTTTCGCAAAACAAATATGAAAAGCAAAGTGCTTAAAAGCTTATATAATTATTCGTTAAACTATTATCAAGTAATAATTACAATCAATCTTGTAATTACTCGCAACCGAATCAGTATGTCATGTCCCATAATATAAACCTTGCTTATCCATGCATTGTTGTATTAATATTCAACATAAATATGATAAATTAACATCCACTATCCTTAATGCAAACATAATGCATTTCTAGCATTATACGATTGGAAAACTGGTTTGCGATTCACCTTATATCATAGCTGACTTACTACGGATGTCAATCCAGCTAAATTATTATTATAATTACTTTTAATGCGACGGTATCATGTTTCTTCTGGCATATTTATTGTGACCGAGACGTCCGCTAAGATACGACGACGACGTTCCACTCTTGTATGGTACTTAAAATTCTCTAATAACTCACCATTTACTCTTCTTAATTTTGTAAATTAATTTAATTTATTGGAAGCGCATTACCATCGAAGCATCAACAGATTTGTGCATATGTACCTAAGAATATATATTTACTTTATTTATTCTATTATTTATTTGTTAACGTATAAATTCAGTCACCGGACATGTAAAATTTCAGTTAAAACAGTGGTTAAGTAAGATTTAGGTGTCATAATAGGAAACATCCTGTAAATAGTGTTATATTTTTTGCATTTAACGGATAAGTATATAACAGCATTATTTCGGTGTACCTGTAAATATCTGTAAAAAATTCTGCGGTCATTCATCTAATATATTCTTTGTTACTGCATTAAGACTTGGCGTATATAATCGAAAATCTGCGAATTGTTTCGAATCAAAAGACAAAAAGTCTACTAGCAAACGGGCCCTGACAAAGGAAGCCCTATGACGATGCGCTTTTTTTCTTTCTCCGATTTGTGGGTGTTGATTAAGCGTAAAAAATATTATCCACTAATATTGATTTTACTTCCTTTCGGTGAGAGGCCGACCAAATCATCTGGAAAATTAAAACACACCTTTTCTAAAATCCCATCCCATGCTAAATAATAATTTTCGGCCTGTAAAAGCTATACCTCCGGCATCGGTGTGATAGCGTAACAGGTATGAAATTACAAAAAAAATTAATATTATATTTCCAGCAATTTATGCACACTATTGATATTTATTAATAACTAAAACATAAGCAGGCTATAATAAATCAACATCAGATTGTTTGTAAAAAAAAAATTTGGACAAATCAGAAACTTCATTTTTTTTGAGTCACATTGGCAATTTAATATTTTAATGCCAACAGCAAATTAAAATTTATCTCTATCTAGAATATGTAAAATAATATGGTAGTCATGAATATTAAAAATAAAAGAGGCCCTTGGCTAACCTCAGTTGTTGGAAGGCATGTCATTTGAAATAATTATAATGAACATATTGTTCCTGGTTATTATCAATAGGAAATCAAAGTGCTAATATTTTCAACTAATTGCTATATTAATTAATTTATTTCAACAATAAAATCCGTTCAACAGCTGTCGTTTAATTGCCACGAAAATAAGTACCCGAAAATAAACCAAAAAAATATCCAGCTAAATCTTAGTTGTTATGCTTTTACCCCCTAATAAACGACACTCCATATATAATATACATATTATGTACAATTTTACTTAAGTATATCTTTTTATACCTCTTATGCTATTATCAAAGAATGATAATATATATCAATTTAACACATTTATTCAAACAACTTCGGTGATTATGTTAGAAATATATGCATATGATGAATTTAGAATATACACAACCATATCGGTTGATAAGAGAATATGAATATGATAAGAGAATATGAAATATACTATTATAAAAATTTCTATCCTCTACTTAACCTAGTATAAAAACTGTTGACATATTTGTTGTTGAAGTTTTGAGGTTTTAAGTCCAAAATGGTTTCCATAAAATATTATATCTTTGAGCTCTATTTAAAATTCTTTTATAGTCATGACTTATATACCCGTATTGTGATAAGGTACCTTAACTTTGTTTACTGACGTGTTCTATATGCTTTTACTATCACACCTCGCCCTTGTCCGTCTAACATTTATCAAACTGCACCATACCCCTCCCATATGGTTTCATACAGACCAATAATTCCTTTAATATTCTTCTCCTTTTTTGCTTTTCCTTTTTTTAACTGCTTACAAATCTATATTTCCAATCTACGATCTTTCTTTTCTCTCCTCGCCTTTTATTTCCTCTTAATTATTCTCTGCATAGCTCCTTCCAAATTCCATTTCTGCTATCCTGTAATTTTCTCCCTAATTATTCTTTTTCCAATTATTATTATTCTTACTTGATTTCCCTTTTTGTTTTCATGACTTCTTGATTAAATTTTTTAATAAAGTCTATGCCATGTACACTTTCTCACTTTAGTTATTGAGTTTATTTGTGTTTAGCATCGTTATACCTTCACTATGTCTACTATACTATTATTTTAGTCAATACTATAATTTTCCCTTCTATATCTGATCTGATCGGTGCATCGTGGCGGTGTATCATATCGGAAAATGCAAAATTCCCAACCGTTTTTCCAAAAATCGAGGCAAACCAATATATATACAGGGTGAGTCAGTTTTTTTTAGACAAACTTTAACAGGGGATAGAACGCACGTTTTTAAAAAGAAAAGTGCCTATAAATATATGGCCGATCTAGCTTCCTAAGGAAGATACAAGGTGTTAAAGTTTCATTTTTTTTTACATTAATGTGTAATATTTTCTGAACGGAATGATATATTCACTAAATATTTTACACATATCTTAACCTGCATAGGATCAACATGTTGTATTGTTCCTGTCGAAAATACTATAGTGGATGTTACTTTTTTCGGGTACTTCGGATATTCTGCATAATATTCAGAGATATTGGCCGTTGTTTCTCTGACAGTGTAATGTCGTTATTATATTTTTTTTCTCGAATTTTCTTTATGACTTATAAACGAACGCTTAGATTTTTTCATGTTTGGGGGATAATGCCTATTAATTAAGGCGCATAAAACAAGCGGTAAGAATGTTCAAAAACTTGCACAGTGGCGGGGTGGAAGGGGTGCTCCACCCCTTTCGTAAACAGAACATCTACGCCAAAGACTATTTAAAAAAAAACTGTTATTTTCATTATCTACATACAGTTTAACAAAAATAATGTCCCTTCTTCTGTTTCGAAATTCCTGTGCGGTTCCTAGTTATTTTGATTTTTAGTGTTTGATGTGGTACTAAATTAAGTAATTTATTTATTAGCAATAATAATTATCGGCTAAATATTTAATTCTTTCAACGAAACCTACCTAAATATGGTGTGTTAAGGATTCTAAAAAGCCGAAATCTCTTATTCTTTATCTTTTTCCAATGTAGTCAAAATAAATATTTGTTATATCAAGCCTTACTCAAATACAATACTTTTATATGTTGAAATCTGTTAAATTACAAATGTACTTACAATACAATAGATTATTGTGTAGTTGCCAAAAGTCTTAAAAATTTCCTTTAAGTTTTCCTTTAACTTGTGCATGTACCAATTTCTGTTTCAATTTTTGTTGTTGTTTGCTAAATAATTTCCATTTAAAACTAGCGTATTTGTAACTGTACGTAATAATTTCAACAAAATATTATACTCCTTGGAAAACAAGTAAGCATTATGTCATATTTTGAAACGACAGTTTGACGTATTACAAGTTTATCTACAAACAATTTTGCCCCATCTTGAATATTTTCACTGTTTTTAATTATTATTTTTAAGATTAAAAAGTTATTTTATGTGATTTGCCAGATTTTAATTAGTGTAAGATGCCGTTTACATTTACAAATAGCGAACAAGCCGACATTCATTTTATTTATGGGTTCGCAAATGGGAATTCAAGATACGCAGCTAGGGAGTATCGAAGAAGATTTCAAAATAGACGACAACCTCATCATTCCGTTTTTGTGAGTATCCACCGTCGATTTGTTAACCAGGGTTTGAAAAATGTACCCGGGGGCCGACAGAACAACCGTGGACGAGATAGAGACCGTATATTGCGGGAATTTAATAGGAACCCAACGACAAGTACTCGACGTGCTGCTATTGCTCTTGGTATTTCCCAAAGTAAAATTTCCCGGGTTTTAAAACGGGATCACAGACGCCCATATCATAATAGGTGGGTTCTTAACTCCATTCAAAATAATAGGGATTTCTTATCCAATATACTGTGGACTGATGAATCTTGTTTTACTCGTCGTGGTATAGTAAATTTTCACAATCTGCATGTATGGGCACATGAAAACCCACATACCATTCGACCACGAAGTTTTCAACATGAATTTAGTACAAATGTCTGGATTGGAATTTACGGCAACCACGTGTTTGGACCTTATTTCTTGCCACAACGTGTAAATTCAGAAAATTTCCTACAATTTTTAGAACACCATGGTAATATATGGGAAGTCATTCCTTTGAATTTAAGAAGACAGTCTTGGATTCAACTTGATGGGTGCCCGGCCCATTATGGCAGAAATGTAAGAAATTGGCTAAACAATAACTATCCAGGGAGGTGGATAGGTCGTGGAGGTCCAGTGGCGTGGCCTCCCAGATCCCCCGATTTAACACCACTTGACTTTTTTGTGTGGGGATTCATTAAGGAAATAGTGTATACCACTCCGGTTAATACACTTGAGGAACTTCAAAATCGCATTAGAGATGCTTGCAATGAAATAAGGGTGCATCATTTAGTTAACTTAAGACGTTCTATGATACGTCGCAGTGAAATGTGTATTGAGAAGAACGGTTTACATTTTGAACAAAGTATCTAATTTTATGTATGTAGGTACTAGTGTTATTGTTATTAATTCTTGTAATTGTTATTTATAAATCATTATTGCTAACAATTGTTATTTATTCCACAATTATTATTGTTAATTAAATATTGCTATAAATTAAAATGTTTATATCTCCATAAACATTAACATCAATGCTCATCTAATGTTTTTTTTTGTAATTGTAATTACTTGGAAAGAGATAAAGAGATTTCGGCTTTTTAGAATCCTTAACAAACCATATTTAGGTAGGTTTCGTTGAAAGAATTAAATATTTAGCCGATAATTATTATTGCTAATAAATAAATTCTAATAAATAATTCTGTTTACGAAAGGGGTGGAGCACCCCTTCCACCCCGCCACTGTGCAAGTTTTTGAACATTCTTACCGCTTGTTTTATGCGCCTTAATTAATAGGCATTATCCCCCAAACATGAAAAAATCTAAGCGTTCGTTTATAAGTCATAAAGAAAATTCGAGAAAAAAAATTATAATAACGACATTACACTGTCAGAGAAACAACGGCCAATATCTCGAAAACTGTCATAGTTAGAGCAAAATTACAAGAGATCAAAATTGTTACTAAGGGGCCGTTATTTTAGAAATATGTATCAGATAATGTCAGTGGCGTACGAAAAAAAAGTTCTATTATGCAGAATAGTCGATGTACCCGAAAAAAGTAACATCCACTATAGTATTTTCGACAGGAACAATACGACATGTTGATCCTATACAGGTTAAGATATGTGTAAAATATTTAGTGAATATATCATTCCGTTCAGAAAATATTACACATTAATGTAAAAAAAAATTAAATTTTAACACCCTGTATCTTCCTTAGGAAGCTAGATCGGCCATATATTTATAGGCACTTTTCTTTTTAAAAACGTGCGTTCTATCCACTGTTAAAGTTTGTCTACAAAAAACTGACTCACCCTGTATAATGAAAATCTCAAAAATTTCATAGAAACTTAAAAAATATTTCATTCTTCTCAATTAAAATATTTTTAAGGTTTTTCACAACATTGTTGTACTTCCAATTTTTGCTATAATATGCCGCTTCTGCGCAGTCGCAGAGAAACGCGTGCAAGAAAAATCAAACTTGTATATTCCAATTATCAATTGCTTTCTCCTAATCAGCTTAATAATTTTTTTTCTTTAGTTAAATAAGAAGTCTTATGTAGTAAATTCTATATTAAGTCATTACAAAATTTGCACAAATATTGAAATATCAATTTTGTAACCAAATTTTTAAAGAATATTTTTAATAGCATTTATCGCCCTTGAGCTCGCCAGCTCAATTTTTAATTTGCGGATGTAGAAAACTTAATTTCCAAATTAAATAGTCGTTTTACTTCTGTAAAGTTTACATATGAACTAGGAAATAATGGAAAACTTCCATTTTTAGATGTATTAGTAATTAAAAATAGTGACAATAGGTTAGAATTTGATAAATATAGAAAACATACCAATACGGTCAGATATATCCCTAATGACTCTCACCACTGCTATCAACACAAAATGGCGAGTTTTAATTTTCTTGTCCATCGGTTACTAAGATTCCCTCTCAGTAATGAGAGGTTTGAAAAAGAAAAAGTATTAATTTAAGACATAGCTGTGAGTAATGGTTATCCTAGAGATATAGTTGAAAAACTAATTAGGAAGCGTAAATTTAAGAACACACTTCGTAATTCTACGACCTTTAAAAAGGACATAGAGACTCCAAGATATGTATCCATCCCGTACGAACCCCGGTTTACTCGTGGTTTGAGTAAGGTCTTCAAAAACGTGGGTATAACAGATTCATTCATCGAGTAATAAATTACAACAACTCTTAGACAATCCAAAGGATAAAATTGTTCCAAATGAAAGGTCCGGGATTTACGAAATTAGTTGTAATGATTGTGATCGAAAATATGTTGGACAAACGAGACGATCAGTTAACACCATTTAAACACCATTGATTTAAAGAGCATATGGCTCATCTAAAATAGGGAAGAACAGATAAGTCTAGTGTTGCACAACATACTTTTGACAACAATCATAGAATAGATATTAGTAATTTAAGATTAGTTAGAAATGTGACCAATAATAGACAGTTGGATGCATTTGAGAGCATAGAAATTGTAAAATGTAAAAACAGTATGAATAGCAACAAGATACCTATACCGTATAGCCCGCTGTACGCGTTGCTTAGCAACTGATCATTGAAGCGTGACTAATGATTTCACCATAAATAGTATATATAGGGTAGACATTTACTTTAAGATTAGTTTTAATCGTGTCCGGATGATGCCAACTTGGTTGGCGAAACGCGCGTCGAGCGAAGTGAACGTGTTTTGTTGCTTTTGTACTCCGAGTGTTATAATTACATCAAAGGTTCCAGCCCTATCCAGTGTTAAGTAATATTATCAGTAGTTTTATTGCTACCATCCCAAGATAAACCCTCGAAAAATAAATAAATATAATAAAGAAATTGGAAGATAAATTCTCGAGATTATTGGCATAAATATAACGTAGGCATAGTACGTTAGATATAGTACGATGGGCGTACGACCCACAGGCAAACCCAGCCGAAAGGTATATACCAGAAGTATAAAAATTTCTCAGATTAGAAGTAGAAGGTAAACATAAAACATGTAACAAATATATTAATCAAATAGAGATAATAATATGAACAATACCCAAAATTCGGTAACTGGTGTACCACCAATTTTATTAATCGGGAATAAAACCAGAACGTACCTGATATAATCAGGAAGACATACATTTACTTAAGATTGAAGACGTAAAGCTCAAAATCGTATGCATATAGACGTATTAAAAGAGCAAATGAACGGTTAAAGAAAAGGAAAACATTTAATTTAGGTGACAAAGTAATCATTAAAAGAGTAACTGTGTCCGATAAAAGTAAGAAGGTATGTGTTAAATTAAAATACCCATACGAAGGCTCTTATATAATAAATAAAATCATTGATCAAAATACATATGAATCCTCGCTTGGCCTCGCTCGCTCGGCCTATCATATCGACACCCTGAGAGAATTCAAGGGTAACGGAGGGTGTCAGTTTTAATATATCTCTCTGAATACATGTTATTCTCCATGTTATTCAAAAACTTTCATCAACGGAATCCGGAAATAGAGATAATAATATGAACAATACCCAAAATTCGGTAACTGGTGTACCACCAATTTTATTAATGGGGAATAAAACCAGAACGTACCTGATATAATCAGGAAGACATACATTTACTTAAGATTGAAGACGTAAAGCTCAAAATCGTATGCATATAGACGTATTAAAAGAGCAAATGAACGGTTAAAGAAATGGAAAACATTTAATTTAGGTGACAAAGTAATCATTAAAAGAGTAACTCTGTCCGATAAAAGTAAGAAGGTATGTGTTAAATTAAAATACCCATACGATGGCTCTTATATAATAAATAAAATCATCGATCAAAATACATATGAATCCTCGCTTGGCCTCGCTCGCTCGGCCTATCATATCGACACCCTGAGAGAATTCAATGGTAACGGAGGGTGTCAGTTTTAATATATCTCTCTGAATATATGTTATTCTCCATGTTATTCAAAAACCTTCATCAACGGAATCCTTGACGTTTTCCTAGTAAAATTTTCATTATTATCATTTTCTGAGGCGTTATTATCTAAATTTAGTTTTAGTATTTACTACAGGAAAGTTGAACATAATAAACAACCATATCTATAATATGTTATAAAGGAAAGTAGCCTAATATAAGATAAGTCATATTAGGACACCATTAATTTTTCAAAATACGAGGCGCCATCTAGCATCGAAAAATGCCAAAAACCAACTGTGGGGGGTAATTATATGATACAATATTTTAGGGCATCCTAAGATCCATTTGCTATTTGTTTACTCAGGCTGAATATTTTGCAGAAAAATTTTGTCGAACAAGGAAAGTGTTTGACTTATAAATATTTTGTGTGGTTGCAAGTTATTTAACAGGGAGTTATCGCTTTGATTGTGTTATAAAATCCGCTGAAGGTTCTCGAACGCTCAATGCTTGTAATGTGATATATATAGTAGGAGATTGTAAAGTGCTTCTAAAAAACAGTATGGTTAAAGAAAGTACCCGCAAAAACTATCAATCACAATTGAAAAAATGACATTAATAAAGAAAAGAAAGGCATATCATATTAGGGTACTTCTTCCATCTCATCACAGAACACTAAAAGGACACTTATGAAATACATTATAATCGTAAACTAATTATAAATGGAAAATAAAATATCAAAACTTTGTTTGATATTCTATGAAATTTATATCATTTGATCCCTCTTAACGTGTATGTACATATATTATATTTATATGAGCTTCATAACTTAATTTCCCAGCGCTCTAAACCATCGCAAATTGTTGCATCTCTGCACGATGCACGTAATTCTGCGATGATCAGGCCGGTGATCGCAAGAATTCTCGAATGGAACCCATATACGAACCTATCCGTTATAGAAGATCAGTAGCTAGTAAATAAATCCGTTTTTAGATATGGATACAGTATTATGTTGTTTACGACTGCAACTATTATACAGGAAGAGATGAGCGGAGCACGCTCTCGTTACTTTTTATTATTCCTGGAATTCATAAAAGCCAATAAAATAACCGAGATAAGGTCCAGTTAGCTCGGTGCTATAATAATCATAAATTGACGTATGAGCCTTATCCGCGATCTGGGACATCGCCGGATTCGATGCAGATAGCCAAACGAATTCGTTTATTCTCTTGGAAGTTCTTGCATAAAGCATGCAGCACAGAAAACTTACTACAATGAGAAAATTGATTACGAAAATACATTTTGTGTATTTTCAAGAAATACTCTGCAGCAATTGCTTATAGGAATTGTATGTGTGTCCTTGTATAAAAAAATAATATACAGGTCCCGCTTAAATAACAAGATTCATGGCGACATAATATACAGGGTGCTTCCAACTTTGTACGAGAGATTTTAAGAGGAATAATATTCAGTAAAACTATATATAAGGAACCAAATAGTATGGTGAAAGTGGGCCTACAAATGGGCTCAAACAGGGTTGTAGTCTGTCACCGACCTTATGTAAAATATATATCCAAGAAGCCATCAATAACTGGAGAAGGAAAACTGTAGGAATGGGAGTACAAAAGGATGACCAATGCTTGACCATTTTATTCGCTGACGACCAGAATTATAACAAGTGACGAGGGCGATGCAGACTATATGTGGAGCAATCAGACAAAACCAGATAAATCCATTTTAGACCAGTTATTAACGAAAAACGGTTATGTTCACTTCCGCGACATTTAGACAAAAAATCATGCATGCATTCTGTAGAGCTTAGTTATTAGACATAGAAACTTGATTTTCGGTTTTTTTATAATACATACATAATATAATATTACATACATTTATAATAATACACAATGAGTTGTAAAAAAACAAAATCAATTTATCTACTTTTACTTGACTGAAATAGATATATCTGCTTTTGCTTGAAATAGAAAAAAGAAATGTAATTTTTATTGCCTACTAACCACTTTGATGTAAATTCGTAAAAATGCTTTATTGACGCTTGAATAACAAAAAAAAACATATAATGAAAAAATTTTTTGTTATTTTTTCATTATATGTTTTTTTTTCTGCCTATTCTAGAAACAGAACAAAAAAAAACATTCTAAACATGAAAGAAAAAATAGGAAAAGTTAATGCACATTTAAGTTTTCCTATTTTTTCTTTCATGTTTAGAATGTTTTTTTTTTGTTATTACTACTTTTTTGTTAGTACTACCCACATCATGTGATGTGGGTAGTCGATTGTTTTAGTATAGATGGCGCTACTGCATGTTTTATCCACTTTAAATAAATAAAGTGGATTTATCTTGTTTTCGTTGAAACAGGAATTTAAAATGTATTACATTGGATTTATCTACTTCTGTTTGATTGCTTATACTTTAAGACCAATTTTTAAATGGATTTATCCGGTTTAGCTCAATTCGGACTTGTCCAATGGATTCATCTGACCTCAATGACTAATAATCCACCCTCAACTATTTTTCCATGAAAACTGGATTTATCTGGTTTTGTAATCATAGGCTCCACATATGTTTAGAACACTGGCAGAAGAATACGAGAAATGGGGTCTAAGAATTAAACATCAGTAAAACAGAATATCTGTAGCTACTGAGATACTGTAGCGAATTTAACTACTTGGGATTACTCTGGTCAAACAAGTTGAAACTCCAAACGAAAATAATAATCTACACAACTATTGTGGAGCCTATTTTAACTTATATGGCTGTGAGTGCTGGCAATTTTCCGAGAAAGAGAAAAAGATGATAGAAACGGTAGAAATGGACTTCTTAAGAAGATCATGTAATATTTTCAGAATGCAACATTTGAGGAACGAAGAAGTAAGAAGGAAAACGGGGCGTGTATTTACAACAGCAGGAAGAGTGGAATCCAGAGAGTTACTATGGTATGGTCATGTAATGAGGATGGAGGAACAAATTTTTTACCCAAACTTTGGAGGGCTGTAACATGGAGGGGAAAGGGTTTTGGAAAAAAAATTATATAAAAGATTCGCCTTATTTTTTTATCGATTTGAGAATGTGAATATGAAATTGATGAAAAACATCGTTTAGTAAAGTTTCATCTACGAATGTATTGTATTAGGAACAACAATTATAATAGTATTATGTTGTAGTTATGATGGAAAATAAATCACCTCATCTTAGAACCGACATTTTAAATATTTGTTCTGACAAAAAATTATAATCTGAGACTCGAAAAACCTAGAGATATAGTTTTTGATTTCCGGTGGACCATAAGTGGCAAAGCCGCCATCTTGAATATTATTTTGACAAAATAAAACATGATCTACTACCACAAAAACTCTTTAGATGTAAATTTTGAGACGCAATGTATCATATAAATGACAATTCGTATGCCATTTCGGATCCTCTATCTTGAATATTTGTTCTGATAAAAAATGCCACCTTTGAGTCGAATCGTACTTTAAATGACAAAAGCGTCGGCAATCTTGAATATTTATTTAAAAAAAAAATCATAACCTAACTCAGGAACTCCGAGATACAGATTGAGATCCGTGATACACGTTGTTCTTAAAGGGAAACATCTGAACATGAAGTTGATGAAAAACATTGGCACTGATAGACTTTTTGACCTCAAATCCAGTTGATATTGCTGTAAAAGAAGATGTTAATTGCCATTTGATACGTACCAAAGACTCAAAAATAATGAGCAGAGAAGGTGAATAAAATCGATATAATACATAAATATATTCAAAAAGTATATATACATTACGACAAATTAGGTATGAAAACGAAAAAACAAACAAAGGAAAAATTACATTTCTAAAATAGATGAAAGAAGTACCCGTAGAAATAGATTTAAGCTATTGGTCGATGAAAAAAAATTAATAAAGTACTAATAAAATATTTAAATCACACTAAAGAAAAAAAGAAAACAATCTTCAGCATATCTGTTTCTGGACCGCCTAGGAAAATTATTTAAAAATTTAAAAAAATGTTAATTGAATACATGGAAAAAGAAAACATGGAATACGCTAGTACACGTGTTCTTTCTCCTCTATTTTCTTTCTTTATCATAATTTAATTTAAAAATAAATATAACTGACTTGAAGCCGACCAAACTCGAAACGTCGGAGTCCGTTTCGATAAGTAAATAAATTTTCGGTAATAATTAAAACGCTATTTTTTTTTCTTAGGTTACAAATTGTTTTTCTTAGGTTACATCTAAAGTATTTTTATATGAGTCTCTTCAAAATGAAAAAAAATAGTCTAGAGCACATCGACAACTTGCTAAATCAATAATGCATATTTTCTAAGTCAAATACAAAGTTTTTTTAAATAATTTTATTCGAATAAAATTAATTAACAAATATGGAACTTCAAAAATGCAGTACTCTGATTGGTCCATGAAGTTTCCATTCAACAGGTTTAGTTTAGTGACATTTTTGTGTAACTGGCAGCGTCTCATTACGCCATCGATGACGATCATTTTTTTAACCTGTTGATGTTTTGTTTTAAATATATTGATGTCATAAGATGGTGGCTTATGAAACCCCTGTCATTAATTTTTCACAATGTAAGTTTGAAAATAAGCAGAGATATTCCGGTCAACAGTCCATTGCTATTCACTATGTGCAGTCACCGCCTTCCAAAAAAGCACGGCATATTTTTCTACTTTGATTATGACTTTGAATCAAAGTCGTCTCATAATTAGTCAATTTATACGCCAAAATAATTTAATTCTGAACATTATGTTATATTAATAAATTAACTTGTCAGAATATTAATAGAAAATGCCAAGAGATTTAAATGATATGCAAAGGACGAGGGTATGCAAAGGACGAAGGCTATAGCCAAAATTGAAGAAAATTGTTCCCTGACTGAAGTGGGACATGGGAAGACATGGGAAGACAAGAAGACATGGGACCAGGAACATAGAATACAAAGGGCAGCTAGAATAGGAAATGGTAAAGTTTCAAGATAACACTGTGATAAATTCAAGATAACACTGTGATTGAAATATTCAACAACATCCTTTCGAAACAGCTGCTAATGCCAGAGAAGAAACATTGTTTCCAGGGTCTGTGAGGACTGTGCAAAAATGGTTAAAACAGTCTTATTTAAAGAACTTGCTGCTGCCCCTAAAATTTTTCTTTCAAATGAACACAAGCAAAAAAGGATGGAGCTTACAAATAACTTGATAGATAATAACATTGAATTTTGGAATAATTTGTTTTTTTCTGACGAAAAACATTTCAATCTTGTCACAGTGGACGGTTCCATGTTTACAGACCCGTAAATACTAGGTTCTAGGAAAATTATACGAGGTCCATCAATGTTAGTGGGCGCTATCGAATAAACGCTTGGGCATGGATAAGTTTTCATGGGCTAGGAATTTGTTGGAAAATTGATAACAGATTTACAGCACTACATTATTTAGATATTTTAGAAAATATGATGTTACCATCAGTAACGCAAATTTTTCCTGGAAATTTTATCTTTTAGCAGGTGAACAAGGTGAACAATGTTTTATTGATACTTCTTTTAGGACTTATTTACAATTTTTGTTAATAGGATCATTGCCCGGTTCATACCGCACGAATAGTAAGAGATTGGATGGGTCATAATCATATTAATCTTTTACCTTACCCGCAAAAAGTCCAGACTTGAATCCTATCGAAAATGTTGGGGGTTACGTAACTATATTTATGAACAACGTTTCAGACCTCAGAACGCTAATCAGCTTTGGGAAGTAGTTGAAGATGCTTGGGAAGAACTTGTGGATAGTTACGATATGAGGTTATTAATTAGTTCGATGCCAAGGCGATTGGAAAGTGTCTTAGTAGCTAACGGTTCTGCTATAAAATATAAATTTTCTGTAATATTTTTATTTACCAAACTTATACCCAATAAAGAAATTATCAATTTTCTTACTGCACGACACTGAACAATTTTAGAACAAAACCCGATTTACATTAACCAAAAATCAGAAAAATTACTGTGGCTAAGGAAAATCGGGCACTTTTGGGAGGCGGCGACTGTACATTATATAATTAAAATGGCAGTTTTTACTCAGGCACATGGTAGAGGCATCCTGTTTTTTTAATGCAGTACATATATTTCATCTATTTTCCGAAGTCGAATATGCCTGACCCAAATATTTTGGAGCGTATCCCAGCTGATCAGATTTATTTATTTATCAGCGGAACCGTTTTGATATCACCCTTATAGAATTCCGCTCCGAGGATTTTCCTCGGAAAATGCCTCGCTTTAAATATTTGTATATCCTACCAAGTTTCTCATAAATAATTCCGGGCACAACAAGATATCTCTACATAAAAAGGATATCGATATCGGTCTGATCCGATCGGAATAGACAGGAATATTCAATAACATGTCCTGTAAGGGTACAAACTCCCGGGGGTGAGTTGCACTCAGCTACTGTCCAAATCAGTGCGCTCCCACGAGTCGCTCCTTCAAACTTGATAAAACGAGGAATATTCACCGCGACAGCTTTTTATACGCACGTCCGCAGTTATTTGGGAGGCTTCGAACAACTTTTTGACGGATGTGTTTTAAAGTGTTGGCCGAAGTGGCGTCATAAGTTGCGGGGTCGAATATTACGGCGGGACCCTAGGGTGATATCAATAAGTCGGGCAGAAATGGATTTTTCATCCTTGTGGATAAATGGCCCTCGGAACGGCCACCCCAGGACGATTTATACACGCGAGGTGCAATCGATGGGGCGGCTGGCTGGCTATCTTTCGGCAGCGTCTCTATTAATAATAACTAACCCACTTCAGGCCAGCACTTATAAAATACATACAACGCCCACCGATAAGTAACTATTTACTAAACTGACTCAAAAGATTCATATTTACTCTTGTCACTTAAACACGCGTAAGAAGATGAAGACCCTAATAAATTATCTGTTTAAATTACCGCCAAGTACGCGGTTGGTTCTTGACACATGGCATGGCTGTGAATGAGGGCAGAGATTTTATAACCGATTTCGCTTAGTTTAGTAGATATTTTCCAGTCATGTTTCTAAATGAAGAATATTTTGAGTCCCTTTAGAAACATTAAAAGGTCTTTTTTTCGCTGCATATTTCTTCATCTTTTTTTTCTCTGCATCTTTCGTAAATAATAAACTACAGAAGTAACTATTTGTAACTCATAGACGCATTTACCCCCCTTGGTTTAATGCTAATATTATAAAATGTATCCGCCTTAAATTCAAAGCATGGAAAATCTCTAAACGATGACCCTGACGCCCTACTTGAATTTCAGTTTCTGAGGCAAAAAATTAAAAACAATATAAAGGAGTCATATAAAGGATATTGCAACAGTATAGAACGTAGATACGTAAGTTCTGTACGTATTAATCCCAAAAAATTGTGGCAATTCGTTAACAACATGAGAAACAACAATGCTATTCCTAATAATATGACTCTCAAAAATGAAATTATAAGTGATCCTAAAAGAATTGCAGATGCATTTGCGGAATTTTTTCAGAACTCTTATATAGAAAGTAATATTCCTGAATTTACTAACAATGTCTTAACGGATAGCTTACAATTAAAACAATTTAGTGAAATTGAAGTCCTTAATAGCCCTAAAAAATTTAAACCTAAAGGCACTGTTGGTCCGGATAAAATACCAGCTTTTTTTCTTAGAGATTGCGCTTGTCTTCTTTCTAAACCACTCACCATAATTTTTAATATTTCTATTAATACATGTACTTATCCATCATCCTGGAAACTCTCTAAAATAATACCTATATTTAAGAAAAGTGAAAAAAATCAAATTGAAAATCATAGACCAATGTCCCAATCATTAATAACTTTGCTAAGTGTCTTGAAATGCTGCTTCATAACTTTCTTTTCTTTCATAACAAAAGTAAAATAATACCACAACAGCACGGTTTTATGAAAGGCAGGTCTACAGCAACTAATTTATTCTGTATAACTCAATATATAGCTGATGCATTTGATTCTTGTCGACAGGTAGACGTTATATATACGGATTTCTCTAAAGCGTTTGACAGACTGAATCACGTTACTTTACTTAATAAATTACATAACTCTGGTCTATCAAAAAATGTGACGTACTTTTTCAAATCTTACCTCGCAGAGAGAAAACAATTTGTTCACTGTTATGGTCAACAATCTGTTATAATATCGGTCACTTCAGGGGTTTCTCAAGGATCCATATTAGGACCATTACTTTTTAATGTATATATTAATGATATCTTAAATGACATTGAGGCGAATTGCTTACTTTATGCGGACGATATGAAAATATACAGTACCATTACAAGTCCTGATGATTGATAAACTACAATTGGCATTAAACAAAATTAATATTTGGTGTTGACGGAACAATCTTCCATTAAATCCTACTAAATGTAATGTTATGTCCTTTTCTCTTAGACATGAAGTTATCAAATATGATTATTTGATTGATGAAGTAATTCTACAGAGGCTCAATACCATCCGTGACCTTGGCATAATTTTCGATCCCAATCTATCATTTTCAGCCCATGTAAATGATAGTAGCTAAAAGCTACAGATCTCTAGGTTTTGTGATACGAAATACTCGTGAGTTTCAAAATTTAAATATCAAATTGTTATACTCGGCTCTTGTCAGACTTCACGCTGAATATGCCTCCATTACGTGGTGTCCCCATTTCAACACTCATATTGACAACTTAGAGAGGATCCAAAGACGTTTTCTAAAATATCTTAGTTACAGAAAACTAATAACAAATGATATTGATTGTGAAAATATACTCGCTCGACTAAATTTTTTTGTTCCTCGTATATCGACAATCGACACGACACTCGGTCTCGGTCTCGGCTCTCGGGTCTTGGTCTCGACACGACAATCTGTTACATTTTATCTCCCCACGCCTCGTATCAACATAATGAAGTTTTCGCCGCTGCAACAAATGTACCATAATTATAATTTATTACAAAATAAATTTGATTTGTTCAACTGCAATGTGGCTTTAATAAAAAAATTAAAATTGTAAATGGTTTTTACTTAGTATTTCTGTTTGTTAATTTCTATTATCATTTGTCTATAGGAAAATGTGTATTTATGTTATTTATGTTATTGTGATATTTTCTATTTTTTGTTTTGTTTGTATTCTTGTATGTATTTTACTCATTCAATAATTGGTGTTTACTTTGGAATGGTGTATGTTAAATAAATAAATAAATAAATAAATACGTAACTAGATAGAGGAACTTTTTCTGTAGGACGCATACTTACGCATACGGACGGGAGATATTGAGAAAAAACTGAAACAAGTGCACAATTTTCTTTGTTTTCTGGGCATTGCGCATGTCGCATTTTTTAAATATCTCTCGAAGCTGCAAACTCGGTTTCCTACTGCTGGTATACATCCTAACAACATATTAAAGAATTAGAACTACATGACCTTTTGCAAGATCGGATGTATAAATTGACTGGTTTATATATGTATTTTTGCGCTTTCTTTGCAACTTTTTTCCTCTGCAGAATTGCATTATAATCCATAGGAATCCGACTAACCTTCCTGAATTATTACCATTTTGTCGGGTCGGAAAGGCAGAGTTTCCTCTTATTTTATTTTTACGTGCGCTTTAATCATGATATTCTTGCCCGGTGCCGGGAAAGCCGGCTTTTTAATTTAAATTATTCCAAAAATATTTCCCGGGCGCCATCCCATTTATCTTCCGGTATGCGCATAATAATTTACAATAACCATTAATCTTGGGGGTTAATTAATCAAGACTCACCAAGTACAAATTATAAAATTGTTGTAATTAAAAGTAATTTATATGTTTGCTCTTCGCTCCGGTTATGCACCGCGAGCGGGCGCAACTTTAATTAGTTTAGGCTCTGCGGTGCTTTGCAGGAGAAGCAAACCACCTTCGAGGGTCGAGAGACGTCACTCAAATGAGGCAAATGATACAAAAATGATAGGCCTACCTAATTTTATAATCATAAACTATTAGGAATTTAGAGTTTCTATGTGGACAAATCAGCGATTTTGTCCAATTGCTAACCCTAATGAAGATCGAACGCCCTCTAATATTGAGTAACTAATTTTTCACACATTTATTTAATGCTTATTTGTAGATATAACAACTGAGGTGAGGTAGGTAGGTCACTAGGAGTATGACATTCTTTTCACAATTATGATTTTTATTTAAATGATTACTGAAATGTACCTAATTCAGTTAGAAACAATTCATATTCCTATAAAAAGTCGTATAAAGAAAAGTCTTAAAAGATCATATAAAAGCATCGGATGTTGCCTCATACTAAGTAAAAACAGAGACAGGGTCGGGATTGGTTTTTCTGAGGGGAGTATGTATAGTATTCGTGCTTAACCATAATGCATAATAACCATAATAATAATAGCCTATAACCATAATGCATAATAGTCTCGAAATCACCATAAGATCTTCATCAACGATAAAGTTCTTAGGCATTGCTATCGACTGTCATCTGAAATGGAACACATATCAGCAATTTTGTTTAAAAAACGAAAAGTATATTACCGAAATTCAAATATTTTAAAAATATATTTGATGGAAAGCAGCAAAAATTATGTATTACGCCTTGGTCCCGTCACACATTCCATATGGAACCATTGGATGGGACGGTGCAACAAATTGCTATTTAAAACATTAATTTTAAACATGGAAGTTATGAAAAAATGGATATTAAAAATAATACATGGCAAGAGCTGAACTTGCCGATGATCTATATGGAAAGTATTTGACTGCAGATAGCTTTATTGTCAAAATATCCTGTTTTTAACGTATAAAAATACTTATAGTGTAGGTAGGTAGACATCGCCACCAGCAACACTTGAAATATTCCAAAATCAGATACGAAGAATTGAACATAATGTTGTCAAAGAAAACATTTTTGAGTAAGAAACTTTATAGATGTGCAGGGTGAACACTTTGGGAACACTTTGGGAACTTTGGGTCTGACAGACCTGGCAACAATCTTTGTTAGTCACATGTTTTCACTTTATGACGTAGATCTATTTTTGTTCTAAATCTGCTATATCTTATTTGTCACATCACATATTTATCACAATTATCAACCCACGTAGGGTATTTAAAAGAGTTTTTAAATTGACGCCCAACGTGGGGCTTGAAAATTAGGTTCTCATGAAATTAGGATAAAATAAAATATAAAATTAAATAATGGATTTAAGAAGTGGTAATTTGGTACCAAGAAAACAACCAACAGATATTGCTAATCTGTAGAACATGTTTCAAGATATGGAGAGAAGATGAGAACAAGAAGCGAAGCACAGAAGCAAAGAGAAGAAGCACAAAAGCAAAGAGAAGAAGATGTGAAGCAAAGACAAGAAGATATAGAAAAGCAAGTGAGAGGAAATAAAGAACTGAAAGAAACACAAAAATTCAGGAAATAAAAGAACAAGAACAAGTTGTAAATAAACAAAAAGAAAATTAAGCCAATTAAGTCAAGAAACTAAAAGAAGAACTACAAAAATAAATTGAGACTTTAAATATACAACTAGTAAACTAGTAAATAGCAATAATAGTAGAATCATTAACTTTACAAATCAAAACATAACCCACAAATTTAATTGTAATATTAATAGTATACATCCAATTATTTTTTTAGAACTATTAGACAAAAAGTAAAATATTTTACCCATATAGATGAAATAAAAGAGATAATATGGCGAATATGGGATAGTATGGCGAGAGAGATCGTTTGATTTAGTTTGAGGGTAAGGAACAAGACATAGATACTATGGAAACCTTTGAGAATCTCTTCTTAAGATAGTTCTGGGGCGTTCTGGGGCGTTCTGGGGCATATAGAGCATTCATATTTGAAACATAGTAAATTATCATCCCAACGTGGGAATTTAACAAATTTTCATAAAGAGTTTTTTATACTTACTATTTTACTATCTTAATATATATATATATATATATATATATATATATATATATATATATATATATATATATATATATATATATATATATATATATATATATATATATATATATATATATATATATAGATATATATATATATATATATATATATATATATATATATATATATATATATATATATATATATATATATATATATATATATATATATATATATATATATATATATATATATATATATATATATATATATATATATATATATATATATATATATATATATATATATATATATATATATATATATATATATATATATATATATATATATATATATATATATATATATATATATATATATATATATATATATATATATATATATATATATATATATATATATATATATATATATATATATATATATATATATATATATATATATATATATATATATATATATATATATATATATATATATATATATATATATATAGATATATATATATATATATATATATATATATATATATATATATATATATATATATATATATATATATATATATATATATATATATATATATATATATATATATATATATATATATATATATATATATATATATATATATATATATATATATATATATATATATATATATATATATATATATATATATATATATATATATATATATATATATATATATATATATTATATATATATATATATATATATATATATATATATATATATATATATATATATATATATATATATATATATATATATATATATATATATATATATATATATATATATATATATATATATATATATTCATTATTTCCACTATTGACATGAAATCTTTAGAGATGACTACTGCACGATTTTAAACTATGACATTCCAAGTACTCCGACATCATCAAGATTCCAATAGACACCGACCAATTAAAATATTTCACCTGAAGACGACGGTGGTCTCAAAATTTAAATAATAACAATATACCCGCAGCTACTTTCAATTTAAGTAGCCGTGGGAATTAAAAGCACGTAACATTTTACTCATATTATTATGAAAATGTCGGTGGTCAGTGTCCGGGCACTTGAAAACATTCGGCACGTAGATATATTATAAAAACATAACTGTCTCTGGGAAGGGATGGTTCACGTTTTAAAATAAAATGTAAATTAGTTTATTGTTTAATGTAGTAATGCTTCGGGTCTGTAGACAATGGTGGAATGGTAATTCGCCGGATTATATAACCACAAAAGATAGCGTTTGGTAAGGACATACATGAAAGGAATAGAAAGTGTGGAAATGAGAGAAAGGGTAAAGCATGTTTTGCCGCTAGATATATTATCTTTCGTTGTGAAAACTGACAGGTTTTTAGTTCCTTAAGACTAGGAAGGACTGGCTACTGGGATCCAATTGTCATTGATATAACATGTCTGATTTCTCTATTGGGTTTATATTTCATCTTATACATCACTAATCACATCTTATAATCACTTTTAAATCATTCTTACCTTTACCAGGACACCCTGATGTAACGCATGCATTCGGTATCATCACAGTTTAGAAAATAATTATAACTTAAGTACTCTATTTCCAAAGCCTTCGGATTTTTCCTACTTAAATATTTTGCTACGCAAGTTGCAAATACAGAATCTCAAAGTTCTCTTGCAACTTCGGTCCATATTTTTTTTTCTATCTTTAGTGGCACAACCGTGAAGTTGTGTACTTGCAATTTCGTTCTGTAGTATAATGAACTAACTTTTAGCTAAGGGTATAATTTCACGGCTTGTTTGGCTTTAATGTTGTCTAAATCTTTTTCTTTTCTGGCTTGATCTTTTGCTAGGATGTGTGCTTCAAAGTTGCATAATATAATTGTTTAATTTTGTATGCGACACAAAGGTCGTAATGGTCTTTTCTGAGTTTAAATGAAGCCAAATCAAGTTCTGCACATCTCATGGTCTTCTAAACATTTGGTTTTGTAGATATTGTAGATGCGTCAGTAATTGCCTTCCATTTTTTGGTTGATCTTTTAAAAATTCTAGTAAATACCAACTTCTTCCTTCTAACTTTAAACTAGCTTCGGAAGTTCTGTTTCAAGATCTGTTTTCTTTGTTTCTTTCTTCCTGTTTACTACTTGTGCTTTCAACAAAATAAAAACCAGTTTAAAGAGCAGGAAACTTGATAGGTTTCCTGTAAAACAAACATTCAATCTTCCTTTACACTATTGAGTTCATCACTCAATTACATATTGAGAATCATCGTCTGTAATCAGTCAAAAAGGAGAACAGACGGAAACAGTTGAGCCTCAAGAGGATAGTTTACTCAGCCTTGCTGAATAAGATAAGACGTCGGCTGGTATGGATCCTACCTTATATACGGGGCCACAAAAAGTAGTCCCGTTTAATAGATTTACCTCTACTGCGGAAAATGAGTTACTCTGGAATGGTTTGCAGAGGAGAATTGCTTAATGTAATAATCTCTAGGCAGTAATCGATGAAATATAGAAGAAACTTGATATGCTTTTGAAGAAAAGTGAATAACAGAACAGGGAAAAAGATGAGGGGACTCAATGCAAAAATCGAACCAATCTGATCCCTCAGTGCAAGAAATGTCAAGGATGCGGGCACACGCAAAACAATTGCTTTAAAGAGCCAAGAAGCGTTAATTGCGCGGGAAGACACGTCACCAGGGCATGCGAAAACCGAAAAACCACAACACGAAATGCACCAAATGTTATGAAGCACACCCGGCCAGCGATCGTGGATGCATGGCAGCCAAGGAGCTGCAAAAAAATAAGGAACGACATAGTTCGCAAATAACAAATAAATAAGAGAAGCCCACATGTACCAAAACCTAAAACCCAGGTTGAGTGTACAGAGGAGCGAGCCTCCGAGCCGAAAGATCTCAGCGTGCAACCGAACCACTGCAAAAAATACACCAGCGAAGGGCATATAAACTACATCAACTTCAAACTGGTAACAAACTTCAAGCAGCAGTCCAAATGTCACCACTTGGAACAAAGAAATGGCGCATCAAAGTAAATGGAGCGAAATCGATTCATGGTAATTTCACCAACAAGAAATATCACTATACTCCAGTTACTGCCAATCAGCAAAAAATCCCACATGTCAACGAAGCAAATTACCTAGGCTTCAGCCTAGATGCAAAACTGCGATGGAAAACACATGTGAAGAAGAAACGTGAGCAATTAAACCTTAAATTCAGACAAATACATTGGCTCCTCGGACGTCATTCTGAGTTGTCAATATACAACAAACTGATTCTCGACAAGCAAGTTCTGAAGCCCCTATGGACTTATGGCATCCAAATCTGGAGATGTACTAAGAAATCCAACATTAAGTTAATTCAAACGTATCAGAATAAAGTACTTCGAGGCATCGTCAAAGCGCCGTGGTACATTCGTAATGAAAACATCCATCGCGACCTGAATGTGCCTAGAGTTGAAGATGAAATTAAGAGGTTTGCAGGCAAACATCATAAGATGCTAGAAAACCACGAAAACGTCAAAGTGATGACACTACTCGACAACAACGGACTTGTTCTAAAGAGACGGCTAAAGAGACTAAAACCGTTGACACTGAAAGTGTCTAGAATTCTAAGCATCATATGTCTATCACGCGAACCAAGTGTGTCATTGGATACTCATAGCTCATAATACTCATAGCTTGACTTAGCTACTGAATAGCTAAGTCAAGATATTGAGAAAAAATTGTTAGATATATTTAATCTTGTTACAATATTCAACGTCCACGGGGCGTTTTTCTAAAAAAAATAAAAATAAATTAAACTTAAAAAGTAGTATAGCTAGCTTGTTTGCTTGAGCGCAAAAGTAACTATGTGAATGACATATAACTGTTTTTGTCATGTTCCAAAATTTGTGGAATATAAAGTAGAATACTATCTGAAAGCAAGTGACAGAATATGTTTACTAAAGGTAGACTCGCACTTAGGTCTCATCGACCTTTATTCTTTGAAGTGTTTGTTATGTTTTACAATTCCATTTTTCCGTATGTACCTTAATACTTCCGCCCAAGCATTATCTTTTTCTTAGAAATATTTTCCTCCCAACCGTTGGGCTTCGGAATATGTCTTCTTATTGAGTTGAATACTTGTTTAGCCGCATGAGAGTGATTTTTGAAGATCGCGTCACGACATATTTTATAACATTTTCGTCTCGCAAGTGAGATAAAGCATATGACCGATATGAGGGAGAGAGAGAGAGAGAGAAACAGAGATATCGAATGCAGCTTTGACTTGGGCAACGATCCCCCATAAGTGTTCTTAAGCGGAAAGCAATTTTGATACAATTTATGAACGATCATGACAGAATCGGAATTAACCAGAATACAATATTACTTATGCATATCCTGCTGGATATATCTGGATTGGGCTTTCGAATCTGCTCCAAATGGATGATGATCTTTATGCGGATGATGCGTCCTTGCCACTACTTGACTTTCTTCGTCAGAAATTCCGTTTAGATATGAATAACGACCGGAACATTGCCATGACTAAATAGGAACAACGATGCTATATTCTCGAGAAATCTACGCCATTTAGAATCACGAACATATGTGCCACACTTCAGTTACCATAAAGCCAATATACATAATACATCTCTCTCTCCCCCTCTCTGTATATATCTATCTCACTCTTTCAACGAATCGGTAAAGAATTATTCATTTCTATCACGTGCACTGTGCTGCATGTGAATTTTTTTATTATATATTTTCTTTGGTTCATCAGTTTCATTATTTTATTCTTCTAAATTATTGTCAGTTGGTACGAAATCCGGATCATATTGCAGGTCCTCTTCTAATTCCTCTTCTGGAATAATTTTGTCATTTGAATTTGTTACCGTCTTATTAGACTCATTTTCTAAAAGAGTAAATCAGTTTCCTTTGTCTGCAATTGTTAAGTAACACTCCATGGTCACATTCTGAGAACATTCTGAGCATCTGAGATTATGTTTATGATTTTGTCCCATAACCTTCAATATCCCATCAGCCCAATTTCAAGGTAATGCACGCCGGAAATGGACGGTGCATTGATTAAAAACGATAAGTGCATTAATAAAGTTTTAACGAGACTGCGGAATTATACAAACGACGACGTTGAGGTTACTTATTTTATAATTCTATGCAAATTCCCCGGGCCGCAAGGGCCCTCTGGGCCCGAAAAACTCCCCGGTCGCCAATGCAGCTCCTGATTTACTAGCCCCGGTTAATTAAAAATATCGCCTTCCCGACATGGATCTGCACCATGTTTCACAAAAGCGGGGCCCCGATTAGCATAGGACTGACCGACCGGCATATTCAGATCACAGAACGCAGGACGGCCGTTTAATTTCCCGGAAGAAACCCGCAAGCTTTTTATAGCGGCTTGAACCCTCGATGCCCGTCAAAATTATACTCTCAAGTTCATATTGTGTAGAGGAGGGGCAGCTTTAATATGAAGATTGGCGGAATTGATGGGCCGCGCGCCCGGCTCTCGGTTGGAGACGAAGTCATTTGCAAATGAACATCGCTTCCGTCTGGCAATCATTAGGGCCATATTCAGCGGGAATAATTTCGGGAATTATTTCTGTACAGAGCTAAACTCGGGAAGGTTGTGTAAATGCATAATTGATTCAAAGCCTCTTCATATTAATCAACTGATGAATTAGTTCCTAGATGAACGCCGAACTCTCTCAATTATTCAAAGTTTCAGCTTGCACCCGCCGCCGGTTTCCTATTCCTTTCAACTGTGCGTATCACTCTATGCCGATTAGTCAACCAATACATTAGTTGAGACATATTATGTAGCTAAACCTGGTATTAAATTAGACTCTTAAAATACAATTGCGTTTCGCAACGACATATTCGTACATGACTGAAGAACTGATACTTGAAACATGAAATTAACATATTAAACAAAAAGTAAAAATACTAATGGGTGCATAGAAAATACATAATTTGTCTAGGTTCTTAGATTGGTTATATTTGTCCCACATTAGCATCCTAAGTTCACCATCCTAATTTTACTTCATTCCACATTTGTTGACACTCGCAGCGTCCTAATTTCTTCAGATTCGGTGGTACAATTTCTTCCTTAATGTGATTTTTTTGGTACCACATTTGTCCTAGAATAGCTTTTGAGAGAACTAAATTTTCGAAAAGATTTTCTTCATTCATCGTTAAGATTGGGCTAGGGACCATTTTGTGGACTAAGGGGAACTTCCCTTTTAGCTTGTTGAAGAGTTTGCTCTTTGGTATGCCATAATTTCTACTTGCACCACCAATACCTCATGAAAGCTATCATTAAGAATACTCAAATCTTTTTTTCTGTCATCCTGACAAGGAATTCAAAACCTGTGTCTAAAATTCCTTGGCCTGCATTGAATATTTAATATTAACCGATTTTAAAAAATCAAACAGCTTTTTCTTCGTTTATTCATACGCTATACGATGGCATTAACGAATTTTATTTTGTTTCAAACAAACGCTCGTCGAGCAAAACAAACGATTTGTCTGTTTTTCCAATGTGTTTCCGGAATGTGGGAAGTAAGCAGGGAAATATTTTTTTTACCAGTCGAAGAAGAATTACACAAATACGTATTTAACACAGGAAAAGATGAAGTGATGGCCACTACTGAAATCATGATTCATAAAATCAAGCAAGAAGCATCAAATAAATTTTCAAAAATTCTGATATTACAACACAACACACAAAAAAGGCATCGGGGGCACGTGACATTTATGGGCGTGGGTAGTTGGCGTGGTGGTAAACCAAAGAGCTATAACGTTAGACTGATTTGATTTGAAGGAATTTGACTAAACTTTGACACTCGCCACAGCCGACGAGATATAGATATATGGAAGTAAAATAAAGTTTACAGAGCATTTTACTGGAGATTGTTAAAAACCTAGTAAAACCGCAACCAATAGAATCATAGTAATAAACAAGAGGTAATTTAATTACACATAATTTGGCGTAAGAAATATAAAATGTGAAATTTATTATAAAATGTCAGATATCTCAGAAACGCTTTTTTTTGGTATAGGATACGTTACATATTTTTGGTTTACCTTTCAATCAACTTTTTGGAAATTCAATAATATATAAGGTTTTATTTGAAATAACAACGTTGGCATCGACTTCCGTTATAACCGGATATACCAAATGGTTAAAATTTCTATGGAACCACCTCCCGATGATACCCTATAGTAATCAACGAATATCATCCAATTTGCTTAAGCCGCTCTAGAGTAATGCATAAACATACATAAAAAATACAGAAATCGAATTCAAGATTTCCTCATTTTTGCAGTCGATTGAAAACAAAGCTAACACAATGCCGCTTAAATATTTAAAATCTGTCAATATTCAGAGAAAAAGAAAAATGTTTCCCCTTGATTTTGAGCCCGGCGAGAGCCGCCCACTCCTCTTCGTTCTCCTCCACTATAAGTGCTAGTTTTTTTTGTCGGGTGGAACGCTCGCCTTGGCTGCATCAAACCTAAGGCAGTGTGGAATTCAGTTACAACTTCTGTGCAACTGCCTTACCCACCAAAACCACCTTAGATCTTTAGAAGTGTGTCTTCTCCTGGAACTGCTTTAGGCATTATTTCGGGAGAAGAGATATGTTGACCCCTATCGCTTTTCTGACAATCTAACGTATCTTTATTTTTGTTCTATAATAGTCTTGGCTAGTTTCCATCTGGCTTCCAAGTTATCCTTCTTTACCAGCATTTTTCCTATTATATTTTGCGGAGTTACCTCCCCCATGCTATTTTCCACCATTCTCAATCCCCTTCCCATCTAGGACACTCAAAGAATGTATGCTCTATAGTATCTGTATTTCCACAATATATGCATTTATCGCTTTGCGCAACCTTGAACCGTTCTCTGTAGGCTTGGAAGCACCCATGACCTGAAATTAACTGGGTAAGGTGATAAGTCACTTCTCCGTGTTTTCTGCTGACCCATGGCTCTAATTGTGATATAGGCCTTCGAGTCCATAGGCCTTTGTGTTTTGCTGCCATTTTTTAAAGTCGTTTCACAAGCTATTAACTTTTCTGTTTATTTTCTGTTAAACCCCTCCTGTATAGCACACCGCTCTACCACCAGTAGGTATATTGGCGGAGTTCTAGCAATTCCTAACAGTGCCTTTGTTGACGCTGTTCTATAGGCACTCGCGATTCTAATTGCGGCTTTCCGTTGGACACTAAGTAGGATGTTCCCATAGATCTCCCTCTTCATGGCTCTTCTCCATATCATTGCACCGTAAAGAATAGTTAATTGGAGTACAGTGAAGATTATTCTCCTATTTGCCTTCCGAGGGCCTCCGATATTTGGTAGGATTCTACTTATATTGCCGATAGCTTTCCTTACTTTTTTAGCAACATTCTTGACGTGCTGTCCCGTTCTCATATTCCTGTCTAGGTAGACTCCTAGATACTTTATATGTTCTTGGCTTCTTATTGTCGTCTTCGACCTTCACTTCAGCCTGCTTTAAAGTTCTACCCTCTGCAAGAACCACTAAACCCGTTTTTGCGGTGCCAGATTTAACCGTTTTGTCTTCAACCATTTTATCACATCTCTGATGAGTTTATTCGAGGTGTCCTGTAATCTTTTTTTCCTGTACATTGCATTTGTACCACAATTGCAAGGTCATCCGCATATCCAATAAGCGTTACAGTACGTGGTACTGGTATCCTAAAAATACCGTCATAATAGATATTCCATAACGTTGGTCCGAGGACTGATCCCTGAGCTACCCCGCACGTTAGCATCATTTTTTCATTGTTTCCAGCGTGTAGCCATATTTCCTCTAGGTAGCTTGCTATCATTTTATACACGTAGGGAGCTATTTCTCTCTTTATAAGTTCTTCTAATATGCCATTCCAGGGATGCTTGTAATATCCACTATTACAAGCAGACATATTTTCCTGCCTGCCCTTTTATTTGTTTCGTCGGCAATTTCCTGTACCCTCTGTATCGCGTAGGTCGTTGATCTTTTTTGCCTAAACCTGCTGTTTTGCGGACCTGCTCTTCATGAGCGAAGTCGCAAGTCCGTTCAATTTCAGCTTTTAATCTACCTAGTAGACTCCACTAGTTTCCCCAGAATATTCAATAGACAGGTGGGGCTGTATGATTTGTTGTTCTCTCCTGGCTCAAGATTTTTCAATGAGAACTATCTTTGCGTTTTTCCACTACTTGGGAAATATTCATTTCACGAGGAAACGGTTTAAGACCTCCGGTATTTTATGCGAGTGTCCCTTGACTGCAGCCTTTATAATTTCAGGGGGTAGATTATTTGGCCCTGGAGCCTTCTTTTCTTTTATTTTGTCACAGACGGATGTTAATTCTTCTATAGTGAAGACAGATACTGCTACCTTGACGACCGGCAGCCTATCCCATTTTCTGATAGCATGTTTAGGGAAGAGTTCTTTTGCCACTTCCATCTGTTGTTTATCAGTTAAGCCAGTTGGTGGTACTACTTTTAGCTTGTTCATAACAATTTTATATCTCATGCCCCACAGGTCATGTTCTACTTCTTCTACTACTATAAGTGTTAGTACATGGTTTCTTATTACGGTTTTACGTCCACCAAGACTCAACAAATCTGCTACTACTAACACGAATTTTTGTTTCATGCTCTGGAACTGAAGTAAATGACGCTTTCGATAAAGATATATCGACAGTTTAGAATCATATTTGTTAGACCTCTGTGGGTTAGAAAGATGCGACATAACCTTAATAATCGCAAATTCGTTCGAAATCATTCTGTTGCCGTTCATTCAGTTCATTTACTTTTTATTTATATTACATCAAATATTAAAATCAAATAAAAAAATTATATAATAAAATGATTGCAGTTTGCCTGAAGATGGTAGAACCCCGAGAAATTTATCTCGATACCTTTACTTCATAATATGTATGATTATTATGTGTTCAATTGTGTTTTATATTATGGCAAAAATGTTTCGAGTGAAGTTAAGGAAATCCCGCATCATTTAATTATTTCAGAAATGGCGGAGTAATTATATATTCGTGAGTATCAGAGCATGCTAGCATCTTAACTATATGATGTTTTGATTAAAGTGAGCAAAGGAACAAGTTAAGAGCGGTGTATGATAAACTCGTATGATTAGGAGTCAGCAGAGCGTGTTTGCGAACCTCTAAATCATTCCGGTCGTAATTAAATCTCTCGCCCATTTATAATAACATAAATTAAAAGATCAAAGATTTTACCCATGCTCGGCGTATGTAAACGGAGTACTCTCCTCCAGGATGGGTAGTTTCAGCTGATGCAAAGCGTAATGCATCAGGGCTTGGTTCATTTAATTTATTTATGAATGTCATGAGGCGCGCCGGCCAATATTCCATCTCGCGTATTTGGCCATTACCCGCAACCCGCAAAATGGAATATTTAAGCGGTTCCTGAGGATCTTAAAATTTCAGATCCTCTTTTCCCCGGCTTCTGTGTTTGCCGAGGGTAAGTGAAAGAACGATCGAGTATATGAAGCCACCCCTGGGACGACTAACCTACTTATCTGTGCTCGCCCCCAACACATATGATTGTACTTAGAGAAAGCAGCTCAAACTCCGGCTTTGGAGTGATGCCTGTCTCACGACAGACTTGCATATATATATATATATATATATATATATATATATATATATATATATATATATATATATATATATATATATATATATATATATATATTAGCTTTGAAATTCTTTGCTATTCATATTTATTTTGTGAAAAGTAATCTTGGGTTTGTAGCATTTCATTACATAGAAATAAGCAAATAGACGAATAAGAAAGAAAACACACTTACCAGTGCTATGTCTGGACACACATACGAAAATGAACCACTATACATACGAAAACGAACCACTTAGAAGTTGTACAAGTTCTTTCACCTTTCTTGAGGATCTTCAGAGCAGTATACGATTTATTTCATTGATCATTCATACTTGAATTTAAATTACCAATACACCAACACTTGCAGTGACGTTTTATGACATTAGTTTTTGAAAACGTCACTGCAAGTGTTGGTGTATTGGTAATTTAAATTCAAGTATGAATGATCAATGAAATAAATCGTATACTGCTCTGAAGATCCTCAAGAAAGGTGAAAGAACTTGTACAACTTCTAAGTGGTTCGTTTTCGTATGTATAGTGGTGCATTTCCGTATGTGTGTCCAGACATAGCACTGGTAAGTGTGTTTTCTTTCTTATTCGTCTATTTGCTTATTTCTATGTAATGAAATGCTACAAACCCAAGATTACTTTTCACAAAAAATATATATATATATATATATATATATATATATATATATATATATATATATATATATATATATATATATATATATATATATATATATATATATATATATATATATATATATATATATATATATATATATATATATATATATATATATATATATATATATTGTAATAAATTTTATATATGAGCTCTTAATGTTTTTAAGTTATGTGTATGATCCTCACTGTTGGGTGATAATTTGTAATAAATTGATTAGATTTTTGAGTGAAGTTATGCAGTGAAAGCACAGAGTCTGCTATACTGTCATGATCTCGATACTACTGCTAAATTTCCCTAGGCGCCAGTTCTTTGAACATTTATTTTTATTAAATATAAAAGTGCACTGCTGAGCTTGAGTCCTCTATAATCCAGTAGGCGAGGTTCAACTAGGTTGCTTGGAATATTGAAACTAATATTGCAAATGATTCTTGGTAAATCTTAAGGAGACTGACATGTTAAAAGATATTTAATGATATCAGGTTATTTTCCCACTCTTACATGAGAGTAATGATAACTCATAACTATAGAAACTTGGTTGTTTTATTAACAAAAGGAAAGTAAACATGTCTATAAGACAGGAAGTTTAACACACAAAAGTAAATATGTGGTTACCAAAATTATTTAGAAAAAATGGCAGCATGCTTAAGTGCATACATGCAAATCATAAAACTCTGTGAGGAGTAATATTTTAAATGAGCTTAATATTAAGACCTACGCCAAACTATGCAATCTTACAACTAATTACATGGGCAGTGGGCCTCTCGAACAATGAATTCTTACTACTAAAATTATTTTAAAATGTTGTTACCTTGCTACATTTATATATATATAATCCTTTTAGTTATCGAAGCACCACAATATTATTAAAACCGAACTTCACTTTGTTTATTATTTGTTTACACCAAACTCATTCCATCTGTCGGAATCACCACCTATCGGAAGGACCTCGTACTACCAATTGGAAAACTGCTTATCCTCTAGTTCACGATGCTGCCATCTGTCGGAATCACCTTTACTATGGGTATTCGCTACTTTTGACTGTAGCTTTTAGGTAGGTATCAATTTAACAAGGAAAATTTGGATAAACTTTTATCCTCTGCTTACTTTATTCTCTCTGAACGATTCCCTCCTCCTTTTCCTTCTTCATACCCTATTTTAGCCTTGTACACTCTCCCTGGGGACACCGTGCTTGGAATAACGTATTATCAAATCAGAACACTATAAATCTTGGCTAATTTTTTTCTCCACTTGTTTACCCGTTGATAACTGAACATTGTAGCACAAATTTTCTTATTTAACTATTGTTTCACTTATTATAGTTTATAAATTTTACATACACATAAGCGTAGCTGCCGCTTGTAAAAGGACGCTATTGGAACTCTCTCTATTGTTACTCGTTTCTATGGAAGTTTTTTAATTTGAAACAATCGAAGTTCCTTGACAACGAGTGTTATGTTATGTTATTCTCACATAATGTAACCAATCATATTGCAGCTAATTATTTAATTTATTTAGTTTACCTTAAATATTGATGAATTTTGGTTCAAACAAAAGAACCAGAACCAGAATGGAAAATTAAACTTCCATTCTACATAGAATTCACACATCATATTCACTTTTCGCGACTCAGTTTCAATATTCACAATACAGTGACCTATATCCTTCTGTACCTTAAACGTTTTGCTTTTCACCTATTCTGACGTGACGCTTTTAATTTTACGTCCAAATATACCGAGTTTATGTTAGTGTGATATACCATAAGGTTTGTTAGGATTTGTCTATTCCGATTAAGTTGGATTTAGAATTTTGCGCCGATAAATGACTTTAATATTATTTAATTTACATACTCGCACTGGCAATCAGATGATTTCTCGTACATCGTCTGTGCGATGTGTAGAGATGCTTGCGCTCGCGACTGATACTAGAGTTGAGACTTTATAGATTGAATCTCAGTACACGTATTTACTTTATAAATGAACGTGGTAATGTGTATATTGTATATATGAATTGGCGCCAGTTCTACGAACACTAATTTATAATTTGAAGGATCACTGAGAACACGAGTCCCTATCGTCACTAAGGGGGGGGGGGGTCCAATTAGGTATATAGGTCATATGTTTATGCAAATAAATAAACTAATTCTGAAAATTATAAATACCCTACCCAAACCTATGTACCTTATCCTAATACATGGGCCTAAGCCTCTGGTACAATATACTAAAATCTAGCAATGTTTCAGATGGTTGTTACCTTATAATTTTTATGTTAATCCTTTTAATTTGCGATGCACAAACACTTAGCACTAGTTCCCAAGACACTGGGTTGTTAACATCTGATGCTGGGCTCTGGTGGTGTCATCTACCGGACGCCGGCGTACTACCTCTGGATCGCTGGGAACGCTTTCTCGGGAACCCTGCTATGATTGCTGGAAACCTGTTGAAGTATATCATTACCCTCAAACTGTGGATCGTCAAATGCTGCACTCTTACTGCTTCTTTATACTTAGAACTTCTTATAATTTGACTTCCGCTTCCTTATATTGCTTACCAAAGTCTTTCACAGGCTGGGCACGCTACCAAGCCTCCACTTCTCACGTCTTAATTTCGACGAAAACTCTTAATATGTTTACTTTTCTTTAAAACCTTTCCCACTGGTGTTCTACTTATATTCCCCTATTTACTTATATTCCACTATTAATTATTTTTCTTACGTTTAACTATCAAATTTAACTATCAAAATTATATAAAAAAATATCAGTTCACTAGCAGTTCACTAGTTCGCGTATAAGTGTAATCGAAAGTGACCAGCTTTGTGGAAGTACATATAAAAAAAGGGATTAACACATTTTATTAAATAGACATAATTCCCAAGTTTGGCCATTACTTGAACATCTTGGTAGGCGACCAAACAAATCTATACAAAACATACATTCGTGATTGATAATGAGAAAGAAATTTTTAATGAGAAAGAAATTTTTAATATTGCGATGACATTTATATGGTTTCTCCGCATTCATAATGCATCATTTTGCAACGGATTGTTGAACAATCTGGATTAAACAATCATGTTCATACTGGTGTATCAAATATAAAATAGGTTTTATGGGATGAGCGTCAAAAATGGTAGCAATGTGTAATTGGATCGTTGATGTGTCAGAGTGTCTAGTAGAAGAGTGTCTCTAATGAGAAGAATGTGTCCATCTCGGTGGCCCAAATGACCAACGAATAGTTAGACAATTTCCCAGATTGCGGTCCCACTTTGGGAAGATAGCCTTTCATGGTCAAGGGTTAATATTTGGTACAACGAATCCAAGCAAGGCCGTGAACGAGTTTAAAATCAAGGCGAATGTCACCGTCCCCACATCAGTGTGTCTCATGGAAATACATGAGCTTATTGAACTTTTTGAAATTTTGGGGAACTGAGCGTCAGCTAAGGAAGCATTCAATTTATTATGATAAAGAATTAATAAATGACCAAAACTATTCAACCTGCAAATCCATTCAACAAAACTACTATATAAATGTCTATTCTGTTCCTATACTAGGCAGAATGATGTAATACATTAAATTTATTGTTGAATATAAACCTCCCTTGTAAATAAATATAATTACCTACCCAACTTTAGTGTAAATAAATCAATAGATCGAGCCGATCATTGTGTGACAAATGAAAGGAATTAATAACAAAGTTGATGGATACAGCCATATTGAACTGCTTGGATTTGTAATAGCATAATTGATGCCAGATACATGCCAGATACATGCCAGCAGTAAGAACCGTCAATAATCAGGCCATCCAACCGCAAAGTAGTCGTTGGCTATGACATGATATTCACATTTGCCGGCGGCGATTATGCGGTAGGAAGTCAAACCCGTGATTCCCTACTAGTTGAGCGTAATTTTACTGTTACACGGGAACTGCTATGTAAAACATGATTAATAACTTACAGGCTATTTCATCAGTAAGCACGTTCATTGGGACTTACTAAGAGCATGTGAGGGTTTTATATTTTCTATTCCCTACATATTTCGAAGACATAATGAAGATGGATAGCTATGGTCACTAAAATAGTTACAATTTAAATTAAAGCCTAATTTTAAATTTAATATATAGGTATATTTTTTATTTTGTTCTATATTTCGGACTTGTTCACATTGTCACAGTGTGTGTGCAAATATTTATATACCGTTTAAATTACGCACCAGCATCGACGTTGGCCGCTTTTTGCCGTTATCAGATCCATTCATCTACCAGTAAATGACAGGTATGGTTAGGTTATTAATTGCACCATTATAACGCCCGGTCCCACACTGGCATTATTCAGTAATAGCATCATAAACAGTGTCATCGCTCCAGCCACTCTTAATATGCTAGACGCGCCTCCAGAAATAACACTTCGAAAGGTACGAGCTGACGGCTGTTATGGTAATAACCGACTCTTACCCAACCAAACCATTTTCCTATTCATTTTCGGTTGGATTCCTCGGAATCGTGGAAAAATTACCATTCGCATATATTTATTTATCAAAGTCAAAACCATAGAGTACGAATATTACACACATTACACACATTATTACACCTTCTTTAAAGTTAAATGTATAAGCCGTCCATAAGAAATTAAAATGTCTTCAACTAAATAAATCTTATATCATTCTGAAGAGCTTCAACAAAAGATCAAGAATTTGTGCTTTGAACTAAATACGTATGTTTAATACTAAAAAAATAATAAAATTGTTTAATTTTAACTACAAAAGTTCATACTTTCCACAGCAAAAATATTGTAAAATGTTTTACAATTGTAATTTGCAATTATTTTGTATTGTAAAGTACTTTACAATCACAGTGATATCAAGTTCCTCCAGTGATATCCATTTATACCTCAAGTTTTTTGAGGTATAAATATTGTAGTCTTTTATAATGGTCTTGGTTGGAATTGTTAGTGTGATTTAGGTATTGTAAGGGCACTTATCTCCCAATATTTTTTACATATAATATTCTTGCACCAACATATGCTCTAATTATTAATAATCTACTGCAGATACAATTGTCAAGTAACTAAGTAGTAAGTCAGTAAAAATCAGTCTAATCTTGTTGTTTTGTGTATCCATGTTATTTGATTTAGTTATTTTATATAACATGAGTTATAGAACAAAAGGGTGTCTAGAAATTGTGACCGTGTATATGGACTGAAGTTCAAGCAAAACGTGGAGCCAATGAAATAGCCGTTTATTAATAAACAAGAATATTTTAATCCTTTGCTTTTTTATATAACTATTTACTCTAGGTATTTATGTTTATGTCATGCATGTTTAATATTACATCTTGATCATTGTAAAATCACTTACCATGTTCTTGAATGAACACCTGATGCAAGAATATATTGTAAACGATTTTAGGTTATGTAGCCATATATAAGATTCCCGACAATAACGTTGTAATTAAACTTACAATGAACTAGCATCAATAAGTATACTGCAATGACATATTATTGTATCTACCATAAATCGTATTTTAAATGACAAAAATTAAAAATGAACACAAAAATATGAAAAGTTGAAGTCAAAAACAATGAAAAAAATAGTTTGCCTACCATAAGCAAGAACAAAAACCACAGTATATCAATAAAGTTGATTAAAATTGCTCTCTTGTAAAATTATGTTTTGTCAGTTACAATGTTATTGATTGCGTGTATCGATATATAGAAAAGAAAATGATAGCATATATTAAATAAGAATTAGGAATGTAAACTGTAGGTATAGTAGACATAGTGAATGTGTAAAGATGCTAAGCATAAATAAACTCGATAACTAAAGTAAGAAAGTGCATGGCATAGACATATAGTATAGAAAATGGTATATGGCATAGACTTTATTATAAACTCATGGCATAGACTCTATTATAAAAATAAATCAAGAGATCAGGAAAACAAAAAAGGGGGAAACCACCCAAGAAAATATTAATTCAGAAAAAAGGAAAGCAGAAAGCCAGAAAGAAATTTAAAAAGGAGGTTGCAGATAGAAATTTAGAAGGAGATTGTAGATTGAAATAAGGAGAGAAGAAGATTAAAAGAATTCTTGAGTTGCAGATAAACCAGATAGACGGGGTATGCGGCAAAACAATAACAATTAGACGGGCAAGAGCAAAGTTGTGAAATTAAAAACAAAAAGAAGCAAAGTTAGACAAATTTAAGGTACCTTATCATATCATTCGAATATAAGTTAATATCCTAACTTAAAATAGAAATTTATTAAAAATAAATATCATTATTTCACAAAACAATATAAAACCATTTAATTAGCGCTTCAATGTAAAGACCTTATGCAGAATATTTTGTAAAAATACGAATTTTATGCAATTATGTTTAAGCAATAAATAAAAAGTATCGTTCGAGCTATTAGAAGAGTTATGTCTAGTTCCCTATATTTCCTAATAATAGTAAAACAGAAAACCTTCACCCTTCACTACTCCTTTCAGTGATTTATGCAGGGTTGCAGCCCCGACTTTACCCGAATATTGAAAAATATTATATAATCTGGAGACAAATATGAAAGTATATAAAAGAGCGATTTAGCGACGGCGGAGTGAGCGGCCCGGTGACAGTTTAGATTGAAATGTATAGCCGCTGAGGGCCTCCTAGCTTCTTCACTCCGACAACTGATATTGCTTGATGTATCACGGTCAGTTCGCCGGGGGACCGAATGACCCTAGCAAAAAAACTAATGTAATAGTTTTATTACGGTAAAAAAATGCTGCAAGAACGGCGCCGGGGAAAAATCCCATCGCCCTCATGCGAGAGCTTTTTACGCGTATATGGAGAAAGCGGGTGCTTTTACGACGCGACAGACGGATTCGTCTGCCTATTTCGGGAATATCCACAAGGGCACGTGTCACGTGCTGGTTTGATTAAGTGGCACGCTCTGTTTACCTGGGAATCAATAATTTTTCGGGAGACGTCAACATTATGCTCACGTATCTTTGTTTTGGTTTCCCTATTTACCTTATAAATTGCCAAGACTGCATATTTGTCTATGTTCTAAGACAGGAATTTCTTTGGAAATAGATATACTTTGCTCAGTATGCCATATACTGGGTTCCCCATAATAGACTACCCATTTTATATTACTAATAAATTCTCTATGAGATAACTAAATAGGTTGTTCTCTGTGGCATTATCTTATGTAGTCTTTGTGATTTAAGTAAATTATTAATCAAGGTATTATTGGCCCTTATTTTTTTGAGGATGAAAATAACCTCGCTGTAACAGTAGCATCCGAGCGCTACGTTAATATGCTAGAGACATTTCTCATTCCAGAATTAAATAGACGAGGATTATTAAACAATGCCTTACTATTCCAGCAAGATGGGGCAACAGCTCATACCGCCAGAAACTCAATGAGGGTACTGCGAGAATTGTTTAATTATCGACTCATTTCTCGATTTGGAGATTTGCCTTGGCCTTCGAGGTCCCCCGACTTAACGGCACCCGATTTTTTCCTGTGGGGATATTTAAAAGCCAAAGTGTTTGCGAGTCGTCCAGGTACAATCGAGGAACTGAAAGTCAAAATTCGTGAAGAAGTTGAAGGAATAGACGAAGGTTTGCTACACCACCTTGTGTAGTCAACCACTTTTATCCCATAGTTATCATAAATCCCAACCAGTTAGCTGTAATTTAGTAAAATAAAAAGTTTGTTTTGTTAACTAAAAAAAATTAATTCAAATATTAAAATGGGTGGTCTATTATGGGGAACCCAGTATTCAAAACAGGAGTGAATTTCTGATGCATGGATGGGTAATTATTTTACACAATTATTGGAGTATGACTCTCTAATTGACCATATTAGTTAGGTTATGAAAATCCGGGCGCGAAATTTGAAATGGGTTCCTAAACACACTTCAGCAAATTTGACTACCATGTATTTCTTATGGGAGAGTGATTTTCAGACGGGAATTTCTCGGGTTTTGGGTATTTCTTAGTATTTAAACCTATTATACGTCAAACTTTAAACATATTTCTCTACAATTCAAACTCAATTTGTTTCGTTAGACCTATAAGTCAAATATACAAAAGATTTGAAATTAAAGTGTCTGTTTTCCATGGATTTACGTCGCGTATTAGTTTAACATTTCTTACGCAAGAGCGCCAGGCCAGCTGAGTCAGGCTAAGGGTTATGTTAAGGATTGTCGGTGAATTGTTTATTTCTTTATTTGTTCATTCCCCCGATTGATGTTTTCATCATCTGTATTGTCTGCATCCCCAGTTTCCTCCAAAACACGCTTTTCTTTACCAAAAACCAAATACTCTCCAAGACTAATCCCGAACTATAAAAGATCCATAGTTTCTTTGTTTCGAAGATTTTTACTTCGGCAATCTCTTCGATACCTCATCCAACTGTATACTATGGCCAAATCAAAAAAATGTACAATGGCTTTGACCGTTCACTTAGAGATTCGAAAAAAAGAATGATAGTATATCATTTGGTCGCACACATCTACAGCCCCCCGTATTCGTTGTTTGATTAAACAACAGCTGGGGATGATATGCATCTGCGGTTTTTCTCTGTTTTGTTCCATTTTTCCACCTCAATTTCAGGCTCGCTCCCAAAAACTATGGATATCTTCAACGCAGATTTATTGTCTTTCAACTTTGCAAAGTTTCTCATCAGTTCTGACGACCACTTCTGACTCACCCCGATATTTCTTATGGGAGATTCAAAAGAGTGATTTTCAGGCGGGAATTTCTCGGGTTTTGGGTATTTCTTAGTATTTGAACCTATTACACGTCAAACTTTAAACATATTTCTCTACAATTCAAACCCAATTTGTTTCTTTAGACCTATGAGTCAAATATACAAAAGATTTGAAATTAAAGTGTCTGTTTTCCATGGACGTACGTCGCGTATTAGTTTAACATTTCTTACGCAAGAGCGCCAGGGCAGCTGAGTCAGGTTAAGGGTTATGTTATGGATTGTCGGTGAACTGTTTATTTATTTATTGGTTTATTAATATTTTGGTCAATGTTTATCGATGTTTTTATATTATTGATGTAATAATATACCTACTATGTACACTTTTATAAAAGAATAATAGAAAAAAGGGCCCAAATGTGGAATTCTCCATATAAATAATAATCCTGTAAGTACCTACATAGATACCGGATTATTATTTATATGGACATTTTTCATTAACTAACTAAATAGATACCGCGCAGCAAACTTGATGATACTGATGGAAAAGGCTCGGAAAAACAATGGTATTGTGCATTACACCTTTCGATCGAATAGATTTTCTGCACTAAAGTATTCCTTACACATATAGAAAAAAAATTAAACGCCTACCTTAAGATTCTAATATTTTACCTGTTACTCAGTCTGGTTTTAGATCACAACACAGTCACAGAACAGAGAGCTTATACAGAAGCGAAGGTAACGGCGGTCCCTTTCATGTTGGAGGGGCCATTTTCAGGGACCTTGAACAACTTGTTAAACTGAGAGAAATGTGATATTAACATATTATTCTGTGATACATGACACTAAGACCTGTCTACACGGAAAAAAAGTATTTCCAAAAATGACAAAATGTAACTGAAAAGGTAGTTGAATCCATGTTTTTGTAAACCAACGAATAATGTAAGCATATTGATTGTTAGAATGAATGTTAAGTTACTTTGGATTATGTAAACATGTTACAGTATTTAATAGAATTTATGGTAACATGAATAACTCGCTGCATATAGTAATATTTAAATTAATTAGTGAAAATTAGAAGCAGCATGACTCTTGATTGGTGTAGTGAACGTTATTATTAACCACATTCTGGTGGATTTCCTAAATTTTGCTTGCGACGTCGTTACATTTTAAAAATTAAATTAAATATCATGTAAGTGATATCTGTTTTTCCATATTTTGTAATTGTATTTAACTATTTTAAAAATTGAAAATATACATATTTCCACTTCCATTTTGATTGAGTGGAAATGCCCCATTGTGGTTTTCAGTACCTTTTACAAACAAGCAAATAAAAACATTTCAAAAAGGAACCATGCACCATTTTCAAAAAAAAATAAAAAATAAACTATATTTTTAAAAATTTTTTCAGCAGCAAATCTGACAGAGTTTTAACGCAAGATAAAGCACAAATCTGCATCTATAATTTCATGCCGATTTAATTATAGTTTGTACACTTTCAACCTTCGTTTCTCAAAACAAAGTTTTTGGCGTTGGTTCCTTTTTGCATAACGGCGTCCACTTATCAAAATTAAAAATTGTATTATTATTTTATCAAAAAAAGTCCAAATTAACAAAGAACGTTCAAAAAATGTTCAAAATAGACTAAATTATAAAAATTAAGTAGCTTAAAACTAAAAAACTCCAAGTCAAGTAGGTCTGTATAAATTTAATATTTCGTCCAGGCGCCATTTGAGTCTATTACACCTTGCAATTGACGTCTCATTGATGAAACAAGCGTCCTCGTGTAATCTACGTTGATATTGTCCCAAGCATTTTCAATTTCTCCTCACAATTCTTCGGCATTTGTGGAAATGTCTATTACCAGGTCTACTATAAATATTCTTAACAATCATCGACCATGCATTTCCAATTAGGCTTAGGTCGGGCGACTTTGAGGGCCAAAGTAGCACGTTTATGTTGTGTTCATTAATCCAGTTAGTTACAATTCTTGATGTATGAATTGAGCAACTATCTTGCTGGAAAATAAAATTCTGAGGATACAACATAGTGACGGACGGCTGCATAATATTGTCCAATATGCGTATGTAACTCTGTTCGGTAAGGCGCTCTCCTATCCTCCAGCAAACACCGGGACCTAGGGAACTTATCCATGCCCAAACATTGAGGGAAAAACGTCCACTCCGGTCGGTAGGTTTAATATACCTCTCTTCATATCTCGAATCTGAGGTCGGTAGACGCGGATGGAACCATCATGACATGACTGAAAGACCTTTTCGTCGGAAAATATGACATTATTCCAAAAGTCGTCGGGCCTACCGATAAACTGGTTCCCAAAATTAAGACGTTGTTCTTTATGCCTTGGCTCCAAAAATACCTTCTTTGCTGCCGCATAATTCCGTAACTCTGAACCCTTCACCCGCCGCTTTGCAGACCTCACAGATCCAGGAAACTCCGTTTCGAAACAGGCCGTCACTGCTGTTTCAAAGGGATTCGTTCTAAGATGGTCTAGGAAGAGGTTGTCTTGCTCCACAGTGCTTATTTTATGACGCCCTCCGCCGTGGACGTAGAGAACGTTTCCTACTGCATTCCATTTTTGTTTGAGTTTGAATATACAACTCTTACTCACATTTACCTCATCTGCAACTGCCTGTAATGACCAATCATTTTCAAGCAATGTACCAGCTCGCATTTTTTCAGGTTCAGTTAACCGCGGCATTTTAAAACTTGAAAACTAATAAAGTGATTTGTAAATTACGGACTTAATTACTGACATTTGTTTGAAGTTTCAAATAAGTGTTAAAATGAAATATAAAAAGATCATTTTACAATATCAAAAAAAATCATGCACTTTCAAATGGCAGCCAGCGTACGTACCTAGGCGATTTTCTAATGTAAGCAGAAACTGATGCCAAATCTAAACTTTCAATAAATCGGTTATGGTTATCGCATTGGCGATAAATTGCCCGGTCTGAATCAGAACGTATGGCTTAATATTTCAGTTCCAAGTCATAGTCACAGACTGACGCATGGCCTCCACAAAAGCACTAATTTTATTAAAGGGTAATTTGTTTCTTTACCGCAGGACAAACTGTAGAGTGAGAGCAGGAGTCGATGAGGGTTCCGCAAGTTAGTGAAGGATTTCTTAGGTGGTCGTCGGGGTTTGCGGTGAACGAGAATCGTTCCGAATCCACAGTGCGGCAAATTGGAGTCGTATTTAATGTTGTTATTCGGATTAGTGTACGCTGTTATCTGTATCTCCCGCGAGCACTCACACTTAATCTCTGCTAGAGCCTCCGCCAAGATATCTACTCAGCCCAGATTTCGGCCGGGGGCCGGACGCAGCCCGGCATATTGCTATTGTTTATCGCCTCTGCCCATCCGAATGTAAAAACGCACATATGGCGAAGACTAAGCCATCGCATAGATAAGATATTGGGTATTAGTTGTGATTATGGCAGGATTAAGGATTCTGAGGGAGAAGCTCAAGAGGAATCCAATAAAATGGATCAAGAAGTGCCTAAACTAGATATTGTTGTGTTTTATTTGACTGTGTTGGGTGGCAGATTTACTTATACCAAAATATGTACATAAATGAAATAAAAAAATGTATCTAAAGCTCTAGATATCTTTATATCTGGGTACCTCATGATTCACAAATTTCAAAAATTTTAATTATGAACATTGACATTTCTAACATAATAACAGATAAAGATTTTATTTAAAATCAATAACCTAGTTAAAACTCCAAAAAAACATTATTTTAAACGATCAGAAAATAACTTTATCTACATCTATAAAACTTTTTAGTTCACGTTGATGACAATGATTAAAGTCAATTTGAGTCACTTGCTATGTTGTAAAGTAGACTCGTCTCCGCTCTCTTCATCCTGAGGCATCAATTCCGAGTCCGGATCGGCAAAATCGATGTCCTCTGCGTTGCCTGGCTGGTCTTCGTCGTCCGGAATCTGGTCGGGAATATTTTCGCAGGACACAGAACCGAATTTTTCAATCCCACGTTACGGCAACCATAAGCAGACCTTTCTTGCATATGCACTGGATGCTCTTAAGTAGAACCTCTGAAGCTGATTCATTGCGTCCTGCGCTTGTTATACGTCATTGGCGTTTTTTAAGAAATTTTTTCGCCATTTTACGGAAAAAAAATTTTTACTTTATTTCATTCTTTACATGTTTTATTTCAACTTTTTTTCGATAGCACTTACAGCAACGGCGCTATTTCCCGAAAAGCGCCGTGATGCAGAGTTTCCGCCTCCCCCCCCCCAACTCCTTGAGCGGCAACTCCCCAAGGTCCCAAGCTCAGGTGTATTATCAGGAGACCTGTGCCTACCATCCCCCTAAATTTCATTTATTTCCGACATTTTGCGATTTTATATTTCTTCTTTAGTTTCATAGGCTGACGGCTTGATAATTCTATTCAACCAAGGGCATGTTACTTTCTTTAGATTATAATTTTGACATTCCCAGCAGTGGAAATATCGCGATTATTTTATAATATGTGCCTTAGCTTTTGATTTTATGATTTTTATTGATATTCATTCACAAGCTAGAAAATTATTTGCCACGGCAAATGAGCCAAATTCTTCGTTTATACATAACCGATCGCCACTTTAGAGCCAAATATGGAGAAGAATATTCTGACCTAAAGAAGATTTATATTGGAGTATCTCAGGACAGTGTCCTTGAACCTGTTATACCCGCTGTATACCAATGACATCTCGTACAGCGACAGAGTAGCTACGACAACATTCGTCGACGACACTACTCTGCTGGCCAAGAGATTCAGTCACCCACAAACAACCTTCAAACATCAGTCAACAATATCACCATTTGGACAGAGAAAGGGTGCATCAAACTAAATGAGGCAAAATCGTATCACGTCAGTTTCACCAACAAGAAATATAAAACTTCATTTCATTCACAGATATTTTTATTGTATATTAATATTATTTTAACCCCTTTCTTTAATAAAATTATCCCTTAATTCAAGATATGCCAGTATTGCGGACAATGCAAACATATTTTTTCGACTAGTATATGCCTCTCTTGTATAAATATGCCTCTCTTGAATAAATATTATGGCCGTAACATTGAATTGGGACACTATTGCACTAAACAAAATAAAGTCTCGCGATCTCCTCTATACTGAATTATTCCACTCTTTACCAAAAGCTTTTAGCATGTTCTGGAATGTGCCTTTTGGTACAGTGCCAAGTTTTGGTACACAATAGTAAAATATTATGAGTATGATTTTAAAGCTGGGACCTTATTAAACACGAAAACGTATATACTTTGCCGAATATAGACAACATTTTCCAAAAAATCAATATTAAACATGAAAAATAGGAAAATTTTAATGAAACAAAAGCAATTTTTTTTTGTTTTCATAGCCTTCTATAAGCAGGAGCTGTTTTGCAACAATTGTATCTTATTGTCACTCTATTCGAAGTCGATCCTTTTCTTAATCAGCGTAAAAATGCAGCTAAATTGCTGATTTATTCGATTTTGCATTTCATAACAGAGAGACGATGCACATTTAATTTGCATCATCCTGTATAATGCAGTAATGAAGTACATCAGCTGTAGTCTGGATCTCAAATTTGTAGAAATCGACTAAAGAACTGCTAATTGCACAAACAAAAGAGAATAATCTTAGAAAACATTTCCGAAAAAATCAATTTTGAACAAAACTTGAAAAATTTGAAAAAACAAAATCAAAATAGTTTTTTTTGTTTTCATAGCCTTGTACAAGCAGGAACTGTTTTGCAACAATTGTCGCTTATTGTCACTCTATTCGAAATTGATCCTTTTTCTTAATCAGCGTAAAAAACGCAGCTGATTTGCTGATTTATTCGATTTTGCAACTCATAACAGAGAGCAATGATGCACACTTAATTCGGATCATCCTGTATAATGCAAGTACATCATATGTAGTCTGGATCTCAAATTTGTAGAAATCGCCTAAATAACTGGTAATTGCACAAACAAAAAATTAATCTCTTTATCGATATGACAAGCGTGCACCAGCAATTTGTTGTAACGTTTCCTGTAGCCTGGCCGAGCATTACCATACAATATGAAGTTAACCGCGGGCGTAGGTGGAGGAAAGGTGCTGGCCGACCCGAAATGATAAAGTGCCAATTCCCTACATCCGAGCCATGTTCCACCTGTGCCTCAAGGCTCTCCGCTGAGCGCTCACGGCTTCCCACCCACCGGAGCAGGTGCCACCGAACATGCTCGCGTTATGACTTATGCTAATCGGACTACACATGCAAATGCGACCGTAAATCGTTCCGCGGCGTTTATGGTTCTCCATAGGAGGCACGATTAAGATTTCTCGAGGCCGGCATCCGGTTCGCTGCCGGAACAGGGCCATGCCGGCGGGAGGCGGTCGATAACTTTTCCGAAACCGTTTGCTTATAGTTTTCTGACACCGTAAATTGGAGCACCTACAGTTTGATTGGCAATAATATTTTTTTATGGGTTATGTCATATTTACTGCTTTTAAAATGACATGCAAATTTAATTCAAAATATCTGCCCTCTCAGATATCTCTTGCATGTTCTTTTAAAATTACTTTTGTAAAACAGTCAGGAAAAATTACAAGTTTAATCTTCTGAATGCGGTGATTTTACTTTCGAAATAGAGCTCGGTTTATGAAACAGACATATAAGTGAGAGCATTATATACATTCAGTGGGGGTTTACAGCTGGTCCGTCAAATGTGTAGTGCTTTTAGACTATTAATAATATCATATAGAAAGGAACTAAGTTGGTCAAGGGTTTTTATTGCAGGAATCGGTTAATGGGTCATTAAGAAGAAAAAACCGCGGAGTTCTATTAAATTAAAGGGTGGAAAACTTTTTTAAAAATGGCAAAATAGCAATTAAGAAATCTAAAACAGATGCTTCCGATCGATATATTACTATTTCTAGTAGCAAACCTAGAGATAGTTGGCGATTATTAAACCACGAACGAAATAAGATGGTATCATTTAAAATTCGTTCGGTGCTGTCTCAAGATGACTTCAAAAGCTATTTTAGTTCTGCAGGTGAAAATTTTTCCTCGATGCCAGATAGTGACACATCATTTATTGACAAAACAAAAAATATACCTCGTATCGTCGGATCGCTTTTTCTTCGGCCGGTTACAACATATGAAGTTCTAGATGCTGTCATGTCATTACAAAACTCTACATGTTTTGATTTGTATTCTTTAAATAGCCAAATAATTAAAGATACTATTGATATAACATTGTACCCTCTTACCTCATTAATAAATACCTAGATGTTTAAGCGAAGGTATTTTCCAAAATTCGTTTAAAATAACTAAAATTACTACCCTTTATAAAAATTGTGATATAGACATTGTTATACTATTTTTGGCAAAGTGTTAGAAATTATTTTGAAACGGACACTAACACAGTATTTCGAATCCAACTCTTCCATAGCGGAGTGTCAGTTTGGTTTTCGACCGAAGCAGGTAGTAAGCAACATATTTCAGGGTTTTGAGGAAGGAATGCACTCAGTTATTGCTTCAAGTGACAGGGACCTGAAATACAAGACGGCCACCGAGACGACCACGCCAAGAAGCTCTACGTCATCGTAGAGGACCACGGGAATCCGCTAATCCGGCTGGCCACGGACTACGATCCAGAGGAAACAGGACCTCACAAACGGCCAAAGATCCAAATCCTGGACAACGGGTGAGTATATAATCACAATCTTATGTTTCAGCACGACTGATGCGAGAAGAAGCAGACGACACCGAAGAAAAGAACAGGACCAAAGAAAACGGATCGAGAAGACACTAAAACAGCCCAATCCAGTGGATGGCCAGGCCGACTGCCTTGCCCACCACACATCCTTGCCTTACCTGACTGAGCCAGCGAGCTGATCGCTGATCAGCTCTCTAGCTCCGTCATCCTGAGCTACAATGCTCATCCTCCATATCAACCTGAATGCCGCGCAGCCGGGCTCTAGTAAGCCCGACGAGAGGCAGGAAGGACTCCTCAAACATCCGACATGACACCCCCGGGGGTAATACACACCGGCGAAGAAAGTCAAGAGCGCCAGAAGCAAGGCTCTGCCGGTAGGGCCCATCAGCCAGGACCGGGGGAGGCTGCGTAACATCGCGTGACACTGATCACATTTATGGGGAGGGTCACGCGAAACGCGCGGCTCACCCCTTACGAGGCGGTCTCGGCCTACATAGATATTAGGGGTAAAGAGCGATGGTACCGCTCGGCCCCCCCTCTTATCGAGGTCACATCTATAGCCAAGGATATTGGCGCGCGCTTCAAGTGACCTCACTAAAGACTGCGTGCCTCATGATCTACTTTTATTCAAGTTATATTGTTATGACATAAGGGGTGTGGCTTTGTTACTAATTAAATAATATCTAAGTAATAGAATTAACAATGCGTAAGCATTGATGATATTACTTCAGATCTAAGTAACATACAATATGGTGTACTGCAAGGGTCAGTCTTGGGGCCACTGTTATTTATATTATTTATAAATGATTTTAACCATTTCATTTATCCACACAATTGTATACTTTTCGCAGATGTAACAACTTTAATAACTTCAAATTCAAACTATCTTGTTTTATTGAAGAGTATCGATATAATTACGAAAAAGGCAGATATGTGGTTCTCAGCGAACAACTTAAACTAAATGAAAACATCACGAGCGGGAATAGCGGTAAGCTTCTCGGATTTACGTTGCTAGACGATTTAAATTAGTCCAGTCATATCAACTGCTTGAGGAAGTCACTTACAAGTGCAATTTTTCTGTTGCGTCATATGAGGTTGTTGTTGAACATTTCCACTCGTTACATGAGAGCGGTAAGAAACTTGCGGGGGCTGAAAATAGGAAACATTTCACTTACCTTGTCTATATATTTATTTCAACTTACTCGAAATTCATAAATATAGTACTAAGTTCAACACTCAGTCGGATATTTAAAATCATAGCACAAGATCGGCTAATTTACTAAGAAATACCTAATTCAAATCTAAAAAATCCGAAAATAATAAATTCTTTAAATTTAAATCTATAATAAGATTCCGCTCTCTATTCAGTTTAAAATGGCTACTAAAAATATTATACTCCTATTGCATTGTTTTTATTCTGTTGATGATTGTTTTAGTACAAAAATTAATTAGTAGCAATCTGTGGGCTGTGTATGTTGCTGTGGGGCAGATTTGCATCTATTGCCATAAACTATTTTAATATAAATTTTAAAATGTGTGTTGTTTAAAAAATATTTAATGTTTATATGTTATTTATTATATATTATTATGTCTTTATGTTTCTATATTATTCACTTATTCTAAGACAGTTATAGTTAATTCTACATTTTAGTACTTACTCAGAATGTTGTAACTTTTTGTTTTTGACTTGCTACAAATGTAATAATGTTTATATAATGTGGTTAAATAAATCTATCTATCTTATTTATTTGGATACTATTTATTTTTTTAAGCGGAAAATGTTGAAAAAAAATGGCTAAGAAACATTTCGATTTTAATTTTTTTTGCATTTTTGGTTGCAACCTTTTTTTGGTTAGAGATAGGTAAAGGCATTGCTTTATAGAAAAAAGTAGGCAAAATTTCCTGGGTTAAAAATTGACCGAAAAATGGCCACTCGAACATAGATTTTTTTTTGATTTTTATCCCTTTTATACAGATATCGTTTTCATTCTCATTTTGTTGGAAAAATTACTATTTTACTCAATAAAAAAAGGTATTTTCAGTTTATTGGCTGATAATATACTACTCACTGATAACTACTCAAACAAATGTATCTTCTCTGCCTTAAATTAGATGCTTCACTATCACTAACAACAATATAAGCAGCACTTACATTGACTTACAATAATTTTTAAATCTTCCTCTCACTCTATTGTTTTAACAATAAGCTTTTTGGTTGTATATACCCGTGAAAATAATCCAGTGATAGAGAGCATTCGTTCGTGGATCTATGGACATAATGACAAAAACAAAATTTTTACCGAAAGCCGAGTAATTTCAGATTAATAATCTATTCGACCGAATGCATTCGCCTTCGTTATCTGTAAGAATATGCACCTTTATTAGAAGTCAAGTTAAAACGTATAGCATATATAAGTAAGAATATTGTCTTCCGGAAGAGGAGGGAAGCTCCAAAATACACAGAGGCTCAGTTAGAGAGAATTCCGAAATTGTTGCCACGCGTTGAGGCGAGTGTATTTCGTCAAGAAGTTGATCGTGATGTACGTGATGGACGATGAAAAATATTTCACTTTATCCGACTTTGAGATGATGGTTTCTACACGAATAATTCGAGAATGTCCCTGACGATGTAGATTAAAAAGCAAAAAAAAGTTTGAGGAACAATTTTTGTTATGGTGCGCCATTTATGAGGCTGGCTTCATATCGCAGCCCTAAATTGGATTTGTTCGGGGCGAAGCCCTAAATGCAGAGCGTTATATCCAGAGATGTCTCTCTCTGCTTCAGTTTTTTAACACGCATCATGCGGATGATGAAAATAACGTTTTGGCCAGATCTAGCATCATGCCATTACGCGAGAATCATAAGAGAGTATGAGGCCGGCAACATCAACTTTGTACAGAAAGTAGACAATCCCCCTAACCTATATCAGGCTCGACCAATGGAAAAGTTCTGGACAATATTGAGCCAGAGAGTCTATTATAACGGATGGGAAGCATAAAATGAAGAATAATTATTACGACGCCGTGTACCCTGAAAAATTAGAGAAATGAACGCTGTGGTCGACCAAAAGATGATGCATCACATCAGAGGAATACTTAGATAAATCGAAAATAACGGGCCCTTGTCGATTATTTGAAGTTTGTTTTATATTAAGGATAGTTAAGATAGATTGCTTCAAAATGTGAAAAAAATATAAAACTATTTTTATGAGAGTTACATACATTTATTTGAATAGTTGCTTATTATCAACCAATAAACTTAAAATACCTTTTTTTGAGTAAAATAATAATTTTTTCATCAAAATGAGAATGAAATTAATATATGTATAAGCGGATTTAAAATTGAAAAAAAAACTATGATCGAGTGGCTATATTTCGGTCAATTTTTAACCCAAAAAATGGTTCGACCCAGCATCTTAAAGGAAATTTTGTATGCTTTTTTTCTATATAGCAATGCCTATACCCATCTCTGACCCAAAAAAGTTATAGGCAAAAATAAAAAATAAATAAAAAGGCAAATTTTTGGCAATTTTTTCTGTTTGTTTCAACATTTTCGGCACAAAAAATGTTTTACAAATTTTTTAAATAAGCGATCGATGGGATGGAATAAACACCTCAAAATTGTAAATAATGATTAAAAAAAAATTTCCGAATTCGAGTTTTTTCGTTTCTTTGCATTTTCTGAGAACATTTACCATAGTAATGTATATCTTTTTTACACCATCAGAAAGTAGACATTTCCACGAACAAAAAGCTCACCGACTTTTTTAAAAAAGCAGATATTTTGACACGAGAATTTTCGATTGAAAATTAGGGTGCTTTTTCGATTTTAAGTCAAAATAAGGTGAAAAAATAAATATTTTATATAAAAAGAATTACAGAGTGTTTGGGACATAGAAAGGTAAGTTTTCACCACATTTCATTAAAAAAAAATTTTTCTATAAGAAAAATAAAAAACCAGAAACTCGGTTATTTGAATTTTCCACATAAATTTTGAGGTTATGTAAAAAAAATGTCAAAACAAAAGTTGTAGATCTTTTTATTACCTACAACTCTGTTATTTAACTTTCTTCATAATAAAAATAATATACACACAAAATCCTCGTCTTAAGGGATCGATGTCGCGATAGTTTTCTATTGTAATTAACGTTAACCTCATAATTATGTGCTCTCGGTGGTAGCCACAATCCTTCACAATTATGTTTATAAATTCAATAAGCTGAGCAATGGAGTTTATCCGTTGGGGATAAATAAAGTGGATGATGATAAGAAACAGGTATACGACACTAATGTAAGAAAGGCGGCAAATAGACTGATCAAGTTTGAGAAGAAGTTACTGGAGAAAAACAAGAAGAGAAAGAGGAGTAAGGACGACGATGCCACGGAAGTGGACGTCAAGAAGAAACAAAGGAGAAAAGAGACTGTGAATGAAGAAGTGGATTATAACAATGAAGATAGTACTCCCGATGAATTGGCGAAGTTCATAGAGCGTAGCGAAGGGAACCTTAAGCGAAAGCCCACGTTGACGATAAAAAGAGAGCTAAAAATAGATCTAGAGCTACCCAGTCAATTATTGATGATATCGAATGCGTTTTCGAACGCAACTCTGGCACATGGGTAGTGTACCACGTACGTAAGGACGATGAACGACAGAAGCTTCAGCAAGAGGGTTCGTATAAGTTTCGAGTAAAGAAGAATTGCCTCGATCTTGTTTTTTAGGTTCCGGGGACTCTACGGTAGTTTATACGAAGAAATTGATGCCAAGTAAGTCGTCGGAAAATGCGAGATGGGAGAAATTGCGATCGATGGGAAGTTAAATTTTCTACAAAAAGTTTCATACAAAGTATGTTTTTAGATATAAATGAAGTATTTTCTTAGATGTCCACAATTGGCAAAGATATTAACGATTATATAACGCACTTTCGAAAAAGGCAACTTTTCTTATATCCTCAATATCGATTTTTTCGAAATCTATGGCATATACAAAAATATACCAGGCCATTTTTTTAGAAAAATAGTCATGCTTTCTCTTCTGTATAAGTAATTTATTGTAACCTTCAACGGTTAACGAGTTATTTAGCGAATAACGGTTTTCTCACGAAAGGGGTGATTTTTTGGGTGAGTTCCTCGCCACCCCTAGAACTGTTTTTTGGTTTTATGATATATGATCCTTCTCAGATAATTTTTTTGCGAGGTCCTGGTGTATTTTTTTACTTTAACGCCTGCACTATATAATGCGGAACTTAAAAGAATAACGGTCTAAACACATCAAAACGCCCATGGATACTAAGGCTATCCGTATTTACACACCCCTGTCGCACTGGTATCCTTTCGATTCCCGCACAATAATATATGATTAAATCTGATAGGCAAATTTATTTTTAATAATTCAGATAGTCAAAGAAAACATTAACTTAAAAACTGTGAGTGCGAGTAACAGGAATTTATTGACAAAAATTAGATTACATGCTTATAATAAACAATTCGCCGAGTAATATGATCCAGACTTGCCGTTTTTTTTGTTCACACTTATGTACCAATAAGACACTTAGAGCCTGCTAATAAAATAATTGGTGTCAGTTACACGGTGTCGTGACGATGAAGCCGAAGATACGTCCCAGCAAGACACTTATCTCCCGGACCAGTGCTCAAGAAACACGTCCATCTACAGCCTCATCTGAAAGCCGCGGGTCTCCTCCCTGTATGTACCTGGGCTATATCACGGCCAGGCTTGATTACGGGGAGGAATTATTTCTGTGGAGCGCGAATATTAGAATCCCGAACGAGATTTATAGGCGGTGTCGCGCTATAAGCCATCGCAATCTTGGATAATGGGCCCTGCTCCTGCTGCTACAGAGCTAACATGGCGGACGGGAATTAATTAATTGGCTCACAAAATAAAGACCATAAATTCTCATAGCGTCACAAATTATGGGCGAGATAGGGAACGTCGTGAAATAAAATAACCATATCTGTCGGGGCGCTGCTCCAAACTCGGAG